>JAJEJO010002366.1:330794-355828 GCA_020662805.1 Glaucomys volans
AAAAAAAAAAAAAAAAAACAGATGCATTGATAGCATGCAACAACTTTGTTAAATCTCTAGGGAATTACATTGTGTGAGAAAAGGGTAAATCCCAAAAGGTTACCTATAATCCCATCTATATGACATGGTTGATTCCATTATGTAGCATTCTTCCACCACCCTCCCCAATCCAAGCTCACTGACCCATGAGGAAGATTTATGAAGAATCCAGGTGAGATCATCTGCATGGAGAAAAGGTAAAGTTTTGATGACCTACTCTTTAAGGACATCATCACACAGAAATGAAGAATAAAATTAGTGACTGTGGGAACCAGGGGCATGGGGATGAAGAAGAGCAGCATGAGGGATTCTCATGGTATGGAACTGGTCTGTGCCTCAGCTAGTTCAAGGTCAATGTGTTGATTGTTATTTTACACTCAAGTTTTATGAGAGGTGACTATTGTAAAAACTGGGTAAAGGGCACATGAAAACTTCCTCTGTCCTTTCTTACAATTGCATGTGGATCTGCAATTATCTCTAAGTTTGTAAAAGGAAAATTGGAAAATATTTTTGAAGTTTCTTGTAAAGTGAAATAACTACTTGCTGCTGCACAACGTAGCAGTTCTACTCCTAGGGTATTTGCCCAGGAGAAATGAAAACATATGCAATTACTTAAAATCACAAAAATAGAAAAAATCCACATATCCACCAACTGGTAAATAGACTACCCAATTGTGGTATATCCACACAATGAAGTTCTCCTTAGCAGTAAATATATCTATTGATACACATAACGATGCAGATGAAGCCGGAAAGCCTTATGGTAAGTGAATGAAGCCAGACGCAAAAGGATACATATTGTATGATTCCATTTACATTTTGAAGAGAAAAAGATATGACGGCTAAAATTTGAAAGAAAATATTCAATGTGTCTCTTACCAAAGTTCCTATTCTTTTGTGGTTTCATTTTTTTTTTTTTTTTTGCATTTGAATCTGTAATATACCTGGGACTAGCTAGCGTTATCAAAAGACTGTAACTTATTTTCGTGTCCAGATAATTAGATGGTTCTTCCAACACCATTTCTACTTTTTCCATTAACGTTTGCTAAATTCCATTTATTTCCATTACATAATAATATTGGAATATATCCTTATTGTAAAAATCAAACTTTCAAGGAAAAGCAAAAATCCTTCAATCGCCAACTACATTCTTTCATCAGAAATAAGCACTAACAACTGGTTTGATGCATGGAAACCCAGGGCTTTTTTCCATAATAAAAATAGCAAGAGCACTTATCTCATGCCAGCCAGAGGTCTAAGTGCTTCTTATATATAAACTTGTATAATCTTCCCAATGGCCTACAATGTAGGTAGAACTGCTATCACCATTTTACACTTTGACAGAAAAGGAAACTGAAACGTGGAGGTTGAGGAACTGAGAAACCTGCCCAGGAACACCCAAGTACCAGAATAGGGATTTGAACCCAGGCAGTCCAGCTTCAGAATCCACCAAAACACTAGCCAATGTCCCGTTATCTCATAACACATCTACATGCACTTCAGTGAAAAATACAGAGCACTATGAGGGAACTTGAGAGTGTAGGTTTGATATCATACTGTACAAATTATGCTGCAGCCTACTTTGTTCAAATGTCAGTAGATCCCGGCTGACTTTCCATATCAATTCATATAAATCATTGTTTCAATGCTACATATAGGATTTTCCATAATTTACTCAACTCTTCCATGTATATTTAGGTTGTTTCCAGCCTTTTAACATCAAGGCTGCAAAAGGACATCTTTTTTTTTTTAACTTTTAGATGTTGATAGACCTTTACTTTATTCATTTATTTATATATAGTGCTGAGAATCGAACCAGTGCCTCACACATGCTAGGCAAACGCTTTACCACCAAGCCACAACACCAGCCTGCAAAGGACATCTTTAACATGACTCCCTGCATGTTTTGGGAAAAGTTTTTCTTGATTGTTTTCTTAGGTTGCATAGTACACACATTTTTAAGTTTAATAGAAATTACCAAATTGCCATCTAAAACATCTGGACCAATCTATACTTCAATGAGCACAATATAAGATTACTTATCTCTTCAGACCATCTTCACAGTGGATACTAACCAAATATTTTATATAATATAATATAATATAATATAATATAATATAACATAATATAATATATTAAAATGGTAACTCCTTGTTTTTTATTTTTTGGATGTCCCTCACTACTTAATGAAGTAGGGTGATTTTTTTTATTTAATTTTGATTCATTGAACACAAATAGAGTACAGCTATTGTTTCTCTGGTTGTACAAAAAAGTAGAGTCACACCATCTGTGCATTCATACATGTACACAGGGCAATGATGTCTGTCACACATTCTGTTATTATTACTCCCCCACCCCGACCCCACTCCTCCCTTCCCTCTGTGCTATCTATCCTTCCTCCATTCTTGCCACCTTTCCACCCCACATTGTGCATCATCATTCACTTATCAGAGAGATCATTCGGCCCTTGGATTTTGGGGATTGGCTAATCTCACTTAGCATAACAGTCTCCAACATCACCCATTTGCCTGCAAATGCCATAATTTTATTCTTCTTTATGGCTGAGTACTATTCCATTGTGTATATTACCACAGTTTCTTTATCCATTCATCTATTGAAAGGCATCTAGGTTGGTTCCACAATCTAGCTATTGTGAATTGAGCAGCTATGAACATTGATGTGGCTGCATAACTGTAGTAATCTGATTTTAAGTCCTTTGGGTATAGGCCAAGGAGTGGGATAGCAGGGTCAAATGGTGGATCCATTCCAAGTTTATATTTATACTCTATTTTGGTTCTTCTATGAATACCTAAGGCATATTTTAGTATTTACCTTTTGGGTTAATGACCTTTTCCTTATAGATTTGCAAACTTTTACACATATATTTGGATATTAATCCTTTGTTTATTACAAACATTGTAAATATTTTCCAACAGTGAGTGTTCTTTTGATTTTGTTTATGGTCTTTTGTCATATGGGAGTTTTTAATGGTTTTTTTGGCATTATGCATTAATAATTCTTTTTTTAACTGACATATTAATTGTACATATTCATGGAATACAGGGTTATAATTCAATACATGTATATAATGTGCAATGATCAAATCAGGGTAATGAGCAATTCTATCTCCTTAAATATTTATCAGTTCTTTGTGTTGGGAAACTTCAAATTCTTCTCTAGAGCTTTGTAAAAATGTGTATAATAAATTATTGTAAACTCTACTCAACCTCCAGTGCTGTAGAACACTTGAACTTATACCTCCTATATAACTGCATTTTTGGTACTTGTTATTCAACCTCCCCCTCTCTCCCTTACCCCCACCCTTCTTATCCTCTAATGGACATATTCTACTTTCTCATTTTGTGAGATCAAATTATTAGAAGCTTTTAATTTTATTTAGACAAACATTTTCCTTTGTAGATTGTGTACTTTATTTTTTTCACTAAGTTTGCAGGCTTTGATTTTGCAAAATATTCAGTTCTTTAACCCATCTGGAATTTATTGTGGTAAGTAGTGTAATGTTAAAAATATAATTTTATTTTTCCAAATAGTATCTAGCTTTTCACCCAATTTATTCACTCTTCCCTTCATTAAAATGAAATGTCATTTCTTTTCACAAAAACATTCATAGATGTAAGGATCAGTTTCTGGACTTTATTACAATGGTCTAGTAAAATTTTTAGCATTGACACCATTCTACTTTAATTAATACAGCTTTATAGTATGTATTGACATTTAGTAAGGCAGTTCCACCTCTTGTTTTTCTTCTAAGTTGTCTTGGCTCTTCTATGTGTTTACTCTTCCACATGAATTTTGTAATCAGCTATTCAAGTTCCATAAAATAAATATTAGACTTTGAATTCATGGATTAATTTACAGGGAATATATTTACAAAATTAGCCATTCTCATCCAAATATAAGGAATATTTCTTTCTTAGGTCTGTTATGCCTCTCAATAATCTGATTGGATATGTTATAGTTTTCAGGCTATATGAATTGTGTAAGTTTGCTTATTTTTTTTTCTAATAACAGTACTGGTATATGAGAAGCAATCAGTTTTTATGTTTCTTTTATATTAAGCCACTTTGTAGGACT
Organism: Glaucomys volans; assembly: GCA_020662805.1. NCBI lineage: Eukaryota > Metazoa > Chordata > Mammalia > Rodentia > Sciuridae > Glaucomys > Glaucomys volans. The sequence goes on from JAJEJO010002366.1 coordinate 334,929, forward strand.
TTCTTATTTACTGTAGTCATTTTTCTTAACTGATTATCTTGCCTTTCCTAGAGACTTTTGTTGAAGTATCAAAATGAAGCTATAATCTCTTCCTTTCCATTATTCATATGACTTTTTAAATTTTTTCTTGTGGTATAGCATTGGCTAAGACCTCTGCTGCGATATTGAACATAGAACAGATAGAAAGCCTTGTCTTGCCACCCTTTGAATAGAAGCGTATTTCATAGTTTCACCAGTCTATAGATTTCTGGTAGAAATCTTTCCTTTGATAATGAAAGTTTTCTTCTATTGCTCCTGTGCAAGAATATTTGAAAGAAAGTTGACAGCTTATGACACAAGAATTATTTTGAATAAAAGTGCTTTAACTTTTGTAATGATTTTAATATCACAGTTAATCTAATTGAGAAGTTGAATTTATAACAAAGATCTATTTCTTTTCCCCCAAGTCTTTAGGAATTTTACTGGGTGGGACCAGGAGGATCAGAACTGGAAACACAATAGTTAACCACTAAGTTCTTTTTGTATTTATTTATTGGTCCTTTTTAATTATATATAACATTAAGATTCATTTTGATACAATAGTATAATTTGTCTAATCATAAAATTTGCTCTAAGGAATTATCTACTTCTTAAAGGTATAGTAGAACCAAATCATAAAACCATGCAAGCTTGATGCTTTTCATAAAAGTATATCTTTGGCCAGTTTTCTATTATATTCAAGAAAAATAGTATATTTAGACTTTCTACTACTTCTTGAGCTAATTTTATTTATATATTCTTAAAAATCATGCATTTTATATATACTTTCAAAGTTATTAATGTATCTTACAAAATTTAATTTCTTCTGTATCTGTACTTATATCTCCTTATCCCATTACTGATGCTGTGTATTCATACTTTTTTTCTAATCAAACTTAAAGGAAGGTTTTGTTGATCAGTTTTACCAGCCTTGCTAATCTTGTTTATTTTATTAATACCAGTTTGTAATCTTTATTAAATCCTTCCTTTTACTTTCTGGAGATTTGATACTGATGGTTTTTGTTTTGTTTTGTTACATTATAGTTTTTATTTTGTTTTGGTTTGGTTTGGTTTGGTTATTTCTAATAACCTGAATATTATGTTTCATCCATTTGATCTCAGTTTCCCTTATTTTCTAATGGATGCATTTAAGTCCATAAATTTTCCTCTGATACCTGCTTTGGCCACATCACACAGATTTTAATAGTTAATGCTCTATGGTTTATTTCTAGATGGTGTGTAATTTTCATTTTATTTCCTTATTAGCATAAGCCTTTTTATAAGTTTTTCTATGTTTATGATTATAGAAATTGATTTAATCTCTCTTTTGGTTATTTTCACATTTGTTCAGGGAACAAAGACTATAAAATTTCTACCATTTGAAATTTGCCAATATTTCCTGTGTGGTCTAATATATTATCAATTTGTGTGAGTGATTTATGTGCGTTTTAAATGAATATGTGTTATAAATTCATTAGTACAAAGTCGCTTCTTGTGTCCTTTATCTGTATATCATTATTCTTGTCCATTTGAAATCTATATTTCTTTTAGAAAATGTGAATTTTGTCCTGCTACAATTGCAGTTGTGTCAGTTTACGTTTGTATTTCTACTAGTTTTGTTTTGTATTTTCCAAAGCTCCATTGTTAAGGGCATGAAGGAAGGTAATTACCATATTTTCGTGGTTCATTATTCTTTTAAACTATAAAAGCTACTGTTCTATGTACTTTTTAATGTTTCCCCTCCAACTTAACATGGCACCTAAACCATATTGCAAATTTTTAAGGCAGTTATGTTTATTTTTGGTTCTTTCTTTCTATTGATTTATCTAATCATTTTTAAGTATCACAATTTCACCCATTGTGGCCTTATCAATTAATTTATTATCTGGTAGATAAATCATTGATTATCATATGCATCCATTCATATTAACTTTAGACTTAATATTACTGAACTCCTATTATGGCATGGAAATATTTCTGACAGTGCTCTTGGTTTTTTTCTTATTATCATAAAATAATAATTCTGATTTGATCATTTCAATAGTTATGACTCACTTCTCCTTATTACTTTGATTATAGTTTGCAGTGTATAATTCTCTTAGATTTGTCACCATAACAAGAATTCCTCCAAGTTTTCAGTTTTAAGTTTGGTGCAGATTATTTTTTTGAGATAAGACTACTTTTATCACATAAACCAGGGCTTCTTAACCTTGGTATTTTTTATATTTGGCACTGGAGATTTCTTTGTAGAGGAAGAGGGAATCTTTTTCCATGCATTGTGGGAGGTTTGGCAAGCAACATCCTTGACCTGCACCCTTAGACACCAGTAGCTCCATCACGCCAATCAAAATGTTCCTACACATTGCCAAAAGTCTCCTCCAGGGCAAAAATGTACCTGACTGAGAACCATCAATAGAATAAATTATCATTCTATTTTTATTTGTAATTATACTTGGATGTTGGACAGGATGTTGAATTTTATCAAATGTCATTATATAATTACAGGTTTTTCTACAGTGACCAAAAAGATGTGATGAAATTTTAATTATTCCATTATTTATGTCCTAATTTGGTATCATCTTTACCATAGTGGAATAAAGTTTTGTTGGTTACAGTACATGGTTTTTTTTGTTTTTAATTTCTGTGTTTTGGATTTTGTTGTCGTTTGTTTGTTTTTGAACCCAGGGGTGCTTAACCACTGAGCCACATTTCCAGTCTTTTTTAATTTTATTTTGAGACAGGGTCACACTAAGTTGCTTGGGGCCTCACTAAGTTGCTAAGGCTGACTTTGAACTTGCAGTCTTCCTGCCTCAGCCTCCTGAGATGCTAGGTTTACAGGCATGCATCACCCTGCCCAGCTACACTTATTTTTTAATATAAAGTTTAGTGTCCCTTTTTTAATCACTTTCATATTTATTTTCACATGTGAAGTTGACCTGTAGTTTGGTTTGTTACTTTTGTTAGCTTCTGATATAAAGATTATACTTGATTGATAAGTTTTTCATCTATCGTTATTCACATGATCATTTTCTATTCCTTAAGAGATTTAAATGGATTTGCCATACAACCATCTGTTTTAACACTTTTTTCACTTTCTGCCTTTGTTTTTCAACTACTCTACAATTAAAATTAGTAATTTAAAATTCCCTAGAAAATCATCCATTTCAACAAAATTTTCTGTGATATTATATACTGTATTTTCTACCTTTTTTAATACATGGATATTGGAATACATGGATTTTTTTGGAATATATGGATATTTTCCCCTTTTATTTATAATGTAGTTCCACGTGATTTCCTACTCTGTCTTACTTAAATAACTTGTCAGATGTCTTTGACTAGTTCTAATTCTTAGATTTGGCAATCTACTATCTGTTTTCTGCTTTAGCAAATTATGTTTTATCTTTTTCACAATCTCCCTAAGTTTATTTAATTGTTGTCTTTCTAATTTATTGAGTTGAATGTTTAATTCATTTATTTTTATTCCCTATTAAATAATGTTGATATTTCAGGCTGTTATCTCCTCGACACAGATCTAACCGTACACTGTGAGTCTGGCTGTATGGTATTTTCATTTTCATTATTTCATCTGCAGTCTCTAAATATAGTTTTCATTTCCTCTTTGTTCTAAAAGATATTTCAGAGAGGTCTGAATAGTTTACAAAATTGCTGATAAAAATTTTAAGGACCCTTTTTTTGCTCCTTTTGTAGAATATGGGATCTGCCCATTTTCTGATTATTGGAAGGTATCCAATCTTTATTTATAGCCAGCATACATTATTTCCTGACTATTTCATAGGCTTTAATATAGTCTCATTTTAAGAAACATCTCAATCTAAGAAAAAACTTCATTGCTCACAATCATCTAAATCCTTAGACTCTTTGCCTACTAGACCTACAAAATACCAAAAGAGATGTCTCAAAATCTTTTCATTACAACTGTGAATCTCTGCATTTCTTCTTCTCCTAACAGTCGCACTTATTACAGATCACTACAGGGTTCTTTGACACACTAGGAACTGTGACTAAGCAGGGCACAGTGCCTCACACCTGTAATCCCAGCAGCTCAGGAGCCTGAGGCAGGACGTCACAAGTTCAAGGCCAGACTCAGCAACTTAGTGAAGCCCTAAGTAACTTAGCAAGACCATGTCTCAAAATAAAAATAAAAAGGTCTGGGGATGTGGCTCAGTGGTTAAGCACCCCTAGGTTCAAACCCTAGTACCAAAAAGTAAAAATAAAAAAGCTGCCTGAGAATCTTTGGCTAGTTCAGCCTGCTAGACTGAGCCCAACAAAGACAGGAGCCCCATCTGCCTTGTGGGACCTGGAGTAACCAGTCCCTGACCCAGGACTCAGTAAACACACATAACAATGAACTGACAAGTGATGGATCTTCAGTGTCTACCCTTTTCATCAGTAAAAACTAGTCTCTCTTCTCTATCTTTTTATTTTTTTTTTTTTTTTTTTTTTTTTTTATTTTATTTTGACACCAATATTCTGTCCCCAAATTTTCTTGATTTGTTTTTCCTGACATATATTGTATATTTTGTTGCTTGGGGCTTTTTTTTTTTTCTTTTGTTTTGGTGTGTTTTGTTTCCCTTTTTGCCTTATCCTTAGGTCTATGTAATCTATTTTCTTTATGATTGTCTTCAACATAGAGTTCCAGTTTAGAATTCAAGTAGAAGATGGTTTAAGTGGTCCCGAAGTGCTACTTAACCAATATCTTTAACATCTATATTTTTCTAATTTTTAGGTCAGAAAGGCAACTGAGTCTTTGACTCTCCCTTTTAATACCATATAGTGAATACATTTTTATTCTCCTCCTCCAGACTCCGTGCTGCTGATTCTTCTCCAACTTCACCTCAGACACTGATTAAATAAACTCAGATTCTATACATAGATTATTATTAATTTTTACATGATATGACTTCTCTTCAAAAAGTTCATTTTTAACGGTTGAATTTAGTTTTTTCAGACAATGTCAATTATTTAGATACATAAACGATGGGTTAAAGTTTGTCCTCCCTCTTCCAGGCAACGCTGGGCCTTTGGCCTCTGAACCCACATGGTTGATGGCTGTGGCCCACACAGAGCGCCCACGCACAGAGCTCTCTCTCCTGATAGGCCAGGCAGCTCCTGTGCCCAAAAGACAGACCTCAAAAAAGAGGGAAGGTGGGGGACCTAAGAGGCACACAGAAGATAGTAGGAAGGTTGGAGGATGTCTGCATGGGGCAACCCTACATATGCACACAGCAGGCTGGAGCTGTGAAGCCTCAGCTGGGCTAAGCATGGGCCCCCTGCACCCGCTGCTGGGGACACACCGAGCCGCCCTTCTCACATGGACTTACTCTGTCGTCTCTTCCTGGAAGACGTGAAGGTGCAGAAGAAGCCACACGCTTGAATTGACTGTCATCACCAGACTTGGCACCAATTGCATTTCAGCAGATGTTTCCATGAACGGGTTATTATATTACCTGCAAAACAGAGGGAAGTGGGGAGGAGGGTTGCTTCTAAAATTCTAAGGTGAAAACTGAGCCTGTCAAATGCAGGATGTGCAGACACGGCGACCATGGAGTTTACCACTTTATTAAAATTGTGATTGTTCACATAAAGACTCAACCAGGTCACATATTAATAATTATCACTGACAATCTTTAACATCAGCTGAAGCCCACAAGTGAAGCAATATTACATCTCCCGGTCTCATTTATCTTACTGCTTATGGCCCCTCTGTGGTCAGCACGCTGTGAGCTTCTTGGACATTTAATTATGAGCACATCATAAATGTAGCTGACAGGGCAGAGGCTGCCCAGGGATGCTCCTGGCAAAGGGGTCGCTGTGGAAAGTAGTTAGTTGATGCACCCCCATGACAGGAAAAGCAAAGACCACTTCTCCAGTTGCCCCTCAGCAGCTCCCTATTGCCCGCTGAAGAGGGGCAATGAATGGGTAGGATCATGCTTGGTTCTCAATGTCCCTCTAATCTTCAGATGTGTTACCAGGTTGTCTTAAACCTAAGGACGGCCCCCCAATTTTTTCCTGTCCTGTCCAGCTCAGAGAGCACCTTGGCTTTCCTGTCTGTCTCTGGCTGTTTACAGAGGTCCCCAAGTGTGGGTTTTACTCTGATGCAAATGAAGGGGGTGAACCTCCAGTTCATTCTCCAGGGGTTCAGGAATTCCACTCCCCTAGCACCAAACTACTTAGCTCTAATGGGATGCAAAGAACAGGACTGTCCCCAACAACATCCCACCATTCACCTCCACCCAAGAAACACCTTTCTACTCCATCAGGAAAATCAGAGCTTGAAGTGGCAAGTGACTGAGCAGGAAGGGCTTCCCATTTGCTTCTAATTGGCTACCACCCTGATAAGCCAGCCATGGCATCGGGCACTAATAAGGCTGCATGCCTCTCCGAACCAGCTCGGGGCTGCAGGACCTTGCCGTGTCATGTTTCAAAGCAAGTGTCCTCAGAGGGGCTGAGGTACAGATTCCTCGGCTGCCCCAGCAGGCTCAGATGGGGAAGACAAAGCGTATAATAAGGGATGCGCAATGAAGGAGCTCCGAGAAGAAAGCTGAAAAGTAACTATCATGTTGGCAGATAAATTCTACACACAATTATTCATTCCTAGCCTCTTGACATGTAGATTAATGAGTTTGATAACCCAGGCTTCTAAGAAGTAGATTCCACTCTTCGCAGACTCTCTCCCCCTTTACCTACAAACAGCACACGGGTCTGCGGAGAAAAAAACAAATCGATACATTTGCAATAGCCATCGCTGCTTTCTTGTGATTGAAGCCCTATGTCAAAAATATGATGTGTCTTCTCTTTCCTGGTCCAGGAGAAGCCAGCAGTGGCCAGAGGGACACTGGAGGGGACAGAGCACCTCAGATGGTGGACTCTGCCAGGTTCTGGATTTTCTACAGTAAGCTGGGTGGGGAGAGTTTCCACCTCCAACCTGAGGGAAAGGGTCATTTGTTGACACAATGGTCACCCTGTTGGACCTTAGGATGGAGTGCCCACTGGCACCATCCCCCACCAACACCAAGACACCCTCCCTGAGAAAAAGCCATGTAAGAGGAAAGAGCACCCCAAGGATGAGGGAGGCACACCCTCACCCACTCCACGCATTTCCCTGAGGATCGGTGAACAGCTCAAAACTCCAGGATTAACATCCAGTTCAGACCAGGAGTAGGTAAAAGTCTGGAAATGCATTTAAATTGTCAAGTATATATATTCCTCTGGCTTCCTCTAGCCATTTGACAAAGGGGTTTCTAGATCCCAGGCCATTTTATTTTTTCTTCAACACATTTGTGTTCATATTCTAAAAATAAAGGGTATTTAGGGGATGGGTTTTTTGTTGTGGTGGTGGTGGTTGTTGTTTTGTGGTTTTTGTTGTTTGTTTAGGGGTTTTTTCCAAAAAATACAAACAATATGTCTCAAAAAACAGGTGAATGTATCTCCACCCACCCTCCATTCCAAGGCTGGTATAAATCCTTCCAGATTTTTCCCTGCACTTTAACTCGTGCTGAAAGGGGTTTGGAGCTGAGTTGCAGAGGCACAGGGGAAGGGGAGAGGGCAGAGGGGGGCACAGGGGACGGGGAGAGGGGAAGGCCTTTCACCTGCTAGTCTGCTCAGGGCCCTTGCTGCTACCCTCCTCTGCCCGCCCATTCCTCTGGGAAACAGGGCAGACCTCAGAACCCTGGACAGAAACCTGCCTAAGTACGGGGAGAGGAGATTCCACGTCTGTGAGATGTTTTGGAATCCTGGGGTTGGGGGAGCAGGTGCAAGACAGTCATTAGCATAAGCATTCTGTAAGACACCTGCCTTCATCCTGCGGAAAGAGCAATGACTGGAGTTCACTCAGCTCACAGACATCCAATGAGATCTTTGATTAGCAACATGGGCCAGTTGAAGCATTTGTGGCAGTAGGTGGAACCCGAAGATGACTTCCCTCCTTCTAAAGGGACAGCCCTAAATTATGCAAAGAGGGAGAAGCATCTTTCCTTGAGCTTTGAGGCTCAAGGTGTCTCACAGAGTCTTGGAGTGAGGATCACCAGGTTTCACTAATAAAAATTCAGAAAGTCCAGTTAAATTTGAATTTCAGATAAACAACAAGTAGTTTTTAAGCATAACTTTGTCCTAAATATGCATGAGACCTATTTATACTAAAAAGATAATTTGATATACACTAAAATAATATACTAGTAATATTTTAGTATTAGTATGCCCCACACCTATTTGAGACATGTTTATGCCAAAAAATATATTCATTATCTGAAAATCAAATTTAAGCAGACATCCAGCATTTCATCTGACAACCCTGTTCAGAATGTCCTTGTGAAACTGCTCAAAGAAGAACCAGGGGTGACCAGGGAGAAGGGAGCAAATCGGGCTCCAATGGGCTCTGTTCATGACAGCCATATGCAGGGGCCTCCTTGCCCCCTTCATCTGACCTCTCCCAAAATATCTTGAGCCCAAAGCCCAAAGCTCTGGAGCAAAACTGGAACCATTGTTCCTGAGTAGATGCAAAGTCCCCATGTCTGGATTCTGGAGCTTGGTTTATGAGAACATAAACTTGGGGGAGTTGTTGGGGGGTAGGGGTATGTAGAGGTGACATCAAGGTAGGGTCACAAGAGTCTAGAGCCCATGAAATCCCTTCTCTAAGAATGCAGAACCACAACCTGGCTAGAGCTTTTCCTAGAAGATGGTGGAGACTTGAAGTTCCCTCCCACCTGGCCCGGCAGCAATCCCACATCAGAACCACATAACGCACCCAGGGCAAGGGTTGGGGAGAAAAGCCAGCCCTGCTGTCTTTACCAAATCAGTTATGGCCAGACTGACTCATCCTGTGTCCTAGATCATAAGTCCCAAACTCGTTGCCTCTTAATCATAAGGAAACCTAAATACAGACATGCCTGCAGAAGGAGGTACCTGAGAAAACCCATGTCCTTGCTCTTCCAGGGGAAAAACTGTTTTCTTTTGGATTTCAAATTCTGGGTTGCCAGAATATCTGAATTAGGGTCTGTGTCCTCAGCAGTGATCCTCTCAGGGTGGACAGAGCATGCACCTGCCAAGGCACCAACAATATCTCAGACCTGGCTCCATATTGGTCGCTACACCTGGGTCCCCACCAACACCATGGTCTTCCCACTGGATAGAGGTCCAGCTTCCATCTCACAATGATGGTGGTAAGGGGAGAAGGAAGCAAAGCCCCTTGGCTGCATCAGTGCAGGATGCCTTTGCCAGTGGAACCCTCAATGCCATCTGTCCTTGAGCATCAGTCCAAGGCTGCAGGCTGCTGAGAAGATTCCAGCACAACCATCCTGTCAAACCTCAGGCTGCTAACTGTCTAGAGCACACCAGCCCCCAGGAGTGAGCAGGACCCCTGCAGCGTTCTGAATCTGCACCCTCCCTTCCCTTCATTCAATTCCCAGAAATAGCACAAACAATGCCTTTGGTGAGAAAGAGCTCTATCCCTTTAAGGAAGGGTCTTTAGGCTGAGAAGTTCCAAAAGCTGAGGCAAAATAGCAAATAGGCGGGAGCTACAGAGAACAGACATACAAATGAAATAGCCATTCAAAAGACCCCCCAAAAGGCATATTGTCCAGGAGAAAAATTTTAGAAGTCAAAGTCATCTCAAATTAGCCACTAAAAAGCCTTTCCAAAGCACAATGGCGAAATTAAGCAGTGAAAATCATGAGACCAGGGAAGAGAGTCCAATAGCCTGGGATTCCTCAGCACAATGTGAGTGAGAGCACAATTAGGACTTCCCTGCCAAGTGACTGTCCAGGCCTGGTGCAGCAGGCAACTGGAACAGGCTAATGGAGCCAAAGGAGCTTCCGCTAGATAATTCCACGTCATTCTCCAGACACCATACTAATGTCCTCTGGCATCCCCGGACTAGAGGTCAAAACCTGGCAGCTCATGGACCTCAATACAGCCCGCCCATGGTCTTCTTTAGTCCACACTATAGTTTAAATATTTGAATTGATTGCCAATATTTTTGAATTGGGGGATTTCACAGGAAAATCCAGATTTCAGGTTTTCCTTGAAATATCAGGACAACACTAGGCCTGGGTCCATTCAAGGGAACCAAGGTACAGCTGCACTGGTCAGTTCTCTGCAGTCCCCAGTGTTCCCTATTGTCTGACACCTGCACTGTGGGCACAAGGACCACACCAGAGCCTCTCCCTGTGATCCCTGCCATCCCTCAGAAGAACCACTATCAGAGACACTTCTCCCACACGTGGGCCCCCCATCAGGTTCCCAAAGGCTTACCATCTGCAACTCCAACAGTGGTACCAGTTCATAAGACGGACAACCCAGGGTCTTGGAAACCATCTAGAAAAATAATTTAAACTGAATAAGCATCAGTATGGTGGAGAAAACTGTACCAAGTCATGCCCAAGGCCCCAGGTGACCTACACAGCGGTTGTGAAGGCAAGCACCATGCGCCCATTTCACAGATCGTGGCTGGCATCAGAGGTCACAGTCCCGTTTCCCCTCTCGACTTCCAGGATGAATGGCCACGGGTGAGGTGGAGGGAGGGATGTGCCACCCAAGTGTTAGGTGCTGAAGAGGGAAGAACGTTCTGATTGGCTGGTTCAGGAATTGGGATTCTGGGCAGAGCTCTACAAAAGGATAATGTATCTTTAAGCCCAGGTGCCCTTCAGGGAATGTATTGGATAAATGTCTTCTGAAAAGCCTGTAAATATTCCATCGCCTCACTGTCATTACTACCATGAAATGATAATGAAGCATGAAAGAAATATAATTCCATATTCAGATGACAGCATTAGCTTCCATAAGCAAACTGAAATATTTATTAGTAAAATGTTCAGTATCTACGCCTGTAATCTAAAAAAGGGACAAAAATGTTTTATAATAAAAAAGAGATTGAATGCAGAGGTAAAATCTGGTTGGCTGATTTTATTGCTTATTATTAAATCCTGGCAAAACAATTATTTTTTTCTTTTCATTAGTAAGACACCCAAATTAAAACTATGCCCTCCGGCTGCAAGGTTTACAGTAGTGATTAAAAACAAGGAATTGTGATGCATGGGGCTTTTGACAATGGCATAATCAAATTCATTCATATTGTTCAATCTTTCACTGACAAATATTTTTACAGTGAAATATACCAAACAAAGAATCACATACAACAACTATCAATACAGAGAAATTAGGAAACCTTGTTATTATTTAAAAAGTGAACTGATACAACATTGCCATAATCCTGAATACAAACATTAGAGTGTAGTTAATTAGGGTAATTATTGCCTAAATTGTGCTTAATTGTCTTATTCTGAATAGGACGCGTGAATGAAGCCTTTTGAGCTTTTCCACAATGCATAAGTGCCGCCAAACTATTTCGTTATAATTTAATAAGTTTTGATGGTATTTCCTATAAGTCAGAAAATACATCTGAATACAAGCTAAGAGATAAACGTGAGCCATAGGCCCTGACCTCTGTTTCACCTTATTGAAAAAGAGGCGTAAGAGAGTCATTTAGTATACCAGCGTCACTGAGCATTCCCGTACCCCGAGCACATTCCTTAAAGGAGAGGGGAGAGGAAAAAAAAAAAAAACAGGGTCTTTGAAGTGAATGAAAAATTAGAAATTCAAGTGACCACGATCAATTCTGAAACACTGCACAAAATTAATTACAGTTTTGCATCAGAAGCAAGAATGTAGATTTCAGACAGTCGGTGTCATTTATCTCGAGCTGCACAATATACAAGGCGATTAAAAAGCCAAATCTGTCCCCACCTCCCAAGTCTAAGGCCTCTCGGAGGCTGTGAAGTACAAATGATTAACTTCAAATTATGCAAGGGATTGTGCAGACGCTTCAGCTTGAATGGAGTGTGTGGAGGCAAGTCACAGAAGCTGGAGAGGGACAGATTTGCGGCTCTTTATCAAAATCCAGTCTGGCCACCTCTGACGGAATCCAGATAAATGGCACAGAGATCTGACAGGGCTGCAGAGAGCCTGCTCTGCGAAAGCCGAATCTCTAATTTCTATCTGTTTTTAATTGCTTGTCTTAAATTTGCATTTTTATACGATTGGGTTCAAGGATTTATTCAATTCCATAGGCTACTCTGACCAAATGGCTTTCCGTTTCACACAGAGTTGCAGGAACTTGTGGCAGAGGTGGGAGAAGATTTGGCTTTTTTTATTTAGCAAGCTAAATGTCTAAAATGCACATTGGCTTAGAGGGTTTGTTTGTAAGATGAGGCTCAATTTACAAACCTTAAAAGGACAGATTCTCACTAGGCAATCTTTAGTGTTAATAGCCCAGTTATGAATTCCCCCTGCCTTCTCTGACCCTCCAGATGCCATCAGTGTGCAAGTGACACATAGATGCCCCAGGTCTCTGTCCCCAGAAGAAGCCCAATGAGCAGAGACCCCTCACAAAGAAACCCAGCAACACCCACTCCCTCGTCTGGGGTCCCTGCTCTCATTAGCCCCCTTTGGAAAAAGCAGGATGTGCTTGTGTTCAAAATACATCTTATTCTGTTGTCAAAACTAAGTCGGTATTAGAAAGGCTGACAGATTTTCCTCAACTCCAAGAAACCACACATGGTATAACACACACACACACACACACACACACACACACACACACAAGCTGGGTGACTGCTTCCTTTAACCCTCCATTCATAACCCGGTTTATTAATACTAGAGATTGCCAGGTGAGAATCTGTCATTTTAAGATTTGTAAATTGAATCTCACCTTACAAACCCTTAGGTCAACTGGAACAACTGGCTCCAGGTTTCCCTGTGAAATCTGGGCTGTCCTCTCCTGCTCTGCCTAACTTAACCCAGAGTCTTGCCACCTGCTCCTACAGAATGACCCCCACCAGCTGCTCCTAGGGGATTTCTTAAACATGACTGGAGACCTCCCATCCAAGCTTCTCTCTAGCCCACTCCTTCACCTGAGCAAGTCTGTCTATCCCAGTGATCTCAGATGCAGAAGTCTACCAGACCCAGGGAGATCACACGGGAGGAACGAAGACTGGGTAGAAGAAGAATTCATCTTCCATTTCCCCTGCTGTTTCCTAGGAGCAGAGAGCTCTTCATCTCCTGGAGAAAAAAAAGCAACAATAACGTGAACACAATAGAAACAGCTGCTGACCCCAGCCCACTATTGGTGACACTAGGGAGTAGTGGGGACTGGGGCTCACGTCAAACCCAGGATTCCTCTGCAGGGAGCCACCTGCACTTCCACTCGACCAGATTTTGCTATGACTAAAAGCCAATCCCTGGAGCCAGATATTCTGAATTTTCGGGGAAAAGTTAATTTTTCTGAATTCTTTCAGAAAATTCCTTCACTTTTTAAACACTGAATCGTATTTTTAAAGTAAATAAAACAACACTCGCTGACTAAATATAAATACTCTTGATGGCCAAATCCAGCCCAGGACCCCCAATTTATTACCTTGGGTCCTGAGGCATTTTTATTGTTGAGTGGTGGTAAAGGAGACTGTTAGGATTCCCAAAGGTGGATCACCCCCCATCTCACAGGGAACTATGACAGTCAAGGACATTGTCCCAGCAGACCCTGAGTTCCTCCTTCCCTTACACTGACCCACCACTCCCCAGTGGCCTCACCTTAGAGCAGCCACTACTGCCCCAACCTCGGAGCTGGAGACCTTGTGGGGTTTGCCCAGCTTCCGGTCCATCCCCATGTTGCTTTCAGATTCTGGGACCAGGCTTGACCTGCTTTTTCCTCTTCGGACTTTTAGATAAGTTACATAAACGCCTATAATCTGTGAATCCATGCCAGGGGTGGGAATGCATGCCTGTAATCCCAGCAACTTGGGAGGCAAAGTCAAGGCCAGCCTCAGCAACTTGGTAAGGGGCAAAGTAACTTAGCAAGACCCTAATTCAAAATAAAAACGAAGAAGGAGGCCTGGGGTTGTGGCTCAGTGATAGAGTGCTTGCCTAGCATGGGTGAGGTCCTGGGTTCCATCCTCAGCACCACATAAAAATAAAACAAAGGTATTGTGTCCACCTACAACTAAAACAATATATTGAAAAAAAAACTAAGAAGGGATGGCAATGTGGCTCCACAGTTAAGCACCACAGAGTTCAATTCAAAATAAAAAAAAAAAAAATTTAAAAAGCCTATGAATCCAAGTAAGGCACAAAATGTGCCCCAGCCTGCCCCAGCCCTGCCTGCTGTGCCAAGCTAGGCCCTCCTCTGCTTCCACCCCATAACTCCTGATGCCCAGGCTGTGTTCCTCTCTAACCTAACTCTCCCATTGCCATGAGCAGCCCACAAGTTCCTATTAGAGAGAAAAAAATGCCCCCAGCTGCTGCAGGGCACCCTTAAGCTGCATCTTGCCCGTGTCCCTGAGTAACCCACACGGAATGAGGAGGACAAAGGAGAGAGGCTCATGGGTCCACAGCCAAATGCCTCCTCAAAGCAACCAATATCTCCCTCCTGACAGCTGGCCAAGAAATCACTCGGCCTCAGCAGCCTGGCTACTCCTTACCCTGGCTTTCCCGGCTGCCAGCACCACGGCAGCAGCCGCTGGAGCTCATCAGTTCCCGCAGAACGCTGCGTTCCTGCACTGAAGTGCCAGGCTCCACTGTGGCCGAGGTAGGAAGGGCTCCGATGGGGAATCAGAAGCACGTATTGCCTTGGGTAAGTCACAGGAACTCAGAGCTTCTGTCTGAATACACAGAAATAGAATTGATTATTCCACCTGCCCCACAGATGCTGGAGGAATTAAAATCCCAGTTCAGCATGTCAAATCACCATGTGAACAACAAGGATGAGTCTCTATTGATACAGCCATTATGGAGAATGCACAGTGTGACGGGTGCCAGACCCAGTCACAAAATTTCCCCATAAAGCAGCAAAGCAAGGCCCCTTTGAAATGAAATCGGTGGAAATACTCTAAGAAACTCAGTCCATGATAGTTTCAAGATACACTTATTGGGCCCTTGGTGGTGAGGACACGAGAAAATGAGAGCATATGGTTCCTACTCCCAAGGAGCTTCTAATCTATTTGCAACGCAGAGATGGTAATGCTAAGGATGCTGGAGTCTGGGAGTCTGGAAAGTCAAGTTCCACAGGCCAGGGTCACAGTGTGCTGGTTGTTCTTGCCCAGCTCTGGGAAACAAACTTCCTAACAGCTCACACCAGAACCAAAGCAGGAGATGGCTTCTGATGCCCACGTAATTTGGATCCCCTGAAAATAAACATTCGCTAACAGCAGGGAGACCCCAAGCAAGAGGAGTCTTGTTTTTCATATCACAAAGTGTGGAGGAAGAATTCAGGTGACTTCACTGCCCCAGACTGAGTCCACCCCCCAAGATCATTGTGCCAGTACAATAAGATGACATTTGAGAAAGGTCTTATAAGTGGTTATCTTTATCTTTCCAGTGTTTTCTTCATCAAAAGGATTAAATACCTTAAACTCAAATATTAAAGAGAGAATGCAAGGGCTTGGCTTTGGGAATCTGTGAATCAGTGAGCGCTACACTAGGAAATCATCTTTTTAAATATCACAAGTTTGAGAGAGCTCGGGCAATGTTTATCAATAGCATTTTTTCACTCTGCATTCATGATTTAAGCTTCAGGAATTCATTATGTGAAATTAACACAATGTCTATCTTGTCATTCATCACACGAAATTGGAACCACTGATAATACCTCCAAATTACCACTCCTGACAGGCCAGGATGTCACAAATTAACTTGAGTAACAAAATTATCTTCAAGGGAGAAGACGATCCTTTCATGCCTCAGAAGAGACTGATGTCCAGTTCACCCTCTCAAGCAATACCATTTATAGTTTTCAGAATCAGGATGTGGCCTTACAATGAGGAAACAAAAGATCAGAGAGGTTAAGTGACTTACAAAAAGACTCACAGCAAGGGCATGATCAACCTGAGAGTACAATAACAATTTAGAGCTCACTGTCTGCCCCCACAGAGTAGGGTATTCTTGAACACCAGAGTATCTCCAACTTCGCATGGAGGGCTGTCCTAGACCTTGGGAAGGGTTTGCCATCCTCAGACTTGTACGGAATCTGCCTGACTGTGGTTTCTAGGCTCCTGGTGAACGTCACTCTATCAATGGGCCTTGTTAGACAGGACGCACGTCAGGGTATGCCAAGTCCTCTGCTAAGCTGGGCAGGGATAAACAAGCAAGAAACACTCTCAAGGTCTGTAGGAAAATGTGGGTGAAACAAATTTCAAATTACAGAACCATTTTCCAAGGCATAGCAATTTAGAGGGCGTGTATGTGGCCATCTCTGGAAAATGCCAGAGAAAAGTGAGCCCTATTTAAATTAAAAGGGATCCTCAGAGATAAGTTCACAGGACATTTTTCATTGACTCTGTACTTGGCAATGTCACTTAGAGAGACTCTGACAATGACAATGCATATAGGGTGATTTTCATTTCAAATGAGCTGTTGGATAGCTCGCAACCCAAGGCTCTGTCTTCTTGGAGAATACCCCTATCCAAAAGTCATACATCATATTGTTAAAAGAGAGCCAAATAAATCTCATTATAAAAGACAACGATCTAAGGGTCACAGTGGGCCACTACTGAGGATAAGTCAGAACCGAAAGGCAAGGTGGCTCAGTGGAAAGGAAATCAGCCCTGGTGTCAGAAGTCTCCGTTCTGCAACTGACACCGGGCAAACCTTTCCTGAGGTCTGATCCTTCTCGGCCATAAAAGGAGGATAAAAATAATCCCCCTTCTATCTCTCTCATAAGATTGATTTGGAGGCTCAAAAAGGAGAACACAGGTGACTGTACTTGGAAAGTCTAAGGCACCATACAGGTATAAGGGGTCACTGCCAGACGCTGGCCCTAGGGATCAGCAAACAGATGGACTGGATCCCCTTTGACAGGATTACTCAGAATGTTTCCAACATGGAGTTTTCCCTGTGCTGTTTCTTTGTTCTTTTAAAATAGGAATACATAAACCACCAGTTTCAATAATAATAATGGTAATTATTATTATTATTTATTAGAGAGATCAGTTGAAGCCCAGACAATAAGAAAGACAATTTTTGCAATACAGAATAAAGAGAGGGTGAGATCAGAAGCCCAGGCAATGGGTGGAGTGGATAAAGGGCAGGGCTGGTGCCCACTGTCCAACCCATTCCCCTGTCCCACACTGGAAGACGATGTTCCCCATAGAGGAGAACCTAGGTGCCCTGAGGTGAGTGTCCGGCAACCTCCAGGTATGTGACCGAGGCCATCCTAGCCACCCACCAACCTGCCAGCTGACTGCAGGTGCTTTAGTGAGCTTTTCCCCAGCTGTGACCAAAGACCTAACAAGAACAATGTAGAGGAGGGAAAGTTTATTTTGGCTCATGATCACAGAGGTTCAGTCTGTGGTCTGCAGACTCCACAGCTCTGGGCCCCAGGTGAGGCAGAACATCAAGGCAGAGGGTGTGGCAGAGGAGGGGAACTCAGGACACAGCCCTAAGGAAGCAGAAAGAGAGTTCTGCAGCCGGGCGTGGTGGCGCACGCCTGTAATCCCAGCACTTGGGAGGCTGAGGCAGGAGGATCGCGAGCTCAAAACCAGCCTCAGCAAGTTAGCGAGGCGCCAAGCAACTCAGTGAGACCCTGTCTCTAAATAAATACAAAAGAGGGCTGGGGATGTGGCTCAGTGGTGGAGTGCCCCTGAGTTCAATCCCCGGTTCCCCCCCAAAAAAGAGCTCTGCTCACCAGGAAAATATAAACCCCAAAGGCATGCCCCCAGTGACCCACGTCCTCAGCCACACCCCACCTGCCTACAGTTACCACCCCATTAATCATCCTAATCCACTCATTAGGTTATGATTCTCATAATAGAATCATTTCATCTCTGAACATTCTTGCATTGTCTCACACATGAACTCTTGGGAGACACCTCATCTCTAAACCCTAAGAGCAGACAGCCCGTCAGAAAGCAGCCAATAGACACAGACCAACCTTACCACCTCTGTAATGGCGGTTGCTTTAAGCTGCTAAAGTTCCAGGTGCCTGATTGTCCAACCTTCTCCTACAGATGAAAATAAGGACGCCCAGGGAAGATTCCTCCTTGCCCCTCTGCAGCCCACTTCCCAGATTTTAATACTCTTTAAATCCACTTCTTTAGTCATTTGGGAACATGCACAAAAATCCTAGAAAAAAAAAATTGAAAAGACAACCTACCCCAGGTGCAGCCCACCAACCCAGCTGGCCCAGATGACAGCCCTCCCCGCACAGTGAGGTCAAATGCAGGTGCCTGCGTTCCTGCTCGGCCCCTACTCCCAAGCTTCACCTCCTGCCCTTCAACCACGTGCTTGGCAGTGTCACGGAAAATATGAGGAGCTGCTTTATTAAACTGAAAATGCAATTGTCTGACCAATAAAAAGTGTTCCTGTATGTAATCCCAGTAATAGATTTTTTAATCCTCAGAGCTGACACACTGTTATGTGTTCACAGTTATTATCTGTCCACTTCCAAACCTTAAGAGGTTAGATTGTTTAAAGATTTGTTAGCTATGAACTGCTTAAAGAAGGCCAAGTATAAACTCCCAGCTAATTGAAAAATAGCATTTTATCAGATTCTCCTCTGATATTATATTGTAATGGCCGTACTTAGAGTACTCTCAATACTTCAATAAGTGGTGAAATTAAAAAAATAACATCTTCAGGGCTTTGCAGAAAATGTGGCTGTTACCAATTTATACTGCTTTTTTAACCATTATTTTCTTATATTTCCCACAATGCCTCGGATCAGAAGCAAACAGAATCTGAGTGATTACCCCAAAGTGTGCTAGATGAACTGGAAAAAGTCTATTCAAACAAAGCTCATTAGTTCTGATACCTCCAGGGCTATGACAAATTAAGCTGCTGGT
This sequence comes from Glaucomys volans, assembly GCA_020662805.1. Taxonomy (NCBI): domain Eukaryota; kingdom Metazoa; phylum Chordata; class Mammalia; order Rodentia; family Sciuridae; genus Glaucomys; species Glaucomys volans. The sequence continues at coordinate 353,795 of JAJEJO010002366.1, forward strand.
GTGTGAGCTTGCAGACAAAGGGTGATGCCGAAAACCAGGGCTGAGCTAGGCACTGTGTCAATAAATTCCCCTGAAAAAGGTAAAAATTACAATTGGAGCTAAAATGGAATCCCTTTAAGGAGCATGTACAAAATAGATCATCCCTTCTTTCTTAAGTACATTTGTGAACCCGCCTGTGATGAATTATTGCAAGAAGGAAGTGGCCACTCCAGAGGGGCAGCTTGGCCAGGTGCACATCGGAGGTGCTGGCTGCAAAGACTTGGCCCTGCCCAGAGGAAAGCCAGTCCAAACCCGACAGGCAGAGCGCACACTGTCAAGTCGAGTCCCAGGCTCCGGCTTCGCCTGCAGGCCCCAGGTGAGAGAACGCTCTATTCCCGGGGCCAACCAGCAGCCTTCCAGCTTGGAAGAGCCCCGCAACCTTAAGCTAAGCTCATTTTCCCAGCCAAAGGAGGATCCTGCATTACAACCGTGGGTTTTCTTTTTCCTGGTTTGTGAATCCGTTTCTAAAAGGAAGCTTCAGAAATTCTAAAAAGTTGTTGTAGGCAATTTGTCACTAGTGGCTTTCACAAATATTTGTTGAATAAAAAGCATTTGAGTAGGGCCACATTGTGAAGAGGTGGGGGTATGGGGACTGGGCCCTGATTCTCAAGACTGTCTGTGGCTTTTCTAGAATGTGGGTGACCTCATGTTCACATGACTAAGGCATTGGTGGTGATTTACGGTGATTTTTGACCTCACTGGCAGAATTTCAGTGCCATAAAGAATCACAACTCAGTAATTCCCAGATTGTCGAAGTGAGGAAAGCCTACAGGGAGTACCTAGACCTGAGAAGAACAAGGGCCAAATTGGACCCATAGGTGTTTTGGACACCTACAGAGTTGCTTTTTCATTTTATCTGAAATATTCAACACTTAAAAGCTTGGATATTTTCCATAAATGTTCAAATTCCCAGATCCTATGGAAGCTTGAAAGATCTAGTCAAATGGGACCAGTTTTGTCATCTTCAGACGCCCCATTTAATAAACATGCATACCCCAGGTTGCCAGGGGGCCCTCCAGCCCACTGTATTACCAACCTGGTGATACACTGTCGACCCGGCTCCTGAGGGCATCTGTGGTCACAGCCTCTGGTCTAGTTGGCCATCACCCCAATAGTCACGGAGAAAACAAGACCCAGAAAGTGGGGTGGCCTGCAGGGGCCACGTGACCCTGTGGCAGCTCCAGGTCTAGACCCCACTTTCTCAGTGCCCTGGTCACTGGAGTCTTCCACCACCCCGGCTCCAGTGGAGAGAAGCTTTCTCTCCTTTGTCTTTGCTTCCATGTCTTGTTGGTATTTCTCTTGATCCCATTGACTAGCCATCTACCTGTCCAGTCTACATGACAGGTTTGGGGCCAAAATGATCATGTGATTGTTTATAGCTCTGACTTCACTTCTAGACTATGAGCAATTTGAAGGTAGGAGAGATGTGGTAATTATTTCTATCGGCAGTGCCTGGCACACAGTAGGTCTCAGCAAAACCCTGTTTCCCTTTCATCACACAGTTTCAGGAAATCCTTCAGGCTCTGTGTCCTATATCTTGATGGACATAGACCACTATGACCCCGGTCTCATCAGCATTTGAATAACCCTCCACCTCAGGCCTGACACAGACCTCCATATTCTGGCATTTGTTAGGTAGGTCCACTGAGTTCACCAAGAGAAATACCTGGTGTCCCAGAGGGTTCATCCCATCCAGGTAGTCAGGAAATAACTTCCTTCTTTCTTCCCCTCTGCTTCCTTTACATTTTACTTGTATTTCTGGAACAAAAGACATTGATGGGCAATACTTCTCAAGTGCATGCATGCTCTCACCTAAATGTGAACTTGATGAGTCTTGCCTTGGCTTGGCAAGGCTATTGCTAGAAGGCCCACCATCATGGGGTCTGAGGACCACCTGGAGGCAAGGAGCAGGGACTGCAGAAACCCACGATGGGAAACACCAACAAGGTAAAGTCTGGATCCCTGTGTTCACACACACACACACACACACACACA
>JAJEJO010002366.1:355838-427223 GCA_020662805.1 Glaucomys volans
TAAAGTCTGGATCCCTGTGTTCACACACACACACACACACACACACACAAGGTGAAGTCTAGATCCCTGTGTTCACACACACACACACACACAAGGTGAAGTCTGGATCCCTGTGTACACACACACACACACACACACACACACTAGGTGAAGTCTGGATCCCTGTGTACACACACACACACACACACACACACACACAAGGTGAAGTCTGGATCCCTGTGTTCACACACACACACACACACACACACACACACGCCTTCACTGTGCAGGCAGCTCTGGACAGGCATTTGCTGTTGTGGAAAAGTTATAAGCAAGAGCATGGCATTGAATTTGTGATCTTCTTCCCAAAGTAGAAAAATAGGTGAGGAGAAAGGAAGAGTCACATGCTACCCAGGTATTCCCATCATACTGGTCCGAGGGGAGGAGAGAGTCAGGGAGAACAGTGTAGACCATGGGCTGCCTGGTTGTCTGAGAATGCCCCCCTCAGGCCCCATCCCTGGCTGGGATTCAAGGTCTTCAGCACTCCCTGCTCTTCCAGTCTGAGAAGGACAGCACAGAACAAAAATGACCACAGGGGGCAGGAGACAGCCAGGTCACAGGCAGTTCCATTCAGCTCCCAGAAGCTCCAGAGCAGCGCAGGGAAGCCACCAAGTCTCCCCCTGCACTTGGGAAGAAGGTGCAGTTAGGTGGAAGAGAAGGCCCACAGAGCAGGGACACAGGCACGTCACAGAACAATAGGAACTTGCTGGGCAGCAGCATCAAAGAACTCTTGGCTGGCTTCAATGCCTGTGTACACAAGCCACCAGCTCCATCCCATGGAAAAGGGAGCAGGGAAATCCCTAACCCAACTGAGAAACCCACATTAATGGTGATTCCCCTGAATTGATACGAGTGACTTCCTACCATTGGGAGCATGAGGGTTTAAAACAGAGACTCACCTGATTTGTAGAAGCATAAAGAAAGTTGCCATAGTTCCCCACACTGGTACAACTGACTTTGTGCATGGACACAGTATGCTGAACGGTATACTGGCCATGGAGGAAGAAGATTGAGGGAAAGGAGAAAAGCAGGTCCAGTTACTGCCTAACAATTCCTGGCATTCAAAGGTCAGCATAGTGGAAAGAGGGTATCACAAGGACAGGGCAGTGGTGGACCACCCAAAAGGTTGCTTATCCACAGGTAAGGCAGAAGATTCTAGTGGCTGCAGCCTGCTGGCAGCAATACTGGGGCAGGTCTTTGGCAACCAACTGCCTAGCATCCTGGGTGTTGGGCTGAGGGGCTCTCTACTACCCAGTCCACCTGAGTCAGGAGTGCAGGAATGGCTGAGAAGAACATCCTGAAACATCCTCTCTTTCTGGAAGGCTGATATCCACTTCTTCCCCAGGCCAAAGACACCCAGGAGAGGACATGCCCATGCCTGAGTTGTGCCATGCCTGAGTCAAGACAGGAGAAGGATGGGTCAGGGAGGAGGCAGTCCCCAGTTAAGCAAGTCTCCCTCCCCTTTGTCGATGCATCCATCCTCCTCTCCACCCCCAGTGCGCTCTGCAAGCCCCTGCTATTTCTTTCTCTTTGGATTTGTGGGGTTCTACTCTCTCACTCCCTGGCAACTCCTTCTCAGTCCTCCTAAATGTCAGAATCCCCTGAGGTTCCATCCTCCAACTCCCCTCTTCCATATCTCTCTCTCCCTGGTGGTCCCATGCCCACACCTTCCTCAGAATGACCTTCACATATCCATCTTCTCTTCCCAGCTCACCCTCCCACTTTTACCCACCCGACATGCCCACTGGAGCTTTCTATTTACACTCAGATGCAGTATCAATCTCTCCAATCTTTTTCCACAAATACTCTGTTTCTATAAAAATGTCCCCACTGCCCATCAAATCCTCTCCCAGAGATGTGGCCAGTCTGGACTAGCCAGGCGGGCAGAAGCAGAGGTTTGGTTAGTTGTATGGTTAGTCAGGCTGTTGGGGATGGAGTCTTCTCCACACATCCTGATGTGGTGTTTGCACTGTATCTCACTAATGTTTCTTCAACATATTCTCATCACTTCAACATGGCGCCCTTGGAAAATCCATGAACAAGAGTATTGGGAGATGAGATCAGGAAGAACACCACTCAAGCCTTGCTCTGCTTCTACCACCCACCAAATTCCACTTGTTCTTCCTTCTTCCCATATCTGTTTCCATGCCACTCTCTTGGGAAAGCCTTATCCTGCCCACCAAGACCCCATAAGTCTCCTTGTTACAGGTTGTCTTTCTTGAAAATGTTTAATTTTTTTAAATATGCAGATGTTTCTGATCAAGTAGTAATTTTGTGATACTGAATCTAGTATATTCCTTCACCCCTGCTGGACTGCAGTTTTCATAGTGGCTGTGATGAGGGCTCTCTGGCTAACATGGTGCCTGCACACAGTGCACTCAATAAATGCCTGAAATGATAAGGCACTTATTCATTCAAGCATTGGTGAAGCAAGCCACAGACAAATTGGAATTTTTATTATGTATCTTTGTGATAAATTTGTACTCAAGGGCTGGGGATATAGCTCAGTTGGTAGAGTGCTTACCTTGTAAGCACAAGGCCCTGGGTTCAATCCCCAGCACAGTGGAAAAAAAAAAATTGTACTCAAATCTCCTATTCAGGAATATATCAGCTGGACATATAGTCCCCACAACTTCTAGAAAGATGGCCATGCCTCCCACCAAGGAACACAGGTAAGTCATCTCCCTGTGCAGCCCTCACCTCAAAGATGAGCTTACCAGGAGCCAAGCTTTCTAATCCAATTTAAGCTCCGATACCTCAAAGGAAACACTAGTAAATAGCCCAGAACCAGCACCCCTAAGCTTCAAGATGCTCCAAAATATGGCAATGTTCCTGTGTGCCCATCATTTACTAAAGGCAGGAGAGCAGTGGCCCAGGGAGAGCCCCAGTGTGGCCAGCAGTGGCCATTTCTTAAGCCATTTCTTCCCTCTGTACATTCACCCATCAACATAACAGGATCTAGGAAATGTGGAGTTTTTCATTGCACAAGTAATAGACTCATTCTCAAGGTATATATATGCATGGATAGACAAAATAAAACCACTTGAGGTTCCACCACCCACCTAAACCACTACCATTGTTGGCATTTTGTGTAATCCTTCCACAATTTCATATTGGTAGCTTCTCAGTTGGCTTCTCCTCAGTAAACTCTACATTTTGTGGTGTGTGGACATATTAGTCCTTTTTCCATTGCTATCATGAAACACTTGATGCTGGGTAGTATGAAAAGAATGAAGTTTACTTAGCTCACAATTTGGGGGGCCTGAAAGTCTAAACAGCACAGTATCAGCTCTGGCAAGAGTCCTCTAGTTAAAGCATGGAGGTGAACCTGCAAGAGAGAGGATCACAAGACAAGAGAGGAAGGTAGAGAGAGACACAGGGACCAGGCTTACTCTTTTTTAACCTGGATCTGGTGAGAACTAACTCAAGTTCCCACTAGAACTCCCATGATCCCTTCTGAAGGCAGAAACCCCAATGGCATAACCAACTCCCACGAAGCCCCACCTCTTAAAAGGTCCCACCACCTGTCAGCATGGCTGCACTGGGAACCAAGCTTCCAACACATGAAACTTGGAGGGAGCAGTCTCTGACTCTTCTCTAACAGCACTCATATACTTGGTACTCCTTCCAGTCCCACAACTAAAAATACCAGCTTTTTACAGCCTACTCCCAGGTGTGTTTCCCAGCCCAGCCTCCCCCAACGCAACTCCAGGCACTAAGCTCCTGCTGTCCAGTCATCAACACCTAGACATCTATCTATTACATGTCCTAAATTCAACATGTCCAAAAATGACAGGACCTCCTGAACAAGGACCTCCTGAACCAGGACCTCCTGAAATCCAGGACAAACAAAATGTCAACACTTAAAATAAAGAGAGAATCTATCCCTGTGTGACTGGCACCTCCAGTTGCTTCCACTTAATTCCTGCCTTTGGGAATCCTGTCTTCATTTAAAATACTGACATTGTGTTCATCATGGATTTTTGCATTATTTTTTACTTTTTAAAATATCACGTTAATATACGATTCAGCTTGATGGTCTTACTGGTGCTTCCTGAAATTTTGAACCTGACGTGAATGTCTGGCCAGCCTCCTCCTGATCCAAGACCCGCCTTCCTCTTGACCAGCCCTGTGCAACCAGCAGCCTGGTTACAAGCCTGGTATCTCCACTCACTTCTAGACTTTCAGGAAACACCCCAGCCCTGGATATGGGGCTGATGTCAGGGCCAGTTGCCAGACCCAGAAAATGCAATGCAGAAATGTGGGTGGTTCCGGCCATGGGATGACATTAACCAGTGGGAAGTCAGGAAAGAGAGGGAGCCAGAACAAAAACCCTTCCCTTTCACCCTCTGACTACTCTGAGCAAAGCTCCTGCACACAGCCCACCTGCAGGAGAAGGCGACGCCAAGCACAGACACCTCCTGTCCACCTGTATGGCTTCCCTCCTGTCCCTCCCTGCCTTGCATCCCAGTTCCCTCCTCCTCTCTGCACACAGTTTGCATCCCCCAAATGAAGCATCCTCACTTTCATCTTTGCCTCAAGCTCTGTTTTCCAGAGAGCCTGGGCTCTGGCAGTTTTGCTTCTGGAATTTGTGTTTGTCATCTTAATCTATTTTGTGGCTTTAAAATGCATTTTAACATCTGATATGAATTCTTCAGTGCTCTTTTGGTTTCCTCCAAATTTCTTCGCCTATTATTATTCATCTGATCATTCAGATAGACTTTCCCAGAAGTCAAATTGTGGGGAGAAAAAAAAAATGGCTTTGTATCTTTCAAATCATCTACATTTCTTTCTTTTTCCAATGCAACACAAATATTCATTAACAACTCGGATGTAAGAACAGTCCCGGGTTTTCTGTGACCCTGAGGGAATTGTAATCTAGCTGGAAAATGAAAGATAATAATAAACAACCATTAGACAAGCCCTCAGGTAGATATTGGTGTCTCTGATTGCCTGCTTAGAGAGCAGGGAAGCTGAGGCGAGTTGAGAGTCCTGGTGTCCCTGACCCTGAAGCCCATGCTTTGTCCACTCACTGGAACACTGGCAACCCCAAATATGTGAATACCAGAAGAATTTCTACAAAGGACAGCTTATGGTGGAGCAGGGTGGGGGGGGGTAGTGTCATGTCAAGGGGGACTCAACAAAACTTTAAATAAATGAGGTAAGGAAACGAGGGAAAGAAACATCATTCCAAGGAGAGAGGAACATCTATAAAAGATCCCCCAAAGCAATTGGCATTGAATTCCAGAAAGAACACTAAAGCATCCAGACACTAGTGGGCAGGAAGAGCATACAACAGGCACTCATAAGTGCTTGGGTAGACAGCTGGCAGCCATCTGTGGCTTCCTCCTGCCTGTGAGTCCGCACTCCTCTACCCTGCAGATCTTACTATTGACTCCCCGCCACATGTGGTTTGGAGTGGGCCAAGCCCTCAGCTTGTCCCACACTCTGCTTTATGGCCTGTGTCACCTTGCCAAATGGATCTAGGAAAATGACCCAAAGCCAGGGTGGTGGTGCCCCACCCTTATTTTGTAGATTTTTTTTTTAAATTGTCTTCAAATGTTCAATTTTTCTTGAACTTCATAACGCAAAATTGACTCAAAAAATAACTCCCCTGACTTTAGCTGTTGTCTTTGGTGCTTTTAAAAACTCTTTAGTCGAGGGCTGGGGTTGTAGCTTAGTGGTAGAGTGCTTGCCTACCATGTGTGAGGCACTGGATTCCATCCTCAGCACCACATAAAAGTTAAAATAAATAAATAAAAATAAAGGTCCATTGACAACTTAAAAAAAAAAAAAAACTCTTTAGTCAAAATCAATTCACTTGACCACAATGTGTCGTCCATCTACTAAGCACAAGATACCTGGAAGGCAGTGGGGAGACACCTTTGAGAATTATATGGCCTGCCCCTCTCTATGAACAGGAACCTTCTGCCTCACTCAGGCTGCATCCTGAGCATTTGTGAATACAACTAACTGAACAGATTCTGAGACTATGATGACTTTATCAACGTACTGCTATGGAAATGCAGGACAAGGAGCAGCTGCACAGAGCAGGTGACACCGGATGGCCCATTACTTTGGAGGGGGACACTGTTGAAACACCAACCTTGTCACCCAATTCTTGCTTAGCTGCCAGGGACCTGGAATTGCTCATGTCATCCAAAGAGCAAAATTAATGATTGGGCCATTGCTCATTTCTTAGCATCTGCTTGGCCAATATTCCATCAGTACTTGAGGCAGGTAAGTGTGTCTCAGTGAATGTTCAGAAGACAATGCCTCAGTAGGGGTGACGTGTATATTTGGGAGAAAGGGGTAAAGTTCTTAAAGCAGGACTTTTAAAGCCCTCTGGCAGACCCTGCCCTGGATGCTTCAGGCAGGTGAGAGGTATCTTTACGAACACAAGGCTGAAGCTATGGGGTGGCTTTGCACTTGTAAAATGGTCTAATATACTGGAACCACTGACCAATAGGGTGCAGGGGTGGGAAAGACAGAAGGATGCCATGGGTGGAAGAATGGACAACTGAATGCTGATGTGGAGAAGGGAATGCTCTGGAAATATTCTGAGTATTTCTGTGTTCTTAAGTCTCCCAATAACCCTGAGAAAGACTCAGAGAGGTACATTCATTCGCCAAATTTTGACGGTGCACTTCCCACAAGCCAGCCATTCCTTTGGTTACTGCAGCCACAGTGGACAAGACGGATGAGATTCCTGCCTTTGCAGAGCTGACATTCCAATGGGGAAGACAAAGCTTCCTATTGACAAGAGGTAGGGAGAAACACAACAGGGTGATGTGGCACAATGACAGGAAGCCCCCTGAAAGCTCTGTGTTCAAGGAGCCAAGACCCAAACGATAAAATGCATTGCGAGCAGAGAGAATGGCACAAGGTAAGGTCTGAATTGAGACCTACAAAGAATGTCAGTGTCTGAGTGCTTCTGAGCTTCAGGGAAGATGACATGAGGTCAGAGGTCAAAGGTAAGCCAACCTCAAAGCATCGAGCTCCTTGGAGGCTGTGATGAGAGCAAGGGGTTATTCCTGTGGGATATGGCATCATCAGAGGGTTTGGGTAGGGCAGTGGCAGGTCCAGATTCCTATTTAAAAGATCACTATCTTCAGATACTATCTTCAGAATTCCACAGTGGAGGCAAAGAGATCCACAGGGAGGCCAATGATGCAGTTCAAGTGAGAAACTGGACAAGGTGCAATGGAGATAGATTGTCCAATTCTGGTTCTGTTTTGGAGGAAAAGTATTTTAGTCAGTTTTGCATTGCTGTGACAAAAAGATCTGACAAGAACAATGTACAGAAGAAAAAAGTTTATTTGGACTCATAGTTTCCAGGTCTCAGTCCATAGTCAGCTGACCCCATAGCTCTGGGCCCAAGTGGTGTAGAACATCATGGAGGAAATGCATGGCAGAGGAAAGCAGCTCAGGACATGGGTCAAGAAGGCTTTGCTCACCAGGGACAAAATAGAATCCCAAAGTCACACCCAAGTGACCTACTTCCTCTAGCTACACTTCACCTGCTTACAGTTACCTCCCAGTTAATCCATCCTAGTTAATCAGTTTACACCTTTTATAATCTAATCATATCATCTCTGAAAATTATTGTATTGTGTCATACCTGAGTTTTAGGGGTATACTTCATATCTTAACCATAAAAAGAATGAACTCAATAGCTGGTGCACAGTTTCAGAAATGGAGGGAAAGAAAACAAGGGGGCAGGGAATGACTCCTGGTTCAACCAGCACCTCTTGTGTACAGTGCCCAAAGCACACACTACTCAAAGTGCAGGGCCCTTGGTCACCCAACACCCCCATTGCTCTAGGGCTACTGGCTCTGGGCTCTGGAGCAGATATGAATTGACCTGAAGCCCTAGATGCACATAGGACTCTCTCTCTCTGGAGATAGGTTCCTTGGGAGGTAACTAAGGCCAAATAAGGTCAGAAGGGTGGGCCCCTAATTCAAGAATAGAAGAGAGCCCTCATCAGAACTAGACCATGCTGACAACTTGATCTGAGACTTCCCAGGCTCAGAACTATGAGAAAATAAGTTCTTGTCATTCAAGCCAACCAGCCTATACATTGGTTATGGCGGACTGAGCTGAGCAAGACAGAGGTCCTACTGCCACCCTGAGCTTTGTCCTGCTCTGCTACTTTCATGACACGCCATGGAGTGTTGGGAGCTGAAAATGTAAACTCACCCTCCTGAGAAGCCAAAAGCCCTGGGACATTCTTTAAACCAGAGGGGACCCTCATCCTTTCTGGCTGTGTTGAGAGCTCATTCACGTGTCTCATTAATCCCCATCACATATGGTCACAAAGCATCAAAAGCTCTCATGAGAGTTCATTTTAAACATAGCAAAAAGAGAAAGGAAAAGCACCTGAGATCTCAGGTCAAGGTATAAGTGGTCTCAGGTACTCTAAACTGGTTCACATAGGGCAGCAGCAAGACCACAACTCTTGTTACTTTGAGTCATTATGTAATCTGACCTGATGCACCACCCGATGGTTGGCATGTTGCTTATCCACACATGTTCTTAACCATGCATGTACAGCACACAAATAAAACACAGAAGGCAAAATAACCACTCAGGAGAGCAAATCTGCCTTGGCCTTTAGCCTCTAAAAGATGGTCCAATAAGACCTGCCAAGAGCGCTCAGGCCAACCTGCAATCCTGCTGCAAGATCCCTAAATTTCCTCCTTTTTAAAGGTCTCTGAAGGATACAAAGCTTCACTGGATCTTGATAGTTGGATCCACCTTTCTCCCAACTGGGGAGTAGGGATGCTACCAGATGACTAACAAGAGAGTTGATCATCTGTCTTTTGGAGGCGACTCACATTGGGTCTCTTCCCTTCTCTATCTTTTCTAGCTCCTGAGAGCAAGAACCCCATTGATTCAGGTGCTGCCTTGCCTTCAAGGACCCTGTGCCATTATGTGAGAAGAACAGACGGCAAAAGGAAGCACAAGATAAACCAAGGAACAAGCAATCTAGGGACCCAAGTGAAGGAACAATTCACAAGGGGAACACAAGAAGGCTCAGAGAAAATATAATTTGTGCCCCAGGTCTTGGAGATCAATTTGGGCAGAAAAGAACCCTCTGTCCATTTTCCGTGTCCCATTTTTCCTTTTATTTCCAGGAGGCTCTGGGTCCTCTTGACAGACATAGACTGTCACTTTCTCAATATTTGTCTCCACACACATGCTCAGAAGTGTCTATGCCAGCTTCTTCCACCATGAGCATGCCCCAAGCCCTGGCTTTTCCTCTCTACATGCAGTCCCTCTGCTGCTGCAGGTTTCTGGGCCTCCCTCATGCTCAGCTGAGCCCTCACCACCTTTGTACAAATGCAGCACCAATTTAACCCACATTGTCACTGTCAAGCTCTCCCTGAAGGCCAAACAAAGGTACCTGGTGCCACATTAGCCCCTGGACTCTGGATTTCCATTGCCCCAGCAAGGAACTGTGAGGGAACACAACAGAGAGAGAGAGAAAGCAGAGAATCCAGTCTGCTCCACACACTGCGCAAGGGAAAGGGACATTGCTGGTCAGGGCGGATGGATGGACTTGGGCAGAGCTGGCTCTGGTACAGAACACTCTGAATCCTGTGGCTTCATAATCTTGGAGCCTCAGGACAATTCTATGAAGCCGGTGTTTTTATTTTTCCCCTTAACCAGGAGAAAACTATGGCTCAAAGAGACAACACATATACAATCTCAAAGAGGTCACATGCTATTTCAAGTTCAAGTGGATATTTGACTCCAAGCACTTCATGGTTTTCCAGGCACCCGGTGAAGCAAGAAGGCTGGGTGGGCTTGAAATGCAAACCTTGACATATTCCCATCTGCACTGAGCACCCACCCTATGCCTGGCAGAGCTGCACACCAGGTGGGCTCTGGGGAGGGCTGTGTCTTTCACCCTCCCCCCCCAGCAGTTATGGTAAGCGGAAGGTGCTACCATGATTGGAAGAAACATTAGCACAGCTGATGTTGCCATGATTCTGTACATGGACCTGGACATACGTACCATGATGTCACTGTTATGTGTGCCAGGGAAGCGCATTGTGAAGCCTCAAAAAGGAGGGCTGCCTCTTCTTTGTGTTTGCCTGTCATTCCCAAGACCCTTGCTAATGCTTAACCCAATTTTAGATCCTGATCACCCCTGTGGCTTCAGGACATGCCCAGGTAAGTTAGTGAAGCATCCACTTGCCCAAGACAGGGAGGATTCCCAGAAGGTAGACTTTACTTCTAAAACCCAGAAAGCCCTGGAATTCTGGAACAACTTGCCAATGCCCAGGAGCCCTGTAGGGGAACAGCCCACCTACCCAGCCCAGGAGACCATCAAGGGCAGAGTGGAGACTTGCCTCAGTCTATGGGTCTTCACTCTCATCTTCACCTGCAGTGAGGGCCAATACACAACTATGAGGGCTAAGCATGCTCTACGGAGCTATTTTTAGACTTCATAAGATTTTTTTGGCCTCCCCAGGATCTCCTTTCTTGCTGCAAAGTTGCTCAAACTATCAAACAACTCACTTCCTCAAAGGCCTTGGCTTGGAGTCACTGGAGACGCCAGGTGATGGTTGCTGTTTCTTACCATCTCTGACTTATGGAGGGGAACGGGGCCCATGCAGAAGAGGCAGGAGTGGGTTGTCATGGGCTCTCTCCCCTATGATGCTCGAATAATGGCGCCACAGCTCCAAGGCCCTCTGAAAAGGGATGAGAGACCCAGAGTCTATCTGATGCTTGCTTTTTTTTTGCTATGGGAGATCGGACCTGGGAAGGAAGGTCCCAGGCCCTGGGTGGCTGATGTTTCAAGGCCAATGCTTATCCTTCACCTTGCCTGCAGGCTACCTGCCACTTCCCTGATCCACTTGATCTCCAAATGGAACAGTTTTAAACATCAGCCAGGTTTACCATAGGGCAGCCTTTCTGAAAACTGGAAAAGGTTCTCTGAAGGAAGTGACATAAGAAAGCAGGAAGATTTCTCCTCAGAGAGCTACATAGGGGAACCACACAGAATTTAGCTCTACTTTCCAGCTGAGGACCCCAAGAGCTTCTATGGTATATGCATGTTGACAGACCGGGAACTGAAATCCACTTTTAGATGATGGTTACACTCCTTAGATCTCCTTCTCCTCACTGACATTCCTAAGAATGGGTCCCAGAATCCAGAGTACCATCTTTCAGCTGCCTGAGACAAGGGGTCACATTGTATAAGTCAGTTACAAGAACCTTGTCAAAGGAATCCTTGAGCCTCCAATCTACCACACAGTTGGGGAACGGGGAGCTTTCTGGAAAGTGTTGTCCATTAGCTGTATACGAAACAACACCCACTCTGATGTTGAAGGATATCATATTCTCACTTCCATGTACATTATCTTTATTTCATTCAATTGGGTCCCAGTCTTCTACTGGATGACCAATTAATCAGATAATATTTGAAAGATAGCTTGCTCCCTTAATCTGACACCAGTAGCTATTCTCCCTGTCCTTGCATTCCCCATTTTTCTATGAATAAGAAATCTTAGTTCCTGACTGGTCAGAATGCCAGTGGAGCTGAGATCCACCCTACAGGATGGCATGAGAAACAAGGTGAACTGGTCAGAGGCATGTCCTCCTCCAGAGGCCAAAGACAAGAAACAGCCACAGCAAGAGACTCTTGGACAAGCGTCCTTGACTTTGCCTGTGGACTCTTAGGCTTATGATGTCCAAGACAAGGGGATAGGGTACATCGCACAGGGCATAAGTTTCTTTTGGGGCAATGCCCATGGTCCATTCAGCTGACCTTCCCCAGAGAAGATCACTTAGAAAACATTCCTGTCGTACCCTCCTCCCTCCAGGAGAGCCACAGCCATCTCTGTCCCTCCAGCCTCCCTTCTTCCAGAGAGACAAGTTCTAGGCAGAGGATGAGGTGGTGCTGGTCCTCAGGGCCACTAGTCATTGTGCAGAGCCTGAGGCTCAGTCCTTTTTGAAGAGGTCTAAGGAGGCCCTGTCAACAAGCTGCTCCTGCTCTCAATCCTCTGTCCTGGGGCTCAGGCTTCCCAGAGTGGAGAAACAGATCCAATGAAGGTTGTTTTCAGAGACAAAATCATAATATGGCCAATTCATGTTTCCACAAATAGGGGCAGAGGGTGCTTGGCAAAATACCCAGGGCAGCCAAAAGTCTCCTTCCCTCCTGCCCATGATCCTCTCTCCCTACCTCTTCTCTCTCAGCTCTGAATGAGACAATGTTCGACGTTGCTGTTCAATAAGTAGTAAGAGCTGGGTTGTGATGGTGCATGCCTGTAACCCTAGCAACTCAGAAGGCTGAGGCAGGAGGATTGCAAGTTCAAGGTCAACTTAGGGAGACCCTGTGACCCTGTCTCAAAATTGAAAATTTTAAAAAGGCTGGGGATATAGTTCAGTGGTAAAGCACCCCTGGGTTCTATTCTCAGTACCAAAAAAGAATAAAATACAAAATAAGCAGCAAGAAATCTCTGGTCTAATAGCTAGACCATCTGGGTAAATCAAGTACCTTCTCAGAGTTCAGGGGGACAGGAGGAAACAGATGGCATGGAAGCTTCTCCCTCATAGACACCTCTCTGCAATATCAGACTCTGAGGCCTTCCAGGATCAGCAGAGAGCCTCAGGAAGCTTCCAAATGAAGAGGCAAAGTGCCTACGGGATCCAGGCAGGCAGCCTAAATGAGTGATGCCAGTCAGATATGAGGAAAACAATCATGTCAATCAAAGGTCTATGGTAATAGCTACTCAATGCTGAATCGAACAAGGCAGCAAAGTAAAGGACACAGCCTTGTCTAAAAGCAGCAGTCCTACTCACTATCCCTCAACCATGGTCATGAAGAAATGACCATATATTACTAAGGGAAGCCAGAAATTTGGGGGTTTTTTACATGTGATTGTCTGATTTTTAAACACTAGTATGCAATTCAGGTTTCGTTAAGACAATACACAGGCCAAAAAACCCACCTGGGCCTGAAGATGGCCTGTGGTCCATCTGTTTGCCACCTCTGTTCCAAAATGTTTTCCTATCACCCAAAAAAGCCTACCTGGCTGAAGGGGTCTGGGGCGGGCTTACTACTGGCACAGCCTAGCTGGTTCCCGTGATGACTGAGGGTCCCTCTCTGCCAGGGTCATTGCATATCCACATGCAGCACAAGCAGGTAGAGAAGGTGTGGGTCTCCTGCTCCGTGGCCCTGCTGTCTGTCACCCCAATTGAAAAAGGTGTTTGCACAAATTAAACTTCACACCTAAGTTCTGTGTTTCCCTGTCAAGTCAGCACCTAATTCCAGGCAACGATGATTGACATGACTCTTAATGTGTATTTCTAAATGTGAAACCATTTTGTGTGCAAATATTGCAGGAAAGAGAATTCCTTGGTCCAGCGATCCCAAGGCTTCCTGTCTTGGTTAGACGCCCAGAGATGAAATTGCCCTTGAATATTATCCTCTTCTATTATTTTTATCTTGGGTTCCAAATGAAGCACATTGGGAAAATAAGATTCTGTGTGGCTTCTGGGCCAGAGGCCCCATCAGATGGCCTGAATGCTCACTAAGAGGCATTTGGACAGGGAAGCATGGAGCTCTTTAGTCAGAAGCAGAAGCTTGCAAATGGGTCGTAATGAAAGAAATGGCTTTCATTTAGCACCGAGGTCAGGCAGGCCCTTTAGGTAGGGGGTGCTGCCCCCAAGGGTGCCCACCAAGCTGTCTGACTAGGAAGGGGGGAGCAGCAAGGTGATTCTGTGTACAACCTCCCCTCTGGGCTCAGGAAAAACTCAGGACCACAAATTAATGACAGAGCAGAATGGACAGTCCCTGACCACGTGCCCTGGAGCCCTGACTGCATCCTTCCCGGCATGGCTGCCAGCTCACCTGGCCACAGCCAAGGCAGAAGAGGACCCAGTGCTGTCCCCGGGGTTTCTTCTCTCTGACCTGGGAGCAGAGCCAGCTTCATGTGCCTGTGACCTGTGCCATGTTCAGGCCTCACACTCACAAGGGCTGTTTACTGTTCTGCTGTCGTGCCTTGAAATTTTTCATTCATTTTTTAACAAGGGGCCCCACTTTTTTTCATTTTGCCCTGAACCCTGCAAATTGAGGAGCCAGTCCTGCCCTGGAATGCTCATATGCTAACTTCTGGACTGCCGTGGAGTTCAGCTCTTAGGGGATTCTTTGCCAAAGGAAGGCAAGCTGCTTTGAACTTGGGGTCATGGTCATGACCAAGAAAGTTTCATCTAAAGCGTGTGTGCATGGCTGCAGAGTGCCCAGTGGGAACCAGAAGGCTGGGGGGAGAGTCCAGAGGCTGCAGGAAGGGAGAAGGGTGGTCTCCTACACCTGCAGACACAGAGCTAGAGGAACAGAGAAAGGGATGCTGGGTGCTGTGGGCTTCCTGGAGGAAGGTCCACAGATAGGGCTGAACAGAACTGTTTGGTGAAGCTACTGAGGGGGATGCACTCATGGGTCACAGGCAGCAGAAGTGGAATCAGTGGGGTGTGGGCTCTAGATTAGAGGGAGGGGCTCCCAGGACCCGTTTTTCCTGGTCACCCTGGCTACTGCAGGAGTAACTTCACTCATCCTCCTGGGTCATAGCACCTGCCACCTCCCAGGCACCCCCAGCTTGGCATCTCCCAGCACAAAGGCTGCTCGAATTCTCCTTGCAGGCTGGGTGAGAGGCAGTCAGGGAACAATACTATCTGTGCATGGTGGCGCCCAAAATACGACTGTCATTTATTTCGTTATATGAAATTAGAGCACGCCTCGTAGCCATAATGAATCATTTCCTTCCTGCCTTGGCCACGGTGTCAAGCAGGAGCACGGCACCCTCCATTCAGGGCCTTTCACTTCATCGCAGGCTAATAATAACCTACCCGGGTGAGCACACGTCTTCCCCAGACAATGCAGGGCCTGGACGGCACCATGGGCAGCAGAGCGGCAGAGCACCATCCATGGGGGCAGGGCCCCAGCCCGGCTGTATGGCAGGAAGAAGATGATGCCCACAGGGCGGGAAGGGACGGTGCCCTCTGGGGGCCCAGTGGGAACCCGGGATGACAGAGCCATCTCCCAGCTGCTCCAGCTGATGGGGAGAGGGATGGGCTAACCTCAGACTGCTTTTCCTCCCAGTCATTTCTTGAATCCCGCTCAGAAGCCATCTGTCAATCCCCTACCACAACCTCACTCTCCACTCAGTCCCCGGCTTTCAAGGCACTGGCTATTTCCACAGCCTGTGCCAACCCCACACCAAACTGGACCTCCCTTGAGCTGGCCCCTCACCTCCCAGGTCCTTGTCCTGTGCTGGCTGTGCATGGCAGGTGCTCAGTGTATAAACAGATGTGCCCTCGTGGAGTCAAATCTCCAGATATCTCCCTCTGGGCCTATGACCTGGGAATCTTGTTCGACCCTGTGTAGGGAAGCCAATACCAGGTTCAGAGGTCTCAGTGTATAGATGGCCAACTCAGTTGCTTTGGGCACAAGGTAAGGCAGAACATCATGGCAGAAGGGTATAGAGGAGAAAAGTAGCTCAGGACACAGCAATCAAGAAGCAGAGAGCTCCCCTCACCAGGGACAAAATATATACCCCAAATGCATGGCCCCAGTGACCTTCATCCTCCAGCCACACCCTACGTGCCTACAATCACCACTCAGTCAATTCATATCAGTGGATTAATGCACTGATTAGGCCAGGGCTCTCCTAACCCAATCATTTCAACCCTAAGTTTTCTTGCATTGTCTCACACATAAACTTTTGAGGGATACCTCACACCCAAACTATAACAAGAGTCAAAGACCACATGCTAAATAGTATGAAAAAACGCAAAGGGGTGACTGAGGAAAGGAGGCTGGCTAGCTGGTTGAAATGCCTTTGGTCCTTCCTCTTCCTGTCTTAAGAAGACCTGCTCACAGAGAGCAGATGCATCAATAAATGGTCCACCACCAGCTCCTCCAGCTTTGTCACTCACCCTTGGTTCTCTGCACCCACCTCCCCAGATCCATGCTGTGTCTCCAAAGAATTATACCCATCCCTACCTTAGGGCTTTGATAGCAGCCATTCCCTCCACCTGGAGCAGTCTTTTACTCTTCCTATGGATCCTTACCACTCAGCCAGCGTCACTCCTCAGGAAGCCTCCTGACTTGCCATCCCACTTAATCTACCCTTAAAGGACCTCATGGCTCCCTGCACCTGCCATTAGCACTTAACAGCACATAACCACACACACCAGGAAGTGGTTACTGCTGGGAGAGTCCATCCTGCCTGTCTCCCCCAGTCAAAGGCTTGGAGGAAGGGGGCCCTGTGTCACTTCTGCTCACCTCTGTATCTCCTACACCTACCACCATACCAGACACACAGAAGGTCCTGAGGAAATGCTTGCTGATTGAGTGAATGAATTACTACATTAACAGGGAATTCATCAAATCCCAAGGAACCCATTCTATTTTATTAATTGACTGTCTTTGTGAATGACCACAAAAAATTAAAGCATTAAAATAAATCCATAATTTAAAAAAATAAAATTAAAATGCAGAAAACCACTATTAATATTTTGTGCATTTTTTTTCAGTTTTCTCTACAAATTTTCACATAATTAAAATTTCTATAAAATGGAGTTTTCTAGCCTTTCTATTCCACAACATAATAACATGAATGTTTCTGAAAGTCAGTAAAACCTAATACACATCCTTTCAATGATCGCATCGTGCTTTACCTTTCTTAAAATTTCACCAGTTAAACTTGTAAACTGTAGTTTTTCAGTATTTTAAACAATATTGGAATGAACATCTTTGTATATAAAATATTTTCTTTTTTTTTTCTTTTGCAGTGCAGTGATGGGGATCAAACCCAGGTTGTCCTGCATGCTCAATAAGTTCTCTAACCACTGAGCTTCATCTCCAGCCTCCAGTTTTTAATATTCTTCAATTATATTTTTGAGGAGGATATCCAGGGCCACAGCTGGTAAACATTTTTAAAGCTATTGATAACTCTTTCTAAAACACATTCTCAAAAACGTTGAACCAATGTACAATCCTATCTATAAAGTATAGGTAACAAGTTCATTATCAGCCTGCCAACACTGACCCACTTAATTTTTAATCTTTCCTAGTTACTCAGGGAAATAAAGAAGCATTACTTTATTTGGTTTCCTTATCATATATCTTTGTGAATTGTGTGTGCATGTGTTTTTCCCACCTTTATTGGATGATCCTCTCCATGGCAGACAGCTCTTTCTGTACAGCTCTAAGCAGGACCACGAAGGAGGGACAGCATTCCAGTGAATGACAGCTGAAGATTCTAGGCATCAACCCTCATGAAACTATGAAAAGGGACCCCAACATCTCTGCTGAAGTGATGCCAGAGAAGACCAAGAGTGGAGACTTCATTCTCACTTGAATGAAGGGAGTGTGTCAGTCAAGGGAGTAATGAGAGGACCCTGTTCCCTCCAGTGTCAACAGAGGCTAAGTGGGGAACCCAGAGGTAGATTATATTTATATCCAATAAAATGGAAGAACAGAGGACATCATAAAAATTATAAAAGGGTTAATCTACCAAAAAAAAAAACCAATCCTAAATGTATATGTGCCAAATAACAGAGCTACAGAATATGCAAAACCAAAATTGATAGGCAACATCTCTAATAGAGCAATGTCAGAAAACTATCTAACACACAAAATTTAAGTATAATCCAGAGCCTCATATTATAAAATAGTAGAAATTCCCAGGTTTTGCTACCAAAAGCACTATACAGATTTAATTCAATTTCTATTAAAATTCCAATGACACTCTACATAGAAATACAAAAAGTAGTCATGAAATTCGTATGGATAAAATAAGAGGCAAAAAATAGCCAAAGCAATTCTTAGCAAGAAAAGTGAAGCAGGAGGCTTCACAATACCAGACCTTAAGCTATACTACAGAGCTGTATTAACAAAAACTGTAGTATTGGCACCAAAACAGACATGAAGACCAATAGAACAGAAGTCACAAGAAAAATCCAAATAAATAAGGTTATTTCATTCTAGACAAAGGCACCATAAACATATATTAGAGGAAAGATAACCTCTTCAACAAATGGTGCTGAGAAAACTGAAAATCCATACACAGCAGTATGAAATTGAACCCCTTTCTCTTATCCTGCACAAAAACCAACTTGAAGTGGATCAAGGACCTAAGCATTAGGTCCTACACCTACTAGAAAAAAATACAGGCCCAACTTTTCAACATGTCGACTTAGGAACTGACTTCCTCAACAAGACTCTTAAAGTGCATAATGTAAAACCAAGAATCAATAAATGGGATGGTATCAAGCTAAAAAAAATTCTTCACACAAAGGAAATGATCAAGAATGTGAAGAGAGAACCTATAGAATGGGAGAAAATCTTTGCCACCTGCACCTCAGATAGAGTATTAATCTTCAGGATATATAAAGAACTCAAAAAACTTAACACCAAAAAAAGAGACCCAATTAATAAATGAGCAAAAGAACTGAACAGGCACTTCACAGAAGAAGAAATACAAATGGTCAACAAATGCATGAAAAATGTTCAAACTCTCTAGCAATTAGAGAAATGCAAATCAAAACTACACTGAGATTCCATCTCAGCCAAGTCAGAATGGCAATTATCAAGAGTACAAGTAATGATAAATGTTGATGAGGATGTAGGGGGAAAGGCACACTCATACATGGGACTGCAAATTGGTGCAACCACTCTGGAGAGCAGTATGGAGATTCCTCAGAAAACTTGGAAGGGATCCACCATTTGACCCAGTTATCCCATTCCTTGGTTTATACTCAAAGGACTTAAAATCAGCACACTACAGTGACACAGTCACATCAATGTTTATAGCAGCTCGATTAACAACATCTAAGCTATGGAACCAACTAGGTGCCCTCAACAGATGAATGGATAAAGGAAAATGCAATTTATACACAATGTAGTACAACTCAGCCATGAAAAAGAATCACTTTATGACTTTTGCCAGTAAATGGATGAAACTGGAGACTATCATGCTAAGTGAAATAAGCCAATCCCCCAAAAAAGCAAAGGTCAAATGTTCTCTCTGATGCAGATGCAGATGCTAACACACAATAAGTGGGGGGTGAGAGGGGTGGGGAGCGGGAGATAGAAGTTCAGTGGACTCAAGACAAAGGAGAATAAAGAGAAGGGAGGGGAGATCAGAATAGGAAAGACAGCAGAATGAATTGGACATAACTATGTTTCCATGTTCATATATGAATACACCACATCATGTCCACATCATGTATGACCACAAGAATGGGATCCTAATTAAAATGTTATACTCCATGTTTGTGTAATATGTCAAAATATACTCTACTGTCACATACATATAAATATATATAAATAACAAATATAAATAAATGACATATATATATATAAATAATAAATACATATAAATATATAAATAACAAATATCTTTAAAAAGAAGTTCTCATGTTTCAATTTTTTTTAAAAATCCACTCAGTATACCAAAAAAGGAAAATCTCAAACTGAACTTAAAAAGACAATTATATGCTAATACCAATATGACAAAGACATTAGAATTATCTGAGAAAGATTTTAGAGCAAGCCTCATGGAAATGCTTCCATGAGCAATTACACCTGGTGGGAAATGGAAGAAAAGACTCAATCAAGAAATAAAGCACAGTGGATGGGTTTAAGAGCAGAATTGAGGGGACAGAGAAAAGAATCAGGAATTCTGGAAGAGAGAATAATGGAAATAACCCAATCACAACTACAATGATAAAAAACAAACTGAAACAATAACAGGGACGGTAACAAAAGGTATAACAGTCATTTCATCAGCATCTTGATATGAGAAAATAAGAAGATGGAATTGGAAAAGTATTGAATAAAACAGTGCCTAAAAATGTCTCAAATTTGGCAAGAGGTATAAATATAATGATTCAAAGAACGTAGTTCACCCAAACAGAGCAAATACAAAACATTCCATGCCAAGACACATCATAATTAAACTTCTGAAAACTAAAGTAAAAGACAAAATCTTTAAAACGCTCAGAGAAAAATGACATACTAGTAATACAAGGAAAAAGCAAATAGAATAGCAGATTTCCTTTCAGAAACCATGGTGTCCAGGGGAAGTGGTACAATGTTTTTCAAGTGCTGAAAGAACTACCAGAATTCTATACCCAGCCAAACTACCCTTCAGTGATTTACACATTCTCTAATGAAGGAAAATTAAGAATTTGCTTCTAACAGATTTATTCTAATAGGATCTCTAAAGTAATTTCACTAAACAGAAAGGATGTTGAGAAAAGGTCTCAAATCAATAATCTAAGCTCCCATTTCATGAATCTAGGAAAGAAGAGCACAATAAATTCAAAGCTATCAGAAGAAAATCATAATGAGCAGAAACAAATTAAATTAAAAGCAGTAAAACAATAGAGAAAATCAATGAAACAAAGAACTGGTTCTTCAAAAAGATCAATACAATTGACAAACCTCCAGCAAAACCTACAAAATTAAAGGGAATAGCACCACAAAATTTTCAGACCTCAAAAGGATGATAAGGAAATACTATGAAAAACTCTATGTAAATTCAACAACTGCAACAAAATGGTCTAATTCATCAAAGGACACAAACCATCATAACTCAACTGATATGAAAAAGATAATGTAATTAGTACTCTAATGATTAAGAAATTTAACTTTGTAATTTTGAAACTCCCTCCCCCCACAAAAAAAAAATCTTCAGGCCCATATGTTGTTACTGGTGAATTCCATCAAATACTTAAGGAAAAATTAGCACCTTTATACACAATATTTTCCAGCAAATAAAGAGAAGGGAACACTTTATAATTTATATTATGAAGGTAGTATTACCCCAATACCAAAACCAGATGACTATTTGAAAAAAGAGGAAAGAAAGAAGGAGAGAAAGAAGAAAGAAAGGAAGGAAGGGAGGAAGAGAGGAAGGAAGAGAGGGAAGAGAAGAAGGAAAGAAGGGAGAAAAAATACAAAAACAAAAATCCTTAACAAATGTTAACAAATAGAATTCAGCATAAAAAAAATTACATCAAAAGAATGCAAGGCTGGTTCAATATTAGAAAATCAAATAATGCAATCCATGTTGACAAACTAAAAAGAAAAATTAAATGATGATATTAATTGATGCAAGAAGAGCATTCTACAAAATCCATAACCCATTCATGATTTTTAAAAAGAAGCAAGTCTCAGAAAAGAAAGGATAGTGGGGAATTTCCTCAACTTGGTAAAGAGCATCTACAAACAACCTTACTGGTGAAAAAAACTGAACATGCTTCTCCTAAGTTTGGGAATAAAAAGAGGAGTTCATTCTCACCACTCTGATTCAACATATTGCTGGAAGTTGTAGCTAGTACAAAAAAGTGTCAGGGGAGACCATGAATAAAAGCATACAGATCAAAAGAGAAGAACAAAACCGTTTCTGTTTACAGATAGCATGATTATTTATGTAAAAGATCCCACTAAATCTCCTAGAACTAGCAAGTGAGTTCAGCAAGGTTGCAGAATACAACATAAACATACAAAGATAAGCTGTATTCCTATACACCAGTAGCAAACACAAGAAAGCAAAAAGAAGACATATAATACATACTAAAAAAATAAATACTGAGATATTCAGCTAAAATTTGCACAAAAGTTGTAAAAACCATTACGTCTGTAATCCTAGCAGTTCGGGAGGCTGAGGCAGGAGGATAGAGTGTTCAAAGCCAGCCTCAGGAAAAGTGAGGCGCAAAGCAACTCAGTGAGACCCTGTGTCTAAGTAAAAGACAAAATGAGGCTAGGGATGTGACTCAGTGGCTCAGTGACCCTGCATTCAATCCCTGGTACAAAAAGAAAAAAAACCATTACACATGCTGATGAAAAAAATCAAAGATGATCTTAAAAAATGGGGAGATATTTCATATTCATGGATCAGAACACTCAAAATAATAAAGTCATATCTCCTCACATCAATATATAGGTTAACTGTAACTCCTATCTAAATGCCAAAAATATTTCCATGTGTATGTGTAGATAGATAATATTATTCAGAAATTTGAGAGAAAACAGAACTAGCATAGCTGAAATGATTTTGGAAAAAGAGGAATAAAATGGAAGAAATCCAACTATGGTGATCAACACTGAGGTACTGGTAAAAAGAATAGACATGTACATCAGTGGAGCAGAAACAAACCCAAATCGCTGATTTTTAACAAAGGTAAAAAAGTAACTTAATGAAGGAAAGATAGAGCATTTTCCACCAATTGGTGTCAAAACAGCTGTACATCTACCGGCAAAAAAAAAAAAAAAAAAAAAGCCTGATCAAAGTTTTACACTGTATTAAAAAATTAACTTAAACTGTTCACACACTTAAATGAAAAATGACAAAATTCCTGGTAGAAAGCAGGAGAAATTTCTCTGAATATAGAACTAGGCAGTCTTTGGACTTTATACCAAAAGCACGATCAACAGAAAAACTGATGGATGTTCTTCATCAAAATTGAAAATTTTGTTCTGCAAAAGACCCTCTTAAGAGGATGAACACCAAGTTGTGAACTAAGATGAAATATTTTCAATCATATATACCTGACAGGAGACTAGCATCTAAGCTATAGAAAGAACTCTCAAACCTCCACGTGTGTGTGCGCGCGCACACACACACACACACACAAAAATTAAACAATCCATTTAGAAAATGGGCAAAAAATTGAAGAGACATTTCACCAAAGAGGATATATATACAGAGTAAATAAATATAAGAAAAGATGTCCACCAGCCAGGTGTGGTGGTGCATGCCTGTAATCCCGGCAACTTGGGAAGCTAAGGCAGGAGGATTGCAAGTTCGAGGCCAGACACAGCAACATAACGAGGCCCTAAGCAACTTAGTGAGACCCTATCTCAAAGTAAAAAATTAAAAGGGTTGAGGATGTGGTTTAGTGGTAAAGCATATCTGGATTCAATCCCAGGTACAGAAAAAAAAAAAGAAAGAAAGAAAGAAGAGGTATCCACAATCATTAGCTATTAGGGAAATGCAAATTCAAACTACAATGGGTATCACTACACATAAGTCATAGTGTCTTTCAAATAATAACACCAGATGCTGAATCACTCATCCACTGTTGTCAACAAAGGAGAAAGGTAAGCCACTCTGGAAAATGGTTTGGCAATTTCTTAAAAAACTAAATGACAAAGTATGCAATTACCATACAACCCAAGAATTTACCTTCTGGACATTTATCTCAGAAAAATGAAGACTTATGCTCACTCAAATACTTATATACAAATTTTTAGCTTTATGTGTAATATCCTCAATCTGGAAACAACCCAGGTGTCCACCTTGGGTGAATCATTAGACAAACTGTGGGACATTTATACTATAGAATATAACTCAGCAAAGAAAAGCAACAACCGGAATGGATCTCCAGAGAATGAAGCTGAGTGAAAAAAAAAAATTCCAAAAGGTTGCATACTATATTATTCCATTTATATAGCATTCTTGAAACAACAAAATGATAGATATGGAGAACAGAAATGGTTGCCAGGAGTTTGGTGGGCACAAGTTGGGGGAAAAGAGGTGTGGCTATAGAAAGGCAGCATAAGCCCTGCTTGTGGTAGCTGAATGTTTCAATATACCGACTGAATCAAGGTCAATATTCCTGATTCTGACATTGTGCTTCAGTTTTGCAAGGTCACCACTGGAGGAAACTGGGTCAAAAAGCAGACATGGTAATGTGTCCTTGTAATCCCAGCAAGTCAGGAGGCTAAGGCAGGAGAATTGCAAGCTCAAGGTCAGACTCAGCGATTTAGCAAGGCTCTAAGCAACTTGGCAAGACCCTGCCTCAAAATAAAAAACAAAAACAAAAAGGGCTGAGGATGTAGCTCAGTGGTGAAGTTCCCCTGGGTTCATTCCCCAGTAGCAAAAAAAAAAAAGGAGGACATGTTATCTCTCTATACTATTTATTACCACTGCACAAGAATTTCCAATCATCTCAAAATAAATGGTTCATTTTTACACTTCTTAAAAATCAAGGTAACTGAGTAAGTGATGATGGGAAACTCATTCTTTTAGAACTAATCCAGCTAATGAATTAAGAAGGGACGATAGAGGGGAGGGGAGGAGGTATGGAGGTAGGAAAGATAGTTCAATGAATGGACTTCATGGCCCTATGTACATATATGATTACACAGCCAGTGTGATTCTACACCACGTTCAACCAGAAGAATGAGAAGTTATACTCCATGGTGTGTCAACATGCATTCCACTGTCGTGCATAATGAATTAGAACAAATTAAAAAATAATATTAAGCACATAAAAAAGAAGGGACAATAGAATTAGAATAAAATCATTTTGCAGTCTTAACAAAATAATAGATATACATGAGAAAATTCTATTCCTTGAGGAGAAGTAAAATTGGGCCCATTTGATTGCCTGAAAACTGTGCATGCCTCTTCAGAATAATGAAATATATAGGTTACAAATTATTGAAATGGCTATCAAAATATCTTACCAAAAATAAATAAATAAATGTGTAAACTGGGTGCAGTAGCACACCCCTATAATCCCAGAGACTCGAGAGGCTGAGATAGGAGGATTCAAGTTCAAGGCCAGCCCCAGTAACTTAGCAAGACCCTCAGCAACCTAGTAAGACCCTGTCTCAAATCTAATTTTGAAAAAAAAGGACTAGAGATATGGTTCAGTGGTTAAGTGCCCTTGAATTCAATTCCCAGTACCAGGAAAAAAAAATTCAAAAATTTGTAATGAAAAATTAAAAATCTGTAACAAAAAAATTAATAAATAAGTTTGTAATCTTGAGTGCAACCTCTCACCATAACTTCCAAACCTCTGCAGTCTGAAAACTACTGTTATATTCTCTACCTCTATGAGATCAACTTTTTAAAAATTCTGTTTATGAAAGAAACCATGCAACAATTGTCTTTCTGAGTCTTGCGTATTTCACTTAATGAAATGTCTTTCAGGTCTATGCATACTGTTATGAATGATTGAATTCCATTCTTTTTAGGACTGAAGAGTATTCCTTTGTGCATATATACCACATTTTCTCTATCCTTTCATCCTAGAGTTAACAATAATGTGTTGCATATTTCAAAATAGCTAGAAGACTAGATATTTAATGTTCTCCCCCAAAGAAATGATAACTATTTAAGGTGATGGATATGTTAATTATACTGATTTGATCATTACATAATGTGTGTGTGTATATATACTTCTCAAAACACCATATTGTACCACATAAATATGTATAACTATTATGAATTAATTAAAATTTTAAATTAAAAGAGAACAAAAGCAAACTTGTGATAATAATATATGTGCATCTTTGTTTACTTATCAAATAGCAAGGACTAGTGGTGGGTTTAACAATTTTAAAGTGCAGGTAAGTATGCTTTATGTTTTAAGATACCTGAAGTAGCTATAATGCCATATAGAAATACTCAGGCCTTCTACTGGTGACCCTCACAGGGCATACAAGATGCAGAGGAATGTGTTAAATGGCACAAAAACAATGCAAACAAAATCAAGTATATGGGGAAACTCAACAGTGCAATTCATCCAGTTTCCTTTAACAAATTCTAAGAGAAATAGAATATGAGAGTGGGCAACTTAGAGATAAAAGCAATGCGGCATGTCTTCCAGGTGCAATGGATGGACCTTATCTGAGTAGAGCAAAGACATGGTTCTAAAGAGAGAAGGGTCATGAGACAAGTAGGAGAAATTAAATATTGACTGAATATTTAACAATATTAGGGAATTTTTGTT
Source organism: Glaucomys volans (assembly GCA_020662805.1). Classification (NCBI taxonomy): domain Eukaryota; kingdom Metazoa; phylum Chordata; class Mammalia; order Rodentia; family Sciuridae; genus Glaucomys; species Glaucomys volans. The sequence continues at coordinate 381,643 of JAJEJO010002366.1, forward strand.
CACTCTAAAGTGAGACAAAGTCATCATGCTTATGGGGTTTTTTTTAAAGGAGTCCTTATCTTTTAAAAATGCATTCTGAGTTATGGACAGATGAAATAACACGATACCTGGGATTTGCTTCAGATCATCCAGGGGGGCAGAGGGGACCCAGGAGTCGACACTACTGGAGATGGGCACATAGGTTACACCCACAGAGGTCCAACTTTCTGTCCATGCTATTTTTATATTTTTTTAAGTTTTCTATAATAAAAAAAGCAAAAATAAAGCAGTAATGGGCATCATTGTCCATGATTCTGCTTTCATCTAGGATTATTTCCTAGGGACAGTTCTTAAAAGTGGAATTTGGGGACTAAAGGATATTCACATTTTATGGTTTTTGGTATGCATTGCTCAAGTGAGATGACAGAACAGGAGAAAAGAGTCGGCACCTGAGACCCCTCCTAGCAGAGACCTGGGGGCATTTTTCGAGATGGAGTTTGCTGTCTCCTCCAGAGCTCTCTTCTGCTTTGTCCAGATGTTTCCTTCCTCCATAAAAGAAAACAAGTTTTAGCCAACTCTAGAATCCCAGTTCTTGCTATTCGAGTTTCCCAGATTCTTGTCACATCTGCTGGATGTAAAATCATTTCTTCTAATCTGGGAGAGAAGAGACCTTCATTTAGCCTGTTTTTTTTTTTTCCTATGCAAAATCTGGTAACAACACACCTGTATGTAATAAATAGGTAGAAAATTGCTGTGATCATTGTCATTCATTATTATGTCCTCAGCTTAAATTCCTAGAGGAGTCTACCTAGGTCTACATCAGACAAAAGAACAGGTACCTCGTCCTCCTAGAAACTGTTTCCAGTTAGTCCAATCAGCATCCACAGTGCTGGGTCCCTGCCGCTCACTCGATACTATCAAGTTGACAAACACCGGTTTGGTGAGCTAGTACAAGGTCAGCTTGCTAGTAACACAGAGCATCTTTTATTACTAGGAGGTTGAATGCTCTAATCAAGTCAGTTTTCAAAAGCACGTTTAACTCCTTGAACTCCCTAGGAAAACAAGGTCTGGCAGTTGCCCCCTCCCTCAGGAGAAAGAGCTCTCAGCTCCCAGGCCCCCCACAGCCACAGCCTCACTCTCCCTAAGCCAGGATTCCCAGTGTGTAGTTCTTGGACCCAGGTGTCAGAACAAGTGGAGAAAAAGTCTCTGGGAAAATCCAATTTCCAGGCCCATCCCAAACCTACAGAATGAATCTGTCTCCAGGAGTAGAGACCTGTGGGATTCTATGAAGACCCCTGACCTGGAGAGAATGTTCCCAGTTCATCATCTTAAAAACAAGGCTGAAATACTCACCATAGCTAAGATATGGAATCAGTCTGGGGGTCCATAAACACATGAATGGATAAAGAAAATGTGATGTGTGTGTACGTATGTACATATATACACACACATACGTACACACATACGTATACATACATATATACATACATGCAATGGAGTATTCTGCCTTAAGAAAGATGGACATTCTGTCATTTGCAGCAATGTGAATGAGCCTGGAGGGCCTGTGTTAAGTGGAATAGAGTTGACACAGGAAGACAAATATTGCATAATCTTATTTATGTGGAATGCAAATAAGTCAAAGGCATAGAAACAGAATAGAATGTGGTTTACCAGATGCTGGAGGGCGGGAGTTTAGGAAGTAAAGGAAATTTCCTTTAGACAGGAAGAATAAGTTCAAGAGATCCATCACACATCATGGATCAACACATTGTTAATGACAATATGGTGTACACTTGAAATTGCTAAGAGAATAGATTTTAAGTGTTCTCACCCCAAAAAGACACAATGTGAGGTAATGCATATGCTAATGAACTTGAGATCACCATTCCATAATGTGTACGTATATCTAAACATCATATTGTACCACATAAATAAATACGATTTTTATTTGTCAATTAAAAAAGCAAAACTGGGTTGGGGCAGCAGTTGGAGACTTTCCCAGGAGGCAGCCATAAACACTAACTGAACCAACAGTGAATAAATGAATAAATGAAGGAAGGAAAGAAGGAATGAGTTACCTAACCAACCAAAGAATTCACGACTGAACCAATGAGTTAATTCATTAACAAATGAAGAAATGAGTGAGGGGGTGGGTTAATAAATGAATGCCTACAAGAAGAAAGGGAACCTCACTGGCTCCATGCAGGGAATTTGGGTACATAGCAGAGAAGTCTGTCAGCCTGCTTGCTGTCCTCCTGCCAACTCAGGTTGCAGGAAGTTAGGAGGAAGAGACAGAATCCACACTGCACATCCACCTTCCCATAGCTTCCTGGGGCTGGTGCCTGATATTCCCCTGCCCAGAAGCACAGGCCAACACTCACAGTGACTCCAGACACAAAATAAGAGTTTTATATTTGCTACACATTTTGCAAGGAATTTTTGTATGTGTTCTAGACTACGAATAAAATAAGCATTTGTGGGGCGAGGAGCGCTTTTGGCATCCTAAATGAAATAATACAAGCACGCTCGCCTTCTGAGTTAGCAGCATGTATTTGCAAACTCTCCAGCAGTGATCAGAAACGTGTGCAACTTGAGAACCGGAAGCTCCTTCCCCGCCGCCTCGCCTCTCTCCACTTCCTCCCCTTCCTCCTTTTCCTGCTTGTCCTCTCCTCTCCTCTGGAATCCTTTTTCCTAAGAGGTATTGGAGTACCAGGAGGCAGTGAAGAAAAGTCCACCTGTGCCCTCTACAGCACCCACCGCTCTGCACTAGCCCCACCCCTCCCATGCAATCTGCAGGACCCAGCCCTGCACCTCTGTGCAGATCCTTGCTCAGAGTTTAGAGGAACCATGACGTGTCTGTGGTCCCCAGGCAGCTGTCCAAGGACCTCTGTTCCAGGGTATGTACTGTCCAGCTTGGAAACAGTGCTCTCACCACATCCCCAGGGTCCCACAGGCAACTGAGGATGGGTGAGAACTCAGACTCAGGACTCAAGGATCAGCTGGAGAAGAGCGGGACTTTAGGAAGTCAGGGTGCAGGCCACTGGCGAGGCACACCCAGGGACACAGTGCTACCTAGAAGTGATGCTTCAGGTTCCCTACAGGACATAACCAGCTCTTGATCATGGACACTTTTTTCCCTAGAAGACCCAGGAATTGCTTTCAATACCAATTTCTACAATATTCATGAAAAATGGGTGTCTCAGAATTTGGGCAGGTTTTCCCACGGGTTTCTTACCCTCTTCTGTTCCAGCTGCCTTCTAGAATACCTGACATAGTGCCTGGGGGCTTTGAACCCTGGGAGGATAGGAAATTCTCAGGACTAGTCACTCTGTTGATTTTAGTTCTATTCTAATGGTCTGAGCATCACCACCGTCCTATGTAAATTTTCCAGTTCTGTGACAAAGAACCTGCCCTGTCACCACTGCAGAAGGCCAGCCAGGGAGGCAAAGATAAGGATGTCCTCCTCAGCCCCCGAGTTGCCATGTCCTCCCTGCTAAGTAGCCACCAATCCCAGGCTCTGACTTCCCCGTCCTGCTTCCCTACCATCATGGAACCTTCTTCTTCTCTCCAATGTTATTTCCACTTCTCATCATAAAATGGAATGATTCGGTGTTTATGCTTCTAGCTACATTTATCTTTAAGAGCAAGATGTTGAGTTTAGTTTTAATGATGAAAAAAGTCTTTCAAAGGATAACTCACTGAAACTCATTATGTACTATAAAGGCCACTATTTAAAGATTCGGTAATTCCAGTGATAATCTTTTTAAAGCAGATTTATAGCAGAAAATAGTTAGATTCTTCGACTTCAGTTATAATTTTCCATTTTGTAATTTAATACTCCTTTAGTTTACATTTGCGCATTAAAAATACAGCATCTAAAAGTCCATCATTAAATACTTTTAATAAGTGCAATAAATAAGTTTTACAGTGTGCATAAATCTAAAAACAAAACCCAACATAAATTGTTAATCTTACACTTTTTCTCATTAATTGCAATACATAAACATATGTTTTATACAAAGATATTTGCTACAAAATAAGTATAATAAATACAGTTTACCACATGTATTAATCTTAATAGTTACAAGCTGTTAATCTTATATATTAGGTAATAATTTGCAATAAATAATTGTTTATTATCTTGATGTTTGCTTGTCTTGGGTTTTAGCAATATGCAATAAAGAAATGCAATTTTGAATAATTTGATTGTAAGACTGCTGGGAAAATACTGTATGTTATAATTAGCTGCGAGAGGATTCTGTTCATGAGAAAAAGCATGGAAAGGGGGTTCAATAACCCAGACATATGTTATTGAGTCCATAAATAATTTTAAAAGTTAAGTTCAGATTCAAACAAAACAGAAATTTTAAAACTTAAATACAAATGCAATTAGTGAAACATGTCCCATTCTTTAGGGTTTTCATCTTTATTTATTTAAAGGAGACAAAGAAAGCCACAAGTCCCATGGAAACTGCCCAGCTCCAGGCTGAGGTAGGAATATGGCTGCCTTTGGTTGTAGGAGTGGACTGCATGTCCCATCCTCACCCTGCAGAAGAGCCAGCAGGTGCGTGCACAAATCCAGCACCCTCCAGACCCCATCGTCAGCTGGCACTTATTAAAGTGCACACATTTTTCAAGGAAGGGTTGTCACCTTTACTAAGCTTAATAGAAACAGCTGATCTTATATATAAAAGTAATAATTTGTCATAAAAAATTGTTCATTATCTGGGCATTTGTTTGTCTTGGAGTTTAGAGGTATGCAATAAAGCTGGGCAATTTTGAGTAATTTGATTGTAAGATGCTGGGGAACTATGGTGGATTGTAATGAGAGGAGGGAGGGTCTTGTGGGCCAGAGACACCACAGAACCAAACCACTGTCTCCAGCAAATGTAAAAGTGGGGTCCTCGCCAGCAGTGCCATGGGGTCTTTAAATAGTCACTCAAAGAGAGGGAGGGAACCAGTTTCCCTGCTTATGTTTCTGCTGGAGAAAGTCTCATTCAGAGAAAACCAGTTCTGGCTGAATGGAGACTCTGTCCCTCTGTGAAGGTGAGGTGGCCCCAGGATAGCTCAGGCCCTACATACAGGTGCTGGGGGTGCAGCCCCAGAGGAGGGTCTTGGCTGATACCCCATGAGGCCCACCTGCTGGTCAGACGGCACCCAAAATTCACCTGTCTGCCTGGGAGAAGCAGCATGGAGCGCCTCTCACGGCAGCAGCCGTATCCAGTCACATCAACCCAGGCACGGAGAACCAGAGCAGACCCAGCCAGAGGGGACAAACAAGGACTTTGTATGCTTTGTGTTCCTGCAGTCCCATGGGCATAAAGACCCACTTTAGGAAAACCTTCCCCAGCCTAGGAAGGAAGAAAGGGAAAGAGGGAGGAGGGAAGGGAGGGAGGGAGGGAGAAGAAAGGGGCAGAGGGAAGGAGAGAAGGGGAGAAAGAAAAAGGACAGGAAGGAGAGGGAGTGTGGTGAAAGGAGAAGGGGGAAGGAAACAGGACTCTGGACCACTGTAGCCAGGAACAACTCTTCCTAATGCAGAAAACAGCAGCTCCCCACAAACACACACACACATGCTCACACGCTGACATGCCAGTGATAGGAAAGTCTCCATGTTGAAGCACACTGCACCGTTGGTGTTGGTAGTTCCTGTGGTTTTAACACCTCACTTCTTCCATGTCTCTGGTGTTAAGGGCACCAGTGGACAGCCCTTCCAGCCCCACTCAGGGTATAAATCCCTGGCACCCTCTACCAAGTTCAGCATGCCATAGTCCACTACCTGCAAGGGATTCATACATCAGGGAACAAAATAGCTCAATTCAAGAAGGAAGTCACTGCCTGGGGCTGGACTTCAGGCAGAGCTGGATCCAGGTCGCCAGGAGCAAGTTCTGTGAACCTGAGAACAAAGGCATCTGAAGATACAGCCAAGGTTCACTGTCCTCTCCTCCATCACAGCAATCATCTCTGGTTCCTACTCCCAGCCAGGCTGGAAAAGACATAGACTCCACCATCTGCTGCCCTTCCCCAAAAGACATGCACCTTCAACAAAGCCCTCAGCCCTCAGGGGTCCTTTTTCCAGCCTCCTCAATTCCAGTCCTGAGTATGAGACAACAGGTCTCAGGATGCAACTAGGGGTCTCATGGAAAGGGACTCCCCCCACCTCCGTGTATCTGAGAGGACTCCCTAAGGGTCAAGAGAGTGGGCAGTGCCCTGTCTCCAGCCCAGCTCATTAAGGGAAGTCATTGCAGAAACACCCCTGGATTGTTGAGAAACACACTGGGCCCAGCATGCAGTGGGGACTACACTGCCACCCTCGAGGATGATGTGTGTGCCCCAAACAGGGGACCTTGGGCTCCTCTCCAACTCAAGGGGAAGGAAAAGGAGTCTGGAAAAGTCTTCTACTCAGAGGCAACTGCCACAAAAGCCCAAGATGAGGAGCACTAAAGAGCCGTTCGGGCAGATGGAAAAGCGCCTTCCCCCTGCCTGAAGATGCAAAAAGCAATCCAAGTCCCTGGGCGGCGTCGGGGCAACTGCGGAAATCACGCAGCCAGATGAAGCTCATAAATTTCCCCTATGAACAATTGTTTTCATTTCCCTCCCATGCCACTAGATATTATAAGTGGAAAGCAAAACACAAGTAAATATGTTCATTCTACTCTTGTGATCAGTGATAAACGAGAGGCTGCGGAGGCTGACAAAGGTCAGCGGGCGGCACGCTGCGGGTCTGCGAGCGGACACTGCCACCCTCCGGCCATGCTCGGGACTGCACCGGCTGGCTCCGCCCGGTTCTCCTGCCTGCTTGGCCACAAGCGCAGGCTGCAGACTCACTCCCCAGAAACGTTCCCGGCGCTCTAGTTAGGACATCAATACGCGCAAACTGCAGAAAAATTAGAAAGCACAGAAAATTTCAACTTAAAAATAACCGTTATCCATAATAACCTCTCTCCCAAAGATAACTACTCATTAACATTTTGGTACTTCTTTCTCCCAGTCTTTTTCCATGTGTGCTCTCTGATGGGTATGTGCGTTCCGTAATGAGCTGGACACAGAGAATACAAAGCTGTTTGCACAACGTTAAATCCTGATTTTTCCATGAAAGGTTTAAACTGATTTCCATAAATATCTCATAAATATCTTTTTAAGGGTTACATAATATTTCAACTTGTGACTTTATCAAGTTATTTCATCATTCCCTAATTGCTATTCATGTAAAGTGTTTCTAATGTGTTCATCATTATAGATCATATTATAACTAAAATATTTATTCATAATCTTTTGCTCACAGTTTAGATCCCTAAAGGTGAAATTACTAAGTGAGAATAATATTTTTAAGGCTCAATAACATTGTTTTCTAGATGTATAATATGTATATGAAAAATATTTCAAGAATTGGTAGAAGAAGAGATAATAGTGCTCAAATAAATCATGATACACTAGCTCTTGGACAGGAAGATGCAGTAGTGTCCACATATCGATCCCCATTCATCCATTCTCCCAACTTAAATGCAATTCCAATCAAAATTTCATCAAAAATTTTTTGATAGTTTTATCACACACAATAACTATAGAATATTCCAAATTTCATTTGAAAGAATAGAAGAATAAAGAATTCCAAGAAAAAATTTTTTAAAAAAGGGAAAAAGGGATGGAGGATCCTTGCTCAACCAGATATGAAAATACATTGCAAAAAGCTATCATGATTTAAAAAGTGAAATGCAAAATAATGCAGAAATAAGCCCCAATATTTATAGTTTTAACAGAAAGACATTTCACGTCAGTGGGAAAACAATAACTAATTGATAGAGGTACAGGTACAATCTGCCACTCATTCAGAAAACATAAAATTAGTGCCCCACATCACACCACAAATTTTTTTAAATCTTTGATAATTAAATATTTAAGTTTTAAGTAAAACTTAGAGGTACTATTTGCATCTATTGTAATAGTGAAGCTCCTTCTATGTCCAATTCCAAAAACAAAAATCAGAAAGAAAAAAAATAACTAAAATCAAATTGTACAAATTTAAAAGATTCATATGTGAAAATACAATTTTGAAATTGAAAGGAAAACCCAAACCAGGAAAAAAAAAGATTTTCAACATATATAACAGAAAGAAGGCTAATGCCCCTCGTGTATCAAGCTCTCTTACAAATGAATAACAGGCAAATATTTCAATAGGAAAAAAATGGATCAAAGACATGAATAGCAATTCACAAAAGAATAAATACAAATGATAAATACACATAAAAGATGTTCAACCTTATTAGTAATCAAAGATATGCAAATTAAAACAGAAATGAGAGATCATGTTTGTCCCTATATTGGTAAAGACAAAACAATGATAATATAGCATTTGTCAAGGAGTGGAGAAATGAACCCTTTCAATGCCAATGGTGATGAATAAATTAAGCAACCTGTATGAAGGATAATTTGACAATATTACCAAAATCCTTAAAAATGCATGACCTGAAGATTCTACTTCCAAAGAAATCAATCACAAATGTGTATAAAGATTCAGCTGGATGGTTTTTCATTGCTATTGGAGATAAATCAGAAGTTCAACAATAGAACACACACACACACACACACAATAGGTATATAATAACACACAAGAATCCTTAAAAGTAATGTTATAAAAATGTACCTAATTATATTTAAGGATTCTTCAAATCATGTTGTTATATAACAAAAAAGCAAATTGCAATGTAACCATGCTTTTTACACACACACACACACACACACACACACACTTGCAATAACTATAGACTATTCCTCCAAATAGTAATAATGGCAAAAGGAATTTCAGGTAAATTTTTAATATTCTTTTTGATGAATGATATTTTCTAACTCTCTGCATTTAACAATTTCTTGTCCATCATTCATTAGTAAAATAGCTTTTAGTGATGATCATGTTCATTATTTATCCATCAAATACCCTCAGAAATCATGCTCAAAGGAAGGAACATTCTAGAAGTCTGGTAATGCCTGTAAACCAGACAGAGCCTGCCCTGGTGGAGTTGATGGATTCCAGGGTTAAGGAGACAGGGAATAAACCAATAACACAGCACCAGGGTGGCTTCTGATACGTTCTGTGGGAAAAAAAAAAAAAAAAAGAAAAAGAAAAAGAAAAAAACAGAGACTGAGGCAGTGAAGGGCTGAAGAAGGGAGCTATCCTAAGAGAATTCACAGAAGGCCACTCTGAGGAGGTGACAAGAAGGGGACCTGAGCCAAGTGAGGAGTAAGAGACCTGAGGATCTGGACAAGCATCCCCTGTGGAGGGGACAATGAGGGTGTAGGCCCAAGGAGGGACTGAGCCCAGTGTGTCCTGAGGAACAGTAAGGAGGCCTGAATGGTTTCACGGAAGGAAGCCAAAGTGAGGAAGCAGGCAGGGTGGCCAGAGAGGAGGTGTGGTCAGCAAGATCCTGGAGGGCCTTCTGGACCACGATGGGGGGACTTTGCATTTTCTTCTGGGCATGAATGAAAGCCTTTGGAGGTTTCGTGCATGAGAACAAGGTGATCCAATTTCATCCTCCTACTATACCACTAGCTCCAGGTTCAGAATGGAGTGTGGAGGTCAAGGGGTCACTGAACGTGCTGGGCCTCGACTGGAGCTCCCTGGTTCATAGAGACCTGGCAGTGTTGGCCATTCACACTTGCTCATTCAGTGTGCAGCCAGGAGGGCATTGTGGGGTTGGAAACTTGATGCATGTCTTCTCTGAGCCCCCAGTTAACAAGGATGCTCAATTTATTCTCTCCGAACAGAGAGGCTGAGGCTAAGAAGGCTGGCCATGGGATGTGTCCTCTCCAGCCCAGAAATCATCCCAACCAAAATGTTGAATGATTAGTAACTACTAACAATTAGTAGCTACACAAAGAAAGGAGAACATTCTAGTGAGTGGCAGTCATCATCTCACGCACAAGCACCTTCCCCAGCTTCACCAAGTGTGCCAGAGGACACATATCCCCACCCACCCCCCCAAAAAATCCAGAATTGTCCCACTTTCAGTGCCCCATGTCATGGAAGGGAGCATAAAATATATGTGTTATTATTTGTTTTCAGGGTTAGGACATTGCTAATGGATTTCCAGAATTATTTCTCCTGGGTTCCAATGTTAAACCCACTAGAATAGAAAAGAAAATTCTGTTTTCCCTGCTAAATCATTTTAAAGTCTTTATCTTTCCTAGTTCCATATTCTCATTGCTTCATGCATGGGGTCTCCAATTTCTACAAAGATCTGTTTCTCCACTAGCCCTATCGCCCCTCTTGAAGAAACTGTTTCTTTGTAGCTGAAAAGATCCATTGGGATCCTGGAGGATGGAGGCGTTGTAAGCCCGGTCCTTGGGACAAGTCTGAGGTGAGTCCTGTGCCTCCCAGGGACTTAGACACTGGGGTCCACAACCTCTGTGTAAATACATCAGAGATGAATTTGTGACTTCCATCTTCTTCACCCAAACCAGAATCTCACTGATCTGAATGTATGTGGATGACCATATGCTCAGGACAGTGGGGACAAGATAACTCAGGAATTGAACCAGTGTCCTAATGCCAGGGGCATCACCTGATAGAATAGATGCAAAGGTCCCAGAAAAGGAAGCACCTGTGTGGATACAGGTATCAGGGACTCCTGATGTTGGTCCTCTCAGTCACTAAACTAAACGTTGGTCTGTCCCAAGTAAGGTATGTGATAAGACAAGGGCAGCCCCCCCAAAATCTCAAAAGTGTATCCTAGCACAATGGTGCTGCAAAAGCTATCTCAGGACTAGCTGAGCTGTGTGAGCATGGAAAAGCCTCACAGGAAATGGCATCCAGAATGGACCAAGGACATCTTGGACACCCCTCCTCCAAGACTCTGAAGTATCACAGCTGGCCAGAAGCCACTGCCCATCCCGGAGTCAGCCCTGCCATCAAGGCAGCCACACCATCAGGTCAGAAGGTTCTTCTCTCTGACTCCTTCAATGAAGGAGCTTGCGTTAAGGAAGCAGTGGGAACACATGTGGGCACGTACATGCGTGGGCACCGCTCCTCTGGATTTGAACCCTGTGCTCTACCCTGGCACTCCGTACAATGCCTGGCATGGGACAGACACTCAACAAGTATTTGGTAAATATATCAAGGAACAGGGGAGAGCGGAAGGGTGTGTAAACAATCCAGTGGCTTGTTTCTCTACCAGTTTTGTATCCAGAAGAAACAGCATCTCTGGTCGAGCTCAGCTCCTCTCACTAATGTCATACTGAGTGTCAGCTCTGGGAAAGAAGAGGAACATGCCCAGGGTCCGGGTTGCTATTACCTCCATCACCTTCCAAGTAACACTGCCCACATTGTGCTGAGGGGGCACAGCAAGGAGAACGGCCCACCTGCAGAGGTGGCCCGCAGAGCTGCTGCCTCAGGCTTGAAGCCCTTGCTTGGCAGGCAGGTGAAGTTGGACCAGACCAGGTCTCCATGGCTCCATCTGGAAGATGGTGCTAATTACCCAGGCATGTCCTGAGACTCTAATGACATGATAAGCAGGAAGTCCCCTCACTGGCCAGGAGACTAAAGGCATCTTCGCGCCATGTTTAAGGGAAGCAGTGTTTGCTGCTCGCTAGGGCAGGGGTGACGCAAAAACCCTAATGTTCTTGGCCCACAGCCTCGTCTAAGGCTGGAATCTTTGCCCTTGGGCCCCAAAGATGCCTGGTAGGTGACTCTGAAGAGCCAACCAGCAGCTGCAGACACTGGGCCATGGCATTGCTCCTAGAGGACAGGAGAGCTCAAGGCTGATGGGGACAGGGAAAGATGGCCCATGTTTGAGGATCTGTGCTCTAAGTGACCTCCATGAGCAGGGAAAGCAGAGCAGAAAGTAGGCTGCCAGGCTGTTCCAGTCCCAAGGCTCCTCCCTTGACTCAGCTTCAGCCTGCTGGACCCTCCTTGATGGGGGCCCTCTACCCTCCAGGGCTTCTCCTAGCCACTTTGCATCACAGAGTGGACATCTCCACCACACTGGGCATGGAAATGATCTCCAGTGAGACCCCTCTGCCTCAGAACAGTGAAGGGACGAGAGGCAATATACTTTAGGAAATAAAGGAGCAAATTTAATAAGCAGAGGTGATCTCAATGCTTTTTGACCTCCACATGAGATTCCAGAGCAGATGCTCAACCATGCACTGCCCCCCAAGATGAGTGTGGGATGTACCAGAAAGGAAGGAAGGACCAGACCCGCTCTCCCCTCACCAGGCTGTGTACTCTAAGAATCATCTGTGTCACCTGCTCCCGTGGCTACAGAAAGGCCTCCAAGCATGATGTGAAGAAGGAAACAGAGGTGACCGCCGCCCATGTGCCAGGGCCACCTCCCATACCCCACTAACATGTTGGGAAACTGACCTGTCCCTGCTAAGTCACCTGTCCTTCTTAGTCATCTGCACTGCACTCAGGTTCCCCAAAGAGAGACAACGCATTTTAAATCAGGAACACTATCCATCAAGCTGTTTATTCTTCTAAGGGATCTAAGGAGGAAACAGTGAAGTTAGAGATTGGCAGGTGTTTCCTGAAAGCCTGCCCCACTTCCATCTTGTTCAGGGCTGAGATCACCCAAAAAGAGAGGAGAGAGCCCCAGGAGCTCATGGGAAATCTGCAGAAAGAACATCCAAGCAGCAGCGCAGAAGGCTTGCCAGAGCCCTGTGCTCCAGGGGCAGATGCAGGGGTTGGGGGGAAGGGACTGAGCAGAGATTCACATGGCTGGACAAGCAATGGGCACACCTGGAACTTCAGTAGCAGCCCTTGAACTTCCAGTCTATAGAGCATGCCCTTTACCAAGGCGTGTTTCCAATTCAACAACCTAGAGGAATTTTCAGTTAGCAACCTGTGACCTAGGACCATGCCTGGTGGCCTGGGGGAGGGGCTCTACCCCTCCAAGTTGCTCCTTGGAGAGAGACATAGGAATCAAAGACCTCGTTCACCCAGGAGACATCCTGGGACTCTCAGGCTCTGAGACTGGCCCAGAGTCCCTTTTGCAAGGCGGAGGCTGCATGTTCTGCTCTGGCCTCTAAAAACCAGGCCAGAGGCCCTGAGCTTCTTGTAAGAAGCTGTAGGTGGTGGTGGAAAAGCATCTTGCCTGGAGGTGATTAGATAAGTTAATGACCCAGAAAGTCTAGGGGTTCGCTCAGACCCCAGGTTCACACTATTTGCACATCAGATGGAGCACCAAAAAGCTCAACTATCAAGGTAGGAGCAATCTTTTCCAAGATCAAATTCAAGCTATTTTTTTAAAACCTCATGATAATCAAAATTTTAAATCAAGACAGGCTCTGACCTTGCACGGCACGACCTGCCCATTTTATACTCTCATAGCACTGAGCACATTGTCCCCGTTGCACTCACCACCGATGCCATTAAATATTCATTGGGGTGATGTCTGGATTAATCTCTGACCCTACAAGGGTGAGAGCAGTGTGCTCCAGTAGCCTTTGTGCACCTGGCCCCTAGCTTAAGCTGGGAAGGTGATGAAGGGGCACCCAGGAAGCACCAGAATGAGCAGCATCCATGGAAAACAGCCCTGAAAACCAGGCTGAGAGCTGCTCTCTGCTCAGATGCCACCAAGACTTCTGCTCCCAGCCCTGGGGGACTCCTCACTGAACCCCATTCACTGTCACACTACACGTTCCTAACTTCACCTTCTGGCAGGCAGGAATCAGACCTGGGTTCTGATGATCCCTTTGCTGTCATTTGTGAAAAGATATATTAACCAATTACATCCCCTAAGTTTTCAATTGTATACAGGACAATGGGACATAATGGGTTAAGTGCAGAGCTGACTGGACGCTTTAGAGTCTCACAAAACAGCCAGGCAGCTCCTGAGACAATGAGTGACAGATTTCCTGTGGTCCTCTGACTTTCCTCCACCTTCTCACAAGGGCCGCCACTTCCTGGCCCTGGGAGGGTGTGTCCTGCCATTTCTGGCACTTGGGTGTCTGGGCTTCCACCCCCCTCGGGCACCAGGCTGGATCCATTCCAAGGCAGTCGCTCTCTGTCCACTTCTTCACAGAGAACATTTCTATTTTGAGGAAGTTTAATTTGAGGCCAGTCGGAATCACAGTGTACGGGTTTGCCTGAGACATGCTAAGATGCAGGCAGCTGCTAAATAAAAATCCCCAAATAGCCAGGCTCTATTTTTGCATTTTTATAAGTTCTTTGAAAGGAAAAAGAGAAAAAGAAAGATTAAGAAATACAGAATTTCTCTCTTTTCCACCTGACCTCCCAGCAGCAAGAGGAACAGGAAGGGAGGTTTGGGCAAAGGGGGAATCCTACATTGGTAGCCCCACTTCAGCCAGCAGCTTCTGCCCAGTGTGCCTCTTCTGCAGGTGGCATGGCCCCCATCCCTGCTACAGACACCTGTCTTGTCCTGCCCCCATCCCCCCAACAGGCACCTGTCTTGTCCTGTTCAGAGGATAAAAAAGGGAGAAGTACCCCAAGTCTTCACCATTCACTCTTCCAGCTTCTGGAAAGATACCCAGCTGGAGAAATGCCCATGCACAGCCCCCAGTGCCAGCAGACCCAGCACTGCCGGCTCCTGGGGACCCAGGCCAAGCTGGAGACCAGCGTGGGCTCATTGTTGGAATGATATGAATAAGAAAGAAAAAGCAACACACCATTTTGATTCTTTGTTAAATACTCACAGGGTCAGTCTCCCTTCCAGAAAGGACATTAGGTGCCGTTTTCCAGCTGGACGCCCTATAAATCCCTGTGTGTCCTCGATATACAATTCAAAAAGGGCCTCCAAATTGCCACTGCTGTCATGCTAAGCACTGGGAAGTTCTGCTTGACCTTTTATTAACATTTTTCTAAACCAATATGTTTGTGGGCTTTTTTTTTTTTTTTTTTTTTTGCTACAAGCACCCTAAGGAATTATGAAAAATACTTTTTTCTGTAGTTTATCCCATATGCACTTAATAGGCTCACAAATATAATACCATTATAAAAAAGAAAAACTGCCAACTCTGCTAAAAAAATTGTCATAACACTAAATTATTATATAAATATAAAAGGAGTGTGTCTGTAAAATATTCACTCAATGAACATCCCAAGGTGATGGTTTTGCTATGTTGTTTTTATTCCTGAGAGATCCATAACGCATTTGGATATGCCACATGTCACCACATGAATCAGGCAGTTAATGCATGTGCTTTTTAGAAGCAGGGATGTCTTCCCCATAGAATGTGCTATAAAAAAATGTAGAGATCTGGCTGCTTTGTCTGATAGGCATAATTTAATGTCTTGCTTATAATACTGCATCTTAAGGAAAAATACACACTGTCCTATGTAGTTATTTACAATATATTGCTAAGTCTATGCAAATATGTTTCCCCGAGCCCGGGATTATATAACAAAGGTCAACAATGTTTGAAATATTTTGAAGCATATTCCCAATATGCTTAGTGTATGGTGCTAATGTCCAATATATGCACATATATCTTAATATATTTCCAGATATTTCTGTTCATTGTTCTCTCCATAGCTTCCCACGGAATACTATTAGGGCAATGTTTTCTTGTGAAGAAAACCAAACATTGCCTATCCATCTTGGAAAAAATTTATTAAGGTGGCTAATTATGTGGTCCTTAATATTGCATTAGGTATGAAGGTTTCTCAACACGACTGCAGAAGAAAAAAAGAGAGAGGGGGTTCAGTAATACTGAAACCAGGGATTCAACATATGCAAAAGCAAGTATACACCTATGTGATCTTATTTTTCTGTCACAGATTTCCAAATCAGGCAATTATGCTCAGGCGTCACACGTGTGTGGGTGCATGCCCACACGCACAGGCGCACGCACACACACACACACACACACACACACAAACACGTGCTTGTGATTTGATGTATGCAAAACCAAGATTAGAAGCCACACATTCCACTTCTACCTTACAAATACTGAAAATTTCATCCTTATTGTTCTGGGGATTTTTTTTTTTTTTTTATCAAATGCAAGTTCCATTTGGATTACTAAGGAAAAACAATTTGACGAATGGCACAAGGGTTGGGGAGGGGTTGTAAAAAACAGACCTCCAGGAGAAAATGTAAAAGAGAGGTCTGTTTGTTTTTATCAAAGGTATCTGAAATGTGAGTCCTCAATGCTGTCCCCCATACCAAATCATGCTGTTACCTTGTCATTCTCCAATCACTGGGTTGGACCAACTTAAAGAAGACTACACCATTTTTCAGATACAAAATATGCAGCAGGCCGGGCGTGGTGGCGCATGCTTGTCATCCCAGCAACTCAGGAGGCAGGAGGATCGCAAGTTTAAAGCAAGCCTCAGCAATTTAGGAACGCCCAAAGAAACTTAGCAATACCCTGTCTCAAAAGAAAGGGCTAGGAATGTGGCTCAGTGGTTAAGCACCCCTGAGTTCAATACCTCGTACCAAACAAACAACTGAGGTCAGAAAATAGAGGCCCATTCCAGGAAAAGATACCCACCCCTGGTGTGAAGACCAGACCGGATTGGTCAGCTGGCCTTCCATTTTTATGCCTGCTGTGACAGTGCATAGCTGTCACAAACTGAGTCACAGTGTTACTCCAGAGGTTCACTCTGACAGCCTCAGACTGCCCCAGTTTTTAGGGTCCTCAAAATTCCAAGGCAAAATCCTGCCAACCAGTCCATTTTTTAACACGCCACCAAAATCACCCATTTTCTGGCCGTAGCTACGGAACTGGCACCTTTAATTAGGATCCTGTCCATATTATCAATGCAGCCAAACACACAGCCTACCCGATGAGACCTTCGGAAATGGCAAAAGCTGTGAAATCAGCTCTCCTCCAACTGATGCTTTGCAGCCCCATCACTGCGGGAATGAGTTACCCAGAGCCTTCTGGAACAGGGTTCTCACAGGAGAGCAATCACAGACGGAACATGCAGGTCTCCTCCTGGAGAGGCCAGTTCTCCTCTCTCTCCAGAAGGAAGGTCATTACCAAACACTATTTCAGAAGCCTTTCTTTTTCCTCTGAAGTGGGGTTCCCTAAACCCCAGGGAAGACCTCAAAAGTCCTGGGGAGATGAGAAGATGGCACAATATTACATGCCTACAAACACAGCCCCTGTTTCTTCCCAAACCACAAACTGCTTCATGGAGCATTCCAGAAGGTTTTGAGAAAGGCTTTTCACCAGGGACAAGAGAGCTATGAGCATCTTTGTTCTCCCACTGGAAACTCAACTGTATATAAGAGAGAGCAAACGTTAAATCATTTAAAGAGAGCTATTTTTCATAGTTTCCAGTACATAAATGTGTTTCAGTACATGTTATTGTAAAATAGTGTTTCTACTTACGTTCTTATACATCTGTTGTTGTGTTTACTCATCTCTAGTTCTGACTTTTAGAAATAGCAATAAATCTATTTTTTAATCCCCTCTCCTGATGACTGATTATTCATCGCTAAAAGGGATGGAGAGAAGGCCGTGTGAGGAGTGATCCACCCTCCCGAACAAGCTCCACTTTTACAAGATAAACAGGGTCCAGGGAGATTCCTCTCCTGTCCTGGGTAGTTTATGCAAACTAAATAAGGAGTTGGTGGCAGCTCAAATAAATATAAATTACCCTCCAGTGGAAATTCCAACCACTTGTTACAGTCAATTTCAGCAAGGAGGAGCCAATGGTGACATCTAAATAAACAATACAATTCATTTTTATACTGCATCCCTAATACAAAGATCACAAATGACTTCATGGAGAGTCAGTCATCACTGAGCTAAACCAAAAAAGATGAGAAGACAAAAGGTAGAAAAAGGAGGGAGAACAGTCACCATTTCTGGACCCTGGGAAAAATAAATGAGTTGACAAAATAAGTGCCTAGAGAAGTGCCTAAGTCAGAATAGGTTAGTCTTATGCTGCTGTAACAAACAAACCCCCAAATCTCAGTAGTTTAACAGAGCAAATGTTAATTTCTTGGTCTCATGAATCCTGTGGAGAGACTGAGAAATTCCCAAGGGCAACTGTTCTACATGTGTCTCAGTGATCTGGCTGTATTGATCCTGTGGCTCCTGGATCTCAATGCATAATTGCCTGGGCAGAGGAAGCAAGAGGGAAACATAGTTAGCTACACACTTGCTCTTCTAAGTTTTAGCCTGTAAGTAGCCCTTTGACCAGATAAGACACACCCTCCTGTTTACAAGGGAGCTAGGAAATTTGATTGAACAGAAAGGATGTTTAGTAAACAGAATTATCTCTGCCATCAGAAATAGATCATTTCACAGCACCAATAACAGCATGGCCAACATGAAAAGGAAGACAATCCCCAAGCAGAATGCAGAATAAGGAAACTCCTAAGCACTTTTCCTAAATGCCCTGTGTTATATTTGCTCCCTCTGCCTACAACTACACTGTGCTTTCACCCATCTCCTCAAGTGAAACAATAGCTGTACTCCATTTGTGTTCAATGAATCAATAAGTAAATAAAAAAAATAAAAATAAAAATAAGTAAATAAAAAAAAAAGAGAGCAATCTCCTCATCTGTAAAATGGGGGTAATCAATTCCAATCAAACAGGTTACCCTAAAGATCTAAGACTTCATGCATTTGAAAAGGCACATTGTTGGTGGAAAAACAGGGGTTGGTGGAAATAACAATCATGGCTATTTGACCAGCATTTCAGCATGCTGGGACAGGACTGCCCCTGGTGCAATGACTAGAACTGTAGCATCCATAGTAGTTACCAAACGGTGACACCCATCTGGTTCTATCTCATGTCTGGCCAGTTGCTTTGGAATCACTTCTGCTTTTAGTGCCTTTAAAATGTACATTTGCTTCAACACCTCTGCTGGTAATATGAAGTTCCCTGTTTTATCTCTACTGGTTCATACCCTAGACTATTGGCTAGAATTTTACTTTTAATGAGTTCCAACTCTTTCCCAAGATACCTTACAGCTGGAATTCTCTAGAAGATACTTAGATTTGCACTGAGTACATGGGTAATCCTGTTCCTTTTCCTATACTCAAAAGTGAATTATAATAGATCCATGAGAGAGCCACAGGGTCAAGCTATTTTGCCTTCCAATGGTGTAATACCAATTTTTTTTTTTTTTTGGTTAGCCATGTATTGCAAACTTTTTTTTTTTTTTGGTACCAGGGATTGAACCTGGGAGTGCTGAACCACTGAACCACATCCCCAGCCTTTTTTTACATTTTACTTAGAGACAGGGTCTCACTGAATCGCTAAGGCCCTCACTAAGTTGCTGAGGCTGACTTTGAACTTGTGATGCTCCTGCTTCAGGTTCCTGACCTGGATTACTAGAGTATGCCACAATGCCCAGCTGCACACTATTCTTCCCAAAAGTTTCTCAACTCCTTACCATTTCTGGTCATATAGGAAATGATCCATTGCAAACAAAACTATGTTAAGTCTTGGCAAAAGGGAAAAAATGAGATGGAACCATTCTCATCATGTTTACTTAGAGATGGCATGGCAGAGTGGAAGAACTTTGACTTTGAACTTGAATTCCGATCTCAACTCTGCCATTTGCATCCTTGGCCTTGAGCACATGGCTGAAGAGAAGGGCAATACAAGAAGGGTTCCATAAGAAGACATGCCAAGGACTGTGACTTGGGTAATCTTGGGTGTATCAGTTAATTCTAGTTCTCTTAAGCTTTTGGCTAACACACTCATCAGTGGACACACAAAGCATAATGGGACTATGCCCACATAGGTGTCATGGACAAGATGGCACAGGATGTACAATAAATTTGAACCATCTCCAGAAATGAGCCCACGAGACCCTCTTTGGGACTTGAACCATGACCTCCAGAAGTATCCCACAACAAAGCCATCCAGCCTTGTAGGCTTTCCTGCCCAACACACCAAGTTCAAGTCTGGACTTCGCCATTGCTGACTCTACCAACACTATGGTAGGTGACCTTGGCAGCCGGGTTGGAATGATTCCTGAATTCAATGCTTTGACCTGGACTCTACCATCCAGGGCCCAGTTCTGCTTTCTTAACCGGGCTATTTCCACCAAATTACAAACACAGAAAGATAAAATAATTAGAAATGCAAATTTGTCACTGAAAATCCAGCAAGCAGGGCCCATATTTTGTGAGCAGTTTTAATATTATACTTTTGTGCTTTCCTAAACTAATTTAGCCTACTAATTTTCTATAATTACCTGAATGCTCTTAGCTTCCCCTGGTCAGATGAGTTCTGAGACACTTATATAACCAGCATTAAAAAGATGCATTTAGCAGCTTAGATTGTTAAAGTAACAAAGCCTATAGAATCCGGAGGTTATTGTATTCTCCCAAAAGTACTTAAATAATAGCCTAAAATCTGAAGAATTACTTTAATACTTCAATAAAAATAACCCAATTCAAAACATTTTCAAGGAAACATAGTTCTTTGCTCTAGGCTACCAAGTAATGGCTGAGAGAAAGTATATGGCCTGTCACTTCTGATTAGAGGACTGTGCCTCTGTGCTTTGAATGAGGGGCATGTCTGGTAATAGGAAGTGCAGATATTAAAGTTAATAAAATAATGTGGAATACGATATATATGAAACTTGACCAAGTATAGCACAGAATATAACATACATTACCCTGTTCAGTCAACTCCTGTGGCCCAGCATCTAATGACAAGCTTAATTTCTGTTTCCAATGAGAGTACAGCTAAAAATACAATTTCCAGATTAGACAAATATTTTATCCGACTCCCTAACAAATGTAACCAAGAATGGCTGACATGTCTACATAGATGCCCAGCGACCATGAGAGAGAATTACTAGGATTGCAAACTGCTCAGCCTGAAAAGTCTATGAAACCCCATCATCTTTGAGGTCATTATAAATAATTAGTTGCAAACACGGTGATGTTGAGACTTCACAACTGGAAAAGGACAAGGGCGGATCCATTTCTCTCCTGCCCTGAGAGCCTTTCAGCTCCCTCTCAGCACAATTAGGTCTCCCCAAACAACTCAGCACCAAGGCCCCTGCACGCCCATTATTGCATCTTTAATCCAAAACCCCAACACCAAACATAATGGTTTTGTTTTTCGATACATTAACCTTCAACTTGTATTTTCACTATTAAATATCCAGCTTTGAGAACCTCCTAGAATTTTTTTTTTCCCAGTCACCTACAGGAAACCATGCGGTCCCCATGATGTGACCCTCTTAAGGGATTTAAAAGCAATTCAATGAGCTAATCTCAGTAAACCTAGAATTAAAGTTCTTGTTTCCATATTTCACTTTCAAAATATTTAGAACTTTGACAGATATGACATTATGTTTTCATTAAAACAGCTGATTTCAAAATGCTGCTCTGTGCAGAAACGCCATAAACAGTTTATGATGAACTGCCACGCTCTTAATTAAAACAATAAATCCAGCGCACAATATTTGCGCAGCCTCCGGTCTGACCTTTGCCTCTTGCTATCCACCACCAAGCCGCGGCTGCGTTCCCAACGCCAGACGTGGAAGGTTTTAAAACATGATCTGAAAGGCACTAAAGATAAAATAAGAGAAAACGTACCATTAGTCTTCGCAGTTATGATTAATTCAGTTCATATTTTACAATCTGGTTATGGAGTAAAACTGCGGACTTTACATCAAGTATTTGCCATTCGCTATACCTAATGTATAAAAATGCTTGATATTTTAGAAAATGGCACCAAGCTAATTCACCACAACCCCATGAAGGACAGGAATTGAAATAATAAAAACAGAGAGTGATTCGCTATCCATCTGATGTGACGAACAGATCTCACTCGTTGGATGGTCAGCCTCGGACGATAAATATGTCCATTATAGCCCGGCCTCACCATGCTGCTCATAGCTCTGTGTTGCTGGATTTCAGATTCAAATATTCCCTAAATTTCTCGCATCTGCTCCCAGAGCAGGCAGCAAGAATGTTAATTACCAAGCAGTAATGACAGTAAATTTGTTGCACTGGCCTGGAGTCAACAAGCTAACCTTGGTCCTGCCAGCTCCCCGGGCAAACACTACACTGAACTGGGTCTCGCATGCACCCATCAGACAGAAGGCAGTGGGTGGCGGGGGAGCTGATATGCAGCTTCTCACTTGATGGATGATGGACAAACAGACAGATAGTAGCTGGGCTCCAGGAGAAAATGACCCTGAAGCAGATACTTCTATCAGGAAGGGGAAGGAGTGTCCAGTCTCCTTGGTGGGTATAGAGGCTAACTTCATTGTACCTGCTGCAGGCTGGTTCCCAGGCACCTCCACACCACAGCTAACATGAGCACATGTTCCTGGGTCCTCCTTTGGGTGGGTGGTGCCCCACCTGCATTTCTCTGTCTTCCCGATTCTCTATCACCACTGAAACCCACTCCACACTCATACAACAAATACATACACGCATGCAGCATGTGTTCATGTACATGTTAATTACTACAAATCCTCTGAGGCTGGGGGTCCAGAGGGCGACACTGAGCTCAGGAACTCTCTGTAGCTCTTTGTCCAAGTTACAGGTAGAGCCCATTAGGATTCTAGAAAGAGGGACGTAGTGCTGGCCACAGGAAGCCATGCAAGCTCTCAGTCCAGGACCTGGGTCAGTTCTGTCTAGATTGGGAGGGATGGTGCCTTTCACTACAAGGAAAAGACCCCCACCTTGGCTTACCCTGCACCAATCTTCACCACTCTGAAGCCTCATCGTGCCTACCTTCTCCCCCAGCCAGGCACCTCACTTCCCTCTAATAGTTCCTCTTAAACCACATAGCATTGCAGACTTAGCAGCTCTCGCCAGTACCCAAACCCTGGAGGGAACCAATGCTACATGTCCCTGCCCATGGGGTCTACAAAGGTGGTCCCCAGGAACAGATGCCGAGCAGCACTTCCAAAGTCTTTTCCCCGCTTGACCCTAAACACATGTCTCACCCCTTGTGTGGCTGGGAAATTCTGTCCCAGGCATCCTCCAGAGGAAGGGTCCTTCAGGAAGGCTGGACTCTGGGAATTCCTGAGCAACATCCAGCATTCTTGTCCCCACCCAACCCTGCCCCAGGACCAGCATGGCCCTCTGCAGAGACCATCATGCACATTTAGATCAAAGATCAGAGTTGGATGGGGCCCATCCTCCTCTCCACCTTCTCAAAAGAGGGTTCTCAGCAGGAGTCAACACCACTGCCCTCTGCCAGCTGCCCCAGCACTTAGATACTTGGGCCAAGAGAAGCAGCCCAGACACTGGGCACCTGCAATCCCCCTTACCCACCTGTCATGCACCACAGCCTCTCCTGGCTGACCAAGTTCACAGTATGTTATCCTTGTGAACATATTTGCCCCTCCCCCATAATCTTGTGAATACCACCATTTTATTATTAGAGCATTATAGTTATACAAAAGAGTTGGGTTCATTTTGGAAAAATCATACATGCATGGAATTTGATTTACTCCATTCAGTCCCCATCCCCCCACCTTCCATCCCCTCCTACCTTCACCAGTTCTCCTTCCTCTACTCTACTGATCTTTTTGCTCATTTACTTACTTTTTTAATATTTTTAGTTGTCAATGGATTTTTATTTTATTTATTTATTTATTTATTTATTATGTAGTGCTGAGAATTGAACCCAGTTCCTCCCACATGAGAGGCAAGTACTCTACCACTGAGCTACAACCCCAGCCCTCATTTCTTATTTTGATTGGTGCTTTCTATTTATACACAAAGGTGGAATTCCCAGTGGTATATTTATATATGCACATGGAGTGCATCTTCATTTCCTTCCCTTTCCTGACTCTTCTTTCCTCTCAATCTCCTTCTTCTACTCCTCTGATCTTCCCTATATCGTGATGCTAACCAATGCCCTCGCTTTTCCCCTTTATGTTGCTCTAACTTTTGCATATGACAGAAAACAGTCAACCCTTGATTTTCTGAGCCTGGCTTTTTTCTCTTAGCCTGGTGTTCTCCATTTCCATCCATTTGCTGGCCAATGCCATTATCTCATTTCTGTTTATAGTTGAGTAAAACTCCATTTTCTTAACCCATGCATTTATTGATGGGCATCTGGGCTAGTTCCATAATTTGGCTATTGTGAATTCTGCTGCTATAAATGTTCATAAGGATCATAGCATGCTGATTTTAGTACTTTGGGATAAATACCAAGGAGTGGGATAATTAAGGCATGTGGAAAACACCAATTTTTAGAAAATTGATAGCCCAGAAGAATAAAGTCATCTCCACCCTGATGTCACCCAGGTTGCGAGTAGCACCACAGAATGAAAATCACACCCTTTACCTTTGGCGCTGCTTCATGGTCATGCCCTGCCATCATTTCCTTTGGGCACATTGGAGTTTCTCAAACTAAGACCCACAGCTATATTCTCAGTGATCCACAATACCTTTCAGTAATTTTTAATGTTTGGAGTGTTTTTTTCACATCATGAAAATCTACCTGAAAGACATAATGAGCCAGGTGTAGTGGTGCAAGCCTGTAGTCACAGCTACTTAGGCTGGTCAGGAGAACAGCTTGAGCCCTGGAGTTGGAGGCCAGCCTGGGTATCATAGCAAGACTCTTTATCAAATAAAAAATTATTTAGAAAGATATAATGAACATAAACAAATTTTGTATCACCTAGGTGATTTTCATCACATGATTTCCATACCAAGTTTGTTTTTTTCCATTATGGGGAGGCAAAGAACACTCTTCTGACCACTGGGGACTAAAGTGGGCAGAATTGATATATGACTGACTTACAGGGCCAGAGAGAAAGCCAAATGGAACTAAAGAATTCCTTTCATAGACGTGTAAGCCCTGAGTTGCTCCATCTTCAGCATGAAGAAAGGTAGGCAAGTACCCTAAAGACTGACCTAAGATCTATAATACATCCATGCTTTTCTCCAATATTTTCCCCATTGAGTGAACTTTCCATAAATGTAGAATCTACCCAGGAGGACAACTGGAACCTTCTTCCTCTGGTGTCTCTCCCTCTTCTCTCCTATAATTCCCTCCATTTCTTTACATCTGCATGCTCTCCCTCTGCATCGATGCCTTAGGCTGGAGGATCAGGGTCACATCATTCTACACTATATTGAGATTTTTAGACACCTCGAACTCTTCAGACTATATAAATGACTTTTTCTTGCTAATCTCGACAGCTCTCAGACTGTAACTTCATGTGCTGGTATGCCAATAAATTATCTTCTCTTTATTGGTTCTTTAGCAAGGAATGAGAGAGGTTAAAGGGTGGGGGGGATGAAAGAAGACTATCCTGTCACCAACGGCAGTTCCAAGAGAAGAAAAATGGTGGAAGAATTAAGTCAGCCCTACCCCACCCCAACATGTGCAATCTGGAAAGGACCTGGTACATATTTGTCAGTTCCAGATTCATGTTGTATATCGTGGCTTAGTTTCAGCAAAACAGCATCATCCTTTCCATTAAATGGATGTTGCTATTTTAAATTGTATTGGTTTTATAATTTTGTTTGTGTTTAATTTGCAAATGTGACTTGGTTTTATAGTTGTGTAAAAGCTATAAAAAGGAGTTTAAATCTACTTTTGTAAGATCTGCAGTCAGGAATATTACTATCTTCTCTATATAAGGATCAAATGAAATAATGCAGGAAAAATATGCTTAACACAGGGCCAGGCACATGAAAGGACTCAATAAACATTATTGAATTTAGAGGTCATTTTACGCTAATATGTGACAACAAAAATAATTATCAGTGAAGTTATCAGTGAAGGTCTGTAATTTTTTCTTAATTAGTGATCTTTTTAATTTTTTTTATCTTTAGTTGTAGATGGACACAATACCTTTATTTTATTTATTTATATGTGGTGCTGAGGATTGAACCTAGTGCCTCAGACAAGCTAGGCAAGCGCTCTAGTACTAAGTTACAACCCCAACCCACATAACTTTATTTTATTCATTTATCTTTTTATGTGGTGCTGAGGATCAAACCGAGGGCCTCACACATGCCAGGCAAGTGCTCTACCACTGAGCCACAAATTCCAGCCCCTTAATAAGTTATCTTAATCAAGCTTCTGGAATATTGGGCTGAGGCACTGGATTATGATGAGGGAGCCCAGTGAGGCAACAATCCATGACTATCTCCAACACAGAAGCAGCCATTAACTCATGCACACCCATTACACTTTGGGAGGAGGAGGAAATTGTAAGAAGGTAGAAAGAGAAGAAAAAGGAAGAATGAGCAAGGGAAGAGCATTAAGATCAGAGAAGATTCTCTGATCCTTGCACAGGCATGGATGAAACTCCATTTGTAAGAACAGGATAAAATTCCTCCCTCAAAACTAGACCTACAGCTGAAATTCTCATCTTAGTGACATTGTCAGAGCACATTGCATGGTAGGAGAGGAGGATTCTCATCTCCAAGTCTTTCCACCTGCCAGAGGCTCTACCTCTACTCCCCTCACCCACATGCCTGATGACATTCTGCGCATCCTCCCAGGCTCTCAGCACAAGCAGAGAATAGGTAAGTAGACTTGGAGCTGGTGTGAAAATCTCCCCAAGGGGGCAACGGTAGCAGATTAAAGTTACCTTTTCTCTTCCTGGTTAATAAGACAAATGGCAGCTTAGAGGATTATTCCCCTGGAAGGTAGAAACTACTGGGTAGAACACCAATACCTCAGAGAGCAAGGTCTTTGGGATGAAAGGCCAACGACCTGGACGGTAGACTCTGGCTCCATGAAGATCTCAACATGTTCAACCATGGACTTTCCCTGCACCTGCTTTGAAAGAAGGGGAGGAAGGAAGGAGGAATGGAGATGGAAGGAAGGAAGGAAGGAAGGAAGGAAGGAAGGAAGGAAGGAAGGAAGGAAGGAAAAAGGAAAGAAAGGTGGCAGACCCTAAGGGTGTCTAAGCTCTCTCCACTTTCCCCTGGCTCTCCTTCCTGCATCTCCTCCTGCCAAGGTAATTTTTGGATTCAGAGTGAAGTTTGAAAGTCTCTTCTCTTACTCTATATTTCTAATAAATTTTTGTTTATGTCCCCCCAAATTCATATGTTGACATCATAACCCCCAACCCGTCATAATGTGACTGGATACATTTCTTAAAAGAAATAATTAAGTTAAAATGAGGTTACTGGGGTGAACCCTAATCTAATATGACTAGAGTTCTTAAAAGAAGAAATTAGGACACAGGTACACAGAGGGAAGACTACATGATGAAACAGGGAGCATCAGCATTTATACCCTGAGGAGTGGGGGACCTCAGAAGAAACCACCTTCACCTCAGATTTCCAACCCCCAGAACTGTGAGAAAATTAATTTCTGTTGTTTAAGTTGCCCTGATTATGATATTTTGTTATGGTAACTCTGGTAAACCAACACATCCTTGAACCCCCCCAAATCAAACACTGATTTGCATTTCTATGTATTCAGTTATACCATCTCCTCTACCAGGGGAGTACTGCCTGGTTGATGTGAGAAAGGTAATATTTTGGTTTGAATATAGGTGTCTCCCCAAAGATCCTGTGTTAATGCAGGAGGTAAAATGATTAGATTATGAGATTCATAACCTCGTGGTGGATCGATCCATTTGATGAATTAATCATTTCAATGAATTACTAGTGATAACTGTAGGCAGGTGGGGTGGTTGGAGGAAGTGGGTCACTGGGGTCTCATCTTGGGGATTATATATTTTGTCCCTGGCTCTTCATGCTCTCTCTACTTCCTGTCTGTCATGAGCTGAGCAGCTTTCCTGCACCACGCCCTTCTGCCATGATGTTCTGCCTCACCTTAGGCCTGGAGCAATGGTCCAGCCGACCATGGACTGAACTTCTGAAACCACGAACCCAAATAAACTTTTCTTCCTTGAAGTCTTCTGGTCAGGTGTTTTTGGTCATAGCGATGAAAAGCTCATTAATACAGATGGGGAAACTATGAACACGAGATCTGCAGCCCATCTCCCAGCCACTGTTCCCTGCCTTGGGCTAAGCCACCAC
Source organism: Glaucomys volans (assembly GCA_020662805.1). Classification (NCBI taxonomy): domain Eukaryota; kingdom Metazoa; phylum Chordata; class Mammalia; order Rodentia; family Sciuridae; genus Glaucomys; species Glaucomys volans. The sequence goes on from JAJEJO010002366.1 coordinate 409,483, forward strand.
ACCCCTGGACTGAGCCATGTCTTGCCCTCTTGGGCATCCCCCTCAGTGCCAGTGCCAGCAGGAGGCACGTGGGTCAATCCCCACACATCTGCACCAGGTTGGGTGCTTTGTGGCATCTTCTCACTGTGGTTGTGCCTCCTGGGCTGGGCCCTGAGTGGGTGTGAACTTGGTCAGGGTGGTCATCCCAGGTTCCAGAGCCCCCAGAGCACCCTATCATGCCCCTACTGTCCATCCATTTGGGGCACCTGCCTGCACATCCGCCACTCCACTGCTCTGCCCAACCTTCTGCAGGGCTCAGCTGAGTTTTACAAGGGGACAAATGGACCATTTCATTTCCCAAAATAGCTTTCCAGGAGCACTCCCAATACGGGGCCATAAAGGAAGGTTTAGAACCAAGAACTTTTAGAGGGGTTTTTATCTCCGTGAGTGTCTATTGGGTTTTATACCTCTTCAGGGCATCCGTCGACTGTGGGCAGAGTGAGGAAAGGCCTTTTATTAAATGCAGGAAAAAAGGAACAGCCAGAAATGAGTTGGCCTTTTCGCCTTCTGGTTTTAAGGCAATAGTTAAGGACTTTTAAAACTGTTCCTAGTGTAAAACAGATTAACGGACTGAAGGACAGCGCCCTCTGGTGGCTGATGGTGTTCTGAGTTCTAGCCGAGGTCCAGTCAGAGGCCTGAAGCCTCAGGACCCTGCCCAAGGTCTTCTGAGGGACACAAGAGGCAGGGATGATGCCCTATTGTGTAGGTCATGTCCAGGTACCTATGTGCATGTGTGGGCATGCAAACCATACAGACGCATGTGTGCATATTGCACACACACACATGCATGGGGAGTGCCTGCAGTCAGCCTGAGGAGCAGGTCACCCACAGGAACCCAAGAAGCACAAAATCCTCCCTTTCCAGGCATGGTGGCTGATCCCACCAGTGGTCCCTTGCTTGCTCTTGAACTTCGCTCTCATGCTTTCCTCCTAGTGACCAGGTGCTTCTTTCAGAAAGATGCTCCGTGAGAGATAGGGACACACTCTGGGCACAAATCCACTAAGCATATCCAAGGACAAAACCCTCCTGACCCAAGGGATGCCAGAATTCCCTGAAGGTGGGTCCTGATGCTACTCGGCTCGTGCGGCTTGCTGCGTGTCAGAGAAAAGGGCTACCCAGACCCAATTCACACCTCCTTCCCCATTGCACCGTCAGCCGTGCCCCACAGCTCAGCATGGAGACAGGCACCAGCTCTGGGGCAGAGGCAGCAGCTACTCAGTGTGCTCAAGGAGGCCCCCAGGACCTGCCTCCGAATGTCCCCCCTGCTGCCATCTGCAAAGCGAAGCCAAACTGTGGGCTGCATGGCCCCAGATACAGAAGTAAGGCAGGACTTTAAAAGAGGCAGAACCAAGTCCAGGGGTTCTGCCTGGTTGGCAAGCCACACCACCACACCTGTGAGAGCAAGGTAGAGTGAGTGCTACTGGGAACCCAGGCTTGAGAGTCAGACTCCAGCTCCTGTGTTACTGGCATACTGAATCCAAGCCTTAGTTTGCTCATCTGCACAATGGTAGACACATGCAGAGACCCGTGCACCACGGTAAGAGAAAACAACACACCGTAGAGAACATTCTGAGCACATGCCTGGCTTATGATAGGATTATAAACCTAAAACGTGGTCATTTATTTTACTTTATTTATTTTTATTTATTTGTTTATTTATTGGTACAAGGAATTGAGCCCAGGGGTGCTTTACCACTAAGCTATATCCCCAGCCCTTTTTAGTTTTTATTTTGAGACAGGGTCTTACTAAGATGTTTAGGGCCTTGCTAAGTTGCTACGGCCAGCTTTGAACTTGAGATCCTCCTGCCTCAGCCTCCTGAGTTGCTGGGATTATAGCACGTTCCACCATACCCAGGAAACCAGTCGTCTTTTCTATCATCCTGTCCATTCCTTACTGACACTATATAACCTAACCAATGCAAACGACAGCTCAGTGGCCCAAAAAGGGCCAAACTTCTCAAAGAGCCAAATCATCTACATTTTCTCACCAACCTGTGGGAAGAGGACAAAAGCTGTGGCCTCAGATGGCCTCTACATCCTCCAACCACAGGACTCAGGCAGCATCAGACCCTGGACCTGCTGTCTTACCATGTTCTTTCTCTTATTCCAAGGGCCCTGCTGCTGGGCTTCACTGTCAGCTAATGGTGGAGGCCAAGACAGCCAGGGCTGAGCTCAAGGAATAGCTCCACAAGGACTGGGAAGGACATTGGCGTCCCCAAGTCTATTTCCATCTCGAGATGCAAAAATTCTGTAGAGACACCCTTCACTCTGCCATGAAGACAGATCCCTGCCAGAGCAACACCCACATCCACTGTTCCCCAAACCCCGCATCCAGAGCACCCAGCAAACACAGGTTGTAACTTCAAAAGTATGAAAATCAGGAAACGGAACATTGCTAATTCCCACGGCAGCATTAACTCATTCACTTGCACATATGGGGTATTTGGATCCCAGTAGGTCTTCTATATATATAACTTATTATACAGTAGGTGCAACTTGGGAGAATTAATGTTGCTATAGGAACATTCAGATCAAGGCTGGCTTCCAGAGTGAAGAGAGAAAAAATAAGTTTTCCTCCTCAGTGTACTTCTCTGTTTTGAGTTTCAAAGAGGAAGAAGCAATGTAATCGAGTCAAATGAGGCAAGGAGGGGCTTTCCCTGGTGGCTTGGGGAAGGTGAGGATTCCTGGAAGCTACTCCCTGGGAAGAGGAGAGCCTGAGCCAGATGCCCAAGATTGCCTGTACATCCCCCACCCACAGGACTCAAGTGGCATCAGACCTCGGGCCTGGTCAGGAGCAAGGCTCCAGGTGCCAAAGCCAGAGCACTGCCTCAGGTCGATCCCACCCCCCAGAAAAAGCTGAAAGCACCCTGAACTCTGAAATATGATGTGACCACTTCCCCAACCCCACACTCCAGGTTTTATTCCTGCACCCTCCATCCTTCTCAGAGATAAGAAAAAAGGCCAAGGCAAACAAAGGGTGAGTGAGTGGTCTACACTGGTTCATGGTTAGACACACTCCAGGGACCTACTTCTGGCTGAAGACCCAGTCCAGGAAATGGGCTGGAAGTTTGCTGCAACCCTGGTGTGCACGACAGCTCTCTTTGTTACCTGTTCCACCTGTGAAGCCCCCACCTAAACCAAACTCTGCTACAATTCTGAGCATTTGGCTCACCCATTCATTTTCCCAAGAAATAAATCTGGATAAGTATTGAATCCCCCAGATGTTCTGAAATGCAAAAGCTTACTGACTTCTTTGGTGAAGGCAGGGGTCCTATATCTCCTGCCCTACTCCTTTCCTTTGCACCTCTGGGGATCTTAACAGGCCACAGATGCTGAGATGGTCACAGCACAGTCAAACATTCTGCCCGTGGCAAGGGCATCCCCATCAACACTCAAGACACACACCCTTGGTGGACCAAATCACCCAGGCAGTTGAGTCAACTCCTCTTGGAGAGGTGGTCTTAAAATTTGGCATTTTATCAGGCATGTAGAGATGTGTTAGAACAGATCAGTTGAAGGATGTTAGATGTTAAGCCCAACATGGCAGCAAAGCAAAGCATTTAAGAGAAAAGGAGAAAGATGAGCATGCCTAATACCATTTTCCAACTCAACATTCAACAGGCGCTTATTTTGTGCCAGGTGCTATCTTATGCCCAAGGGATCTGTAGATAAATAAGACCTCTACCCTCAAGATGCTCACAATACACCTAGAGGAAAAGGAAGGAGAGGCCACAGGAATAAATCACCAAGGACCATGTCTTACTCTGGTCTCCCCAGGAACCAACCCTAGGAAGATCCAGAATAGACATCTTCAAATCCCATGGAATGAACATCAGGATGGCAGAGTGGCATGGACTTGCCCAGGGAGAAGTGGGAAGTGCTGGCAGGATCACAGAGTGGGGAGATATTAATTCTGCACAAGGAGGCATCATCCCACACACCCACCCAGCTGATAAAAGGAGACTCTCCAAGACCACCTGATGACTAAAGTCTCCCCCGCCGTTAGGTATGTCAGACACGTTCCAAACGCTGTGACAGGGAAAGGGGCCGCCGCTACCCAGAGCTGCTGTTTTGCATTTCATTTGAAGCTATGTCTACTTTTAAAAACATATATAATAGTAAAGTGGAATATCTAAATGCTTCCCGGGCCACTCTGCCTGGTGCTGCGTGCCCAACATCCTAACCACTCAGAGGGCTGAGTCCTGGAGTCGGGAGGCAGGCAAGGAGGCCATTAGCATTCTTCCCCTTCCTGCCTCTCAGATCTCCCACACAGTTAAAATAAAGGTGGATTTACAGCATCCTTGAGCCAACAATTTGCCAAATTTCACATGACAGACCAGCAAGGGAGAAGACGAATCTAATAAACTCACAGATATTGGTTATTCTCAGACGAGGGCAGGCAGGTGGTTAGGGGTTATCTGTTTGTTTAATCATCAAAAGCCCAATGGGCCTCCGGGGCATGGCCGAGGGAGACTCTCCTTTAGAGCTTCCAGGCCCCTCTGAGCATCCGATACATTATCTCTTTGCTTTGTGGCAGAAATTTTTCTCTTTGTTCCTTTCTCTCACTTTAACTCAAGTGTGGTGTTTTTAATTCTATCTGTGGCATGATTTTGAAATTAAGGAGTTTGTGCCCAGACAGCTGGTGTTACAACTGGCCTATTCCCTTCCGCCCCCACAAAGAGCCAGCTCGGTGGGTGCCCAGCCTGGGAGGCACTCGCTCACATTCCCAGCACCCACTTTCCTCCACCCTGACATGCTTTGGAGAGGGGGGTGCTACCAAGGCATGTCAGGGTGCTGTGCAGCTGAGATGGAAAGAGCCCCGGGAACACCCTGCGATGGGACACGAAAGACCCATTAAACATGATCTTCCATTTCCCAATGCACTTTTCTGGAACGCAGTCCAGGACCAGACACGCCTTCACACCACTCACAGGATGGGCCCCCAGCTCCAGCTAAGAGCTGGCATCACTCTGGTGCCTGTGTGTCCCATGATATTACAAATGAGAACTCTGAGCACCTGGTATGCTTGGAAAGTCCTGTTGTTCTTATTCTTTTCTCTTGTCCTTTTATGTCCCCACACCCCAAAGACTGCTACTAACCTGACAATCCCAGAGCGGGATTTTCCAAAGAATGGGTATTTCCAGAATTTTGCTCAGTCCAAGGTGTGAAGAAATAGTTCTTAGACAGGGAATAATCCACGCCCATTTGCCAGCTGCAGCCAGTCACCCTCTCCCACTCCCCACATCCCCACCCCATGCCATCATCAAACTCCTGTATGCAGCTTTAGGGAGTAACAAAATTGCCTCCATCCCTGACACCTACACCCCTTCACCTCAGGACCTGGCAGTCCTTCATATTATCTCACTTATCATATCTGGTGGTTCCACATAGTTGTTTTTTCCTTGAGGCACTGTGTCTCCCTAATTTAGACCATTTTTTAAACTAAGTACATTTTACATATTCTATATGTAAAATTTTGGAAACGATATTTTTTTAAGGAAAGCGTATTCTAGACCTCAATCTGCAAATAAATCAGCCACTCATCTAGGTATCTAACTTCTTTATTCACATGAATGAAGAGCTGAGATTTCTATATAATAGTATGACATTATTCACTGCAAAGTTCAATAAATTGTTCCTGAGGCCCTTCATCCAATATAATTTTTCTCGACTCCCATGAATCTCAGGACAATGCTTCAACTCCCAGCAAAACCTCCAGAGCATTCCTGCTTGGTCTGTACTCCTTCAGCCCTGTCTGTCCATGTCCCCCATGTCCCCCAACCCTGGCTTTCCCACTCCTCAATCATGCCAAGTTCTTTTTCCCTCCTTGGGTGGCCTTTGTACCCATTCCCCTTTCTCTGTTTGGCCAACTCTTCTTCATTCTTCACATTCAGCACAAATGATGGTCCAGGTAAGCAGGTCTTTTCAGACCAGTCTGGATCTTATATGTCCCCCAGATGTTAAAAGTCTGGTCCACAGGTGGGTGCTATTGAGAGAGGGTGGAACCCTTAAGAGGTAGGGCCGAGCGGGAGAATGTTCTTGAAAGGGAACCCCATCCTCTTCCTCTCTCTCTTTCTCCTCCCAGCAATATTGCAGTATTGCTTCTACCATGTGGTGCTTCACCACGAGCTCATAAGCAACAGTGCCAACTAGTCATGGACTGAACCTCCAAATTTGTGAGCCAGAATAACCCTTTTCCCTTTTCAAGCTGATTATGTCAGGTATTTGCTACAGTAACAGAAAGTTGACTAACACAGACTATTACACCCTCAAAAAACCTACGTATGGTCTTGACCTTGAGAGCATTTTTCACCAATTATGTAATTACTTATGAAATTATATTTTTACTACTTATGATAAAAGAGAAAGAACTGTAGATTTTTCTCACCATGTTCTCTCCCACCCTAAGCAGCTCTATGGCACTCAGTAGTTCCTCAAGAAATACACATTTTTAATAGAGTATTGGTTCTCATGATTAAGTCATGCACACAATTAAGCTTAAAAGTCAAGTGGAGGAAATGGACAAATTGGACCCCAGCAAAATGAAAATTTTTTGCTCTGTGAAAATCCCATGAAGATTAAAAACAAAGGCACGCTATGAATTAGGAGAAAACAGTTGCAACCCACATAGCGAACAAAAGGCTAATATCTAGAATATACTTTAAAATTCTCAAACTCAACAGCTAAAAGAAAACAAACCAATTTTTAAAAAGGCATTAAAAAATCCACAGATTCCTCATGGACAAGGATATACAAATGACAAATAATTGCATTGAGAGTAAAGTAGACGTGCAATAGGCTTTGAAAAATCCACATCTTTATATCCAAAGGTTCTACTTCCACTGATTCCTCTGAAGGAAACAGAAATGTGCAAAAAGATTTCAGGATCCAGAAAGTCAACTGCACCATTATTTACTTATAATATTGAGCCCTCTGAATCTCCAACTGGAAGACACTGGGTGAGTAAATTGTGTTTCATCCAAAAATACCTAGAAGTTAAACTCCTCAGGGCAAGGACTTTGTCTGGGCACCAGTGAATCCCAGTTGCCAAGAAGGAGCTTCAGTAAATATTATCAGATTGATTCAAACTGAATGATTCAACACTGGCCACCACGGAAAATTGTGACATGGGACATGTTCACAGTTCAGTAGGTGGGGGAAAAAAGGAACAGATTGTAAAACTACACATACATTATAACTTGATTTTTTTTTTTTAAGAAAAAACAGTTGCCTATAAAGGACTTAAGCAAAATAAACCAAGACATTAGCAACAGCTATCTCTAGGAAATGGAATCATAGGGGATTTCATTTCCTTCTTCATTTCCTGTGTTTGTGTGTGTGTGTGTGTGTGTGTGTGTGTGTGTGTTATGAATTTCAAATTTTATATATATAAAAACATTTATTCCTTTTTCAAACAGAAAATAAGACAGTGGTGTTTTTTAATCGACAGGTAATAATTGTTCATATGTACAGGTGCTGATGTGATATCTCAAGGCATGTATATATTATGTAATGATCAAATCAAGATAATTAGCATATCCATCACTTCAAACATTTCTCAATTCTTTGGTTTTTGTTTGGGAGGTTATTTATTTATTTTTAAAATTGAACCATAAGAATTATACCAAACAGTGATATTTTTTAAATAGCTTGGAAGCAGAGTTGTAACGATTTCTGAAGCATAAAAGAATTTCCAGGGCGAGACCCCCGCCCTCTGGCCACCAGCCCCTTGCAGCAATTGGGCAGAGTCCCAGGCTCCAGTCATTTCCGCAGCCCCTTCAGGGTCTTTTGCATAAACCCACACCACTTGTACTGTTGTTTACCAGATATTTTTCTTTAAGTTGAGTCTTTTTATTTAAAGAAATTTATTTAGAAGGAATCTTTATCACAACCATAAAGGGAAATCAGTATCACTTGTCATAAATAAAATGAAACTATACAGTAAATTCCATTTTCTTAAAGTGGCATTATTTAGCTCTAGCTGAATATGGTTGCCTGCAGAAAGTTCTGAATCTGAGGCTTATTTTAATAAAAAGAGGTTGGCAAATGCAAAGAGACAGCTGTTAAAGACCTCTTTGCATCAGATAAGCCTTTCCACTGACATAATCAGAAGGTTTGAGAGTGATCTGAAAGAGGAATGCCATTTGACTTAATGTCACTTATTTCCATGTCCCAGGAGTACTCACCCACAAGCATTTCTTGGATCACCAGTGGGATGCATCCTAAAACTCTGGGTGTCCAGGATAAGCATAAATGAAGCCCAGGTGTGGGACTATCCAGTGGTGGGCAGTGGGAGGCCAGAGGCTGAGAAGGGACCCTGATCTTCATCAAGCCCTGACCACTCCACAGGTCACTACCATCAGACACTGGAGAGTGTCTTCTCCTGCCTGAAGGAAGAGTCATAAGTGGGGAAAGTGGAAGAGCTCTCATCATTCTCTAGCCCAGAAAAAGTGTGAGATGTACAGTCCTGGAATGCTGGACAGGAAGATCTGGGGTGAATGATTTGCAATCATGTTTGCTAGTTACAGAACTAGGAAAAATGATCCTTTTCTGCCTAGAGCATTATCAAGCAAATGGCACCGGCTCCATTAGCACTGGAAGCATCCATATGAAATTATGGAACTTGTGATAGCTTTGTCTGGGAAAGTGTTCATTTCTGATCGGAAGTTCTATTACACATGAATTTAATTCTAAACAGTGTTACCAACAGACCCAAATGATTTACATTTTAAGCAATCTTCTTTCATTATCTCATACCTTGTTGAGTCGCAAAAAAATGGATTTTTATGGGCTTCAATGATGAGAAATGATTAATACCCCTAAATGGAAGTCTTTCCCTACTCCAGTCACTCTGGCATGGCGTCCGTTTCTTCAGTCCTGCTTCAGTGGACACACGTGAGAGCTGACATCAAAGTAAAAGCATGCAGACAGAACATTCCGAACTTTTCTTAAGTTGGACCTAACCAGGGTAAATGTCTCAGTTAGGGCATTGAACACCATTTGGTACCTAATATTCTCTTTCATTCGGGGAGAGAAAGAGATGGGGGAAAATGTGGGGTGGGAGGGGAGAAAAAGAGAGCAGTTATCCAACTTGGATATAATAATACCAAAGACTATCACAAAAACTTGAAAATGTGTAAGAGAAACAACTGGCTTTTAACCTTCTAGGATGGGGTAGAAGGTAAGGGAGGGGACAGAGACATTGATCCCCAGACAGAAGCAAATCTGGGATTTTATATCCTCATGGTGCTTTAAGGAACCATCTCAAAGATGATGTAGGTGAGGCAAGCTACATCTCTCATTTGCTTTATATTGGCTCATTCTTTCCAGAGGGTCAGCCAGTCCAGAAATACCAGGAAGATAAGGTTTTCAAGTGGACTATCGGGAGCATTTTTTTCTGGACACCTGTCCACACAGAAGAATCAGAAGAGATACTCCTCAAGAGGAAGGTGATCCTCCAGTTTCCATAGTCAGTCCATCTCCAGCTATGGTCAACAGAAGGCACCTTTGTTTGAGAACGATGCCTTGAATGAGCCCTTTCCATTGAACCGCTGAGCTAGAGCTGGGCCTGGGGCATCCCTATAGACAGAGGTCACTTAAGCCTCCACTCAAATAATAGCACAAGTTGCCAGTTTGTGCTGTTAAAGGAGAAAACAAAATAAAATGCAAATAAATCAAGAGCTCAGATATGAAAATTTGAGAAAAGACACAAAGAGCCCCCAGAGAAATCATCTTTGCCGTATTGGGTGCCCTGCTGTCCTTTAGGATCTTGTGGCTGGGGAGGCCTTAGAGGCACTACCCGGAAATAACCATCAGCAAGTCCAGGAACCAAAAAGCAAACTGAGCTACAGAAAGGGAACTGCCCCCCACCCAGGGAAGGGGGGGTCATGTCCTTGAAGCAGGGCCCAGGGTTATCCTGAGGCCCCTTAGAATGCTTCCCCCACCCCCTCCGGCTCATGGTATCTTTAGAATCAAGGCTACAAACTGCATGAATAGCGAGTAATTCAATTAACTCTATAGTCTGTGATGAAAAAAGGGCCATTTTGCTAGCTCTAGTGGAGCACTAGTTTAACCCTGGTGCTCAGGAAATTCCCAGGCCAGACAGCATATTAAACCAGCTCTTCAACTTAAGAACAATTACTGTCATTTATCAGCCTGAATAGCAATAATGCACAAATCGACAGCTTTCAGGAGGCAAAAAGCTAGCTAGGTGTAATGATATGCAAAGCCACAGCACTCCACATTCTGAACTGTCTTCACCCCATCAATACATCTCCCACTACCTACAATTTATCAATACAAATGTGGTGCCCAATGAAGGCAAGACCAAGAAGATAAATATGAACAGAGTGAGGGGAAAAAAGGCTCAGGAATGTTTGAATTTTAAAATGATGAAGTACAGATCACATTCTTAAAGCATTTTACATGCAATGACCCGATCACATCAAGTTCTCTTCCAAAAGAGGAAACCGAATAAGGGGATTTTTCTACCCCAAGGTTGCAGGCAGATGCGGCTCTGATTTCTTTTCCTGTTCCCAGACCACACCTTTAGTAAGAGTGTGTCATCATTAAGGGCTTTAATAAAAGCAATAATGATCATGCAAATCATAGTGAGGGATTTGCATAGAGCCACTTTCCTAATTACTTTCCCATCTATCATTTCATTTTAATTTCATCATATCTGCAAGAGGTAAGAAGACAAATCTTATTACGCCCATTCTGAATGAAGGAGAAACTGAGGCATGCTGTGACTGAGGAACCCTCCACACCCGTGGGGCACTGGAAGAATAAATGCTAGATTCTAAGTCCAGACTCCCACTATGTCCCTCCAAAGTCACAGAACAAAGGCTGCCCAGAAGTGCTCAAGATGGAAACAAGAGGGGCACAGGTGCAGGTGTAAGTAGGAGAGGTGCAGCAGGGGTGAGGCAGGGACAGAGAATTCCCCGCTTCAGAACTAAAGGGATAGAATTTTGAGTCTGCAGAACACATTGATGGCACCCCTACCGTGTACCAAATGTTGGGAGAGGTGAAGACAAGGTTAGCCCAGACCCAGGAGTGGTTCACGGTCCTTATCCCTCTGCCCTCCCCATCACCCTGACATGGTGCTGAGCAGCAGCACTTGGCCTGATAGAATAAATTAACTTTATGTGGAGGGAAGCCAGGGAGGGTGGTACCCAAGGTGGAAAACGTCCCTGCAAAGACAGCAGGGATGGGGGTCTCACAGGAGCTCTTGATACAAGTCAGGCAAACAAGGACCTCGCTGCCTAGGGGAGTTCTGGGGATTGTTTACCACTGGAGTCATTTTTATTCTTCAACTTCCAACTATTTCGGCAGACCTATTCAAGTCCTCCCCGGGAGCTTCTTCTCGGGTGCTCATCATCTCAACCCCAGAATTCTGCAATGGTCTCCAAGTCTGGCCAACTGGGCAGATTGCAAATGCAAGCCCTCCCCAGAAGTCATATTTTTAACCAAGTTTAAAGGGGAAATAGTGATTGGTCTAAAATTGAAGGGATTCATCTTTTTGTCCATTTGTTTGAAAGATTAGGGTTTTTTTTTTCTCCTATTCGACTTCCCTTTATATTTTTAAAGTCACAACTATCTAATTTCAAAAATCACACACAAAAATAAGATGATCACATCTTACAAAAGCCCTGAGATAATCATTTGGTGAAATGACATTCTGTCTTAATTTTTAAATGGGTGGAGGAAAGCCCTGAACAGATTCTCATTTTCTGACATCAAATAAGAATGTGGGTGCATTTCCCTCCATTTATAAGAAATTACACCTTGCTCTTACTATTAAATTAGAATATCCTATCCTCTTCTCTGAAATTGGCTGCTTTACAATAAATACAGAAATCAAAGAGGCATGGAATCCAGACGCCAATTGGCAGACAACGCTACGAAATAAGCACCGGGACACAGGCGTGCGGAAGTGTTACAACCTGTTCCAATCTGCTCCCTGTTCTCCCCCATAACAAAAGAGGAAGAGAGTCCAAACCCTCCTACACTTGCGCGCCTGCGTGTACACACACACACACACACACACACACACAGCAAAGTTTCGGAGGTTTAAATAGAGCTAAAGCTGCTAAGAGCCACCCAACTGATGAGGACACGGGTTTCTCTCTCTTACCGCTGAGCCGCAATATTTGCCACATCTTGCCAACAGAAGATGGTGTGAACTTACCACATGACTGCTGAGAAGTTTGGAAAAGCCTGGGGGGATGCCAGTATTGTTATCGTTGTCGTCACCATCATTAACATCAAGCCAAAGAAATTTTCCAAGCACTTGAGCTATTAGGATTTTTCTCAACAGCCACAGGAGGATGGCCTTTAGAATTAGCTCCATCTTTCATTTGATGAAATAGGTCTGGAAATGCAGGTGAGGCAGAGTATAGATGGGTATAGCAATTAGGGCACTTTGAGTTGCAAACAAACAGAAAATCCAATCTTAAAAGGCTTGAAGCACAAGAGGATGTATTGAGTCACAGAAGTTTAAGGTTCAAAAGGTCAGCTGGATTTGGGCAGGAATAAATCAGAAACTTCCCACTCTGAACCACCCACTCAGCTTTCCCGGAAAACCACCCTTCCCAACAAAGCATCCAATGGAGCAGAACCCGAGTCCAAACCAAAATTTAGAACTGAGACTGACTGGCCCAGACTGCATCGACTTAAGTCCTGTGCATGATCCTGAACCAATCTTTGCAGTCAGAGGCATGGAGTGCATTGATTGGCCGAGACTGGGTCACATGCCCCTCTGTGAAACCTGAGCGTCAAGGCTTCGCTAAAGCATGTGGGCGGAGACAAGCAATGTGTGAACTCCACCTAGGCAAACTTGGAACAGCAGATTTGGGTAAGTAAAATGCAACATGACTCCACTGAAGAACATTAGGAGACCCAGTCTTGAGTTGAACACAAAGTCTTCTATTCCAGGCTCAGAGTTCAGTCACAGTTTGTGTAGAGAATATAGCCACTTCCTGTGTTGAATGTCTTGTACCTTTCCACTCTAGACTTCATATCACCCTTGTGTCATCAGAGTCTGATGGATTCACAAAAAATGATTCCCGGAGATGAGTTTTTCATCTACTAGTGTCCAGAATTTTAATAGCTGCCACTCTTGAGTTATAAAGCGTAGACCAGAAGATAAGCGCTCCCTAGCCATTAGAGCAATGAGATGAACTGTAGGACCAGTCACATGTATTTTATATAATTTTTAAACTTTTAATTAAGATCACAAAGCAGATTAGGTAATTGCTTTCCATAAGACACAGAACTACACCAACATTTTTTAAGAGAATAATTTTTTATTGTGTTCTTTCTTGTCTTCATTAAACTCTGTTACTCTGTTAAAATATACATATGGGCAAATATGCAAGTCATAACTGTATATACCTCAATTCATTACCCCAAAGTAAATACATTCAAGAACTACTATTGAGGTCAAGAAATAGAACATTTCATTAACTCCTCTTATATTCCCTACCAATGGGTACCCTCACCCTTCCACCCAAAGGAAAATACTGTTCTGACTCCTAACAACGTAGTTCTATCTTTCCTATTTGGGGGACATTTTATATAAATGGAATTATATAGTATGTACTATGTGCCTGGATCCCTTCTTTCAAAAGTCACCCAAGTTGTTATGTGCGTAGTTCATTCATTTTTCTTGCTGTTTGATAATCCCTTATGTGAATATTCTGCAATCTATGTATCCAATCTGTTCATGATGATCACTTGGATTATTGTTAACATTCTGGTACATATGCAGACATTCTATCTAGTTTATGTATCTAGGAGGGGAACTGTTAGGTCCCATGTCATTGTTAGTGGATAAAGGCAAACAGTCTTCCAAAAGGATACACCCATTTATACTCCCAGCAAGAGCAACACCTTCCTGAACAATGTTGACCACTAGTTAATATTGCCTTGATCAGTTCTGTTTCATCGTGACTCAACTCAAGGAGACCACACATAGCCAGAAGTCAGTTTAAATCCTGGCTTCAATGCATACTAACTGTGAGTGTTTCTTTGAAGAATTTCACTTAGCCTCAGATCCCTGACCTGTGAAGGGCCCATAACCAGAAGGTTCTTCTAAGAATTGGAATTGAAATTGGATTTTACATATAAGAACTATATGCCCATGTTAGAGATTAGAAGAAAAAAAAAAAAAAACCGTGAGTCCCTTTGGCCAAAATTACCATCACTTAGTGTTAAGATGGAATTCTTGCAGCAGCATTAGAAGTGCAAACAATAACAAGTTAGAAAGACCTGGGCTGTTATATTACTTTTGAGGAGTCAATCTTTTTGATCCTCAGTTTCTTCATTTGTGAAATGAGGATAGTAAGCCTCCCCAGAGAGACTGTGAGGATAAAAAGATGTAACGTTTCAAACAAGGGGGAGAGTGACAGCCATCCTAAGAGACAGAGTGTGTGTGTTAAGTGTCCATTCCAACTCCAGGAATGCAAGTGTCCAAACAATGATGGACATCATTAGTAAAGATCTAGAAAACCTGGTAAGACATCTGCCATGAATTTGCTTCACCAATATTCTTTTATAATGAAGTTTGATTATATGAAAAATTATCAGTTAAATAAAATTTGGCTTTTATGCCTCAAGGTCACCCTTTTTTTGTTTTCTGCCTATTCCAATCATTCAGGGGTTTGGTATACCTAGAATCTCTGTTATTCATTCCATTAAGAAACGTTTGCAGCCAGGTGTGGTGGCACGAGCCTGTAAACCCAGCAGCTCAGGAGGCTGAGGCAGGAGAATGGTGAGGTCAAAGCCAGCCTCAACAAAAGCAAGACTCTAAGCAACTCAGTGAGATCCTGTCTCTAAATAAAATACAAAATAGGACTGGGCATGTGGCTTAGTGGTCAAGTGCCTCTGAGTTCAATCCCCAGCACCCAAAAAAAAAGAAAGAAAAGTTTGCTACTAGGCAATATTAAGTAGGAAATATTAAGTGTCAGCATTTGATACGACAGAACATCAGAGCTACAAGGGACCTGAGGGAAAACAACTCATTCAATTCACTCTATAGGTCAGAAATCCCAAGTGCCACTGCTGGTTGGTGACACAGCCAGGGCTGAGGCCCAGCTCTCTTGATATCCAGCCCCCGGTTCATTCTTAGTAGCTTAGTATAAATGTTAATCTGCATCTCAAGTTGTAGGTAAAAGAGTCAGTTCTTTATTAAAGGCCTTTCAAGTGTCTGAGAAAGAGTTAAATCACATCTAATCTACCCATAAATTAAGTCCTGCTAAAATTTAAAGCACTGACATAGAAAACATCAGCATTTACATTTTAAATAACATCTTCTCTTTTAAAAATCAGAGAACTTCTGCTTCCAGCCATGACAGAATAACTGATATGAGACTTGCCCTCCTGCCAAAAACAACTATAAAACTAGACAAATATATGAGGCAACTGTTTTCAGACATGAAACAACAGAGAGAGTACAGGACTGTAATTTTGAGAATAGGAATGCGCACGAGGTAAAACTCAATATTTCCCTGATTTTCTGCCTGGGGCACCCTTCTGCACAAGAATGGGGAGTCCAGTTGGGAACGGTGATGCACGCCTGTAATCCCAGCTACTTGGGAGGCTGAGGCAGGAAGATCCCAAGTTCAAGTCCAGCCTCAGCAATTTAGCAATGGCCTAAGCAACTTAGGAAGACTTTTTCTCAAAATTTAAAAAAAAAAAAAAAAGGAGGAGGAGGAGGAAGAGGCAGAGGACTAGGGATGTAGCTCAGTGATAAAGCACTTCTGGGTTCAATCCCAAGTAACTAAATAAATAAGAAAGAATGGAGAGTCCAAATGGAGCAGGAGTTACAGTAAACTAAGAAGGTAGAGATTAGAATAAGAAACATCACCAAGAGAGATCCTAGAAATCTAGTTGAGGACTTGCCATGGGATCTTGGTTGAGGACCAGGATGTACATGCTTGTACTCAAAGAGATTCTGGGTAGCCTAGCGGATGTCTTTTGCTATGGAATTATGAATGATATGGTAAAATCAGAGGTTAGGTACTGATGGAAAACATTGACGTTTTGGCAAAGCCAAGGTAGAGGAAGTTCACTGAGTAACCCCAGCCTTCAGGTGAGATCTAAAAAAAAAAGGCCATATATTTGGGTTTGTTTTTTTTTTAATTAATCGACAGTGAAGACAACACTATAGAAGCTAAGTCAAGATGAAAATAGGACCTGACACCATAATAAGACAGAAAGAATCCACCAATAATGTTACTGCCTGACAGAACAAACGTTAAAACTCTCTCAAGAAAATGATGTAATTTGGAATCCCCACAGTTTCTCATTCATGCTGTCCACTATATTCTCAGAAAGTACTGGACATGAAAAGAAGCATCAAAATATGACTCTTGATAATTTTTTTTAAAACACTCAACAGAAACTAATCCCAAAACTATGCATATATATATGTGGATGGAACCCCCACACACACCCGAACCGAGTACATGATAGGTAAATGCTTTACCACTGAGCTACATCCCCAACCCTAATACTTCACTTGCCTCAACTATTGATAGAACAACTCAACAGAAAATAAAAATATAGAGAATATTTGAAGACCATTATCAATGAATTTGTCCTAATTGATATTTTTAAAACACTGCACCCAACCACTATAGAACGCACTTCATTTTCAAATGCAACTGGCATATTCATCAAGACAAGTCATATTTTGGGGGCTGGGGTTGTGGCTCAGTGGTAGAGCACTTGCCTGGCATGTGTGAGGCACTGGGTTCGATTCTCAGAACCATTTATAAATAAATGAATAAAATAAAGGTCTATCAACATCTAAAATTTTAAAAAGATGTAATATTTTTGTATCAAATTCAAGTCTCAATAAATTCAAAATACTGGAATTTTAAAGAGTGAGTTCTTTGACCACAATTTTTAAAAATCTACAAATATGTACAAAATCACAATACACTTCTAAATAATCCATGAGTCAAAGAAGGAATTATAAAGGAAATTGCAAAATATTGGAATTGAATGATTGTGTAAACAAACTATATCCAACTTTATGGAATGCTGCTAGCTTAATAATTAGGAGAGAATTTATAGCTTTTAATGAGCATGTTAAACATAAATAAGTTTTTAGCATGATGATCAAAGGTTGTATCTCAAGAAACAAGAAAAAGTAATTCAAGTTTAACCCAACCCAAGGTTAATTTTAGGAGTAAGAAAATTACTTAGGAGAAAATTACTCCTAAGTAAACTAATCCCAAAACTATGCATACACACACACACACACACACACACACACAGAGAAAGAGATATAGAGAGAGAGAGATGGAACCCCCACACACACCCGAACCTAGGAGAAAATTACTCCTAAGTAATTTTCTTAGTAAGTAAGAAAAGGAAATGTCAATGAAATCAAAAATCGATAAATAGAATATTAATAAAATCAATATTGCTTTTTTAAAATTTTTGACAAAGTGATGAAGCCTTAGAAAAAAAACTAAGAAAGTAAACAAATTATCAATATCAGAAATGCTGAAGCTGGGTAGCTCAGTGGTAGAAGGCTTGCCTAACAAGTGTTCTATCCCCAGCCCCACCAAAATATGAAGTAGAAGAAGAAAGAAAGAAAAAGGAAGGAAGGAAGGAAGGAAGGAAGGAAGGAAGGAAGGAAGGAAGGAACGTAGGTAGGTAGAGAGAGACAGGCATACTGAGAATGTTTT
>JAJEJO010002366.1:427323-474376 GCA_020662805.1 Glaucomys volans
GAGAGGGAGGGAGGGAGGGAGGGAGGGAGAGAGGGAGGGAAAGAGGGAAAGAGGGAAAGATGGAGATCATTACAGATTCTATAGACACTCAGAAAGAAAGGAAGGGAGGAAAGAAAGGAAAGGAAGGAAGGAGCGTCACTACAGATTCTATAGACACTAACAACACCATAACATGAACAATTTTATTACCATTATATTGGGCAACTTATATGAAATGGATGAATTCTTTGAAGGTTTCAATTTACCTATATTGATTTTAAAAAAATGAATCTGAACATATAATCCAAAATGAACTTGAGACACAAATGCATTCTATTGGCAAATTCTATCTGATATTTAATAGGACATACTCAGTCTTACATAAACTTTCTCAGAAATTATAGGTGACAGAATATTCCTCAACAAGCTTCATAGGGCCAGGAAAACACTGATTTCAAGCTGAAAACTTACAACTAAATAAAATTGCAAACAAATATCCCTTATAAACATAGGCATAAAAATTGGTCACAAAATATTATCAAATAAAATCCAGTAATATATAAAAAGAATAATACATTATGCCAAAAAGAACTTTTTACAGAATGCAGGGTGATTCAACAGTTTTAAATAAATCAACATAATGCACTACATACAAAGAAAATCAAACTATATATAAAAATAAAACAATTAATCAAGATTAAAAGTCTTTTTTAGAAAAAAAACACTAGAAATCAAAGTTCATCACTTTGTTAAAGTTTTTTAAAAGACAATCTTGGTTTATTAATACTCTCAAATATTTGTCTATTTTTAATTTCATTGACATTTCCTCTTATTACTGCCTTCCTTAAATTATACTGGGTTAAATTTGAAAACAAGGAAATCTTCTCAACATGTTTATTCCACATTGTCCTGGAGATCCTAGTTAGTGCAATAAAGAGGGGAAAAAAACTTAAGTAGAAAAAGAAGTAAAATTGTAATTATTTATAAATAATATGGTAGTTTATATAGAAACCCCTATGGAAGCTATAGAGAAATTTCTAAAACATCAGTAAAGTTAGCAAGATTTCAAGACAGTCAGTACACAAAAGTAAATATTTCTAGATGTACTAGCAGTAGCAATGAAATAAAATTTTAAAACAATGTCATTTACATGAAAAATATGAAATATTCAGAAATACATGAACAAAGTATGTGCAAAATACTTTAACTGAAAACATTGATAAGAGAAATTAAATAAGGCCTAAGTAAATGAAAAGGTGTACCATGTTCATGAATTGAAAGACTCAATATGGATTGATTTCTAATACTGGAAGATTCAATATTGCATACTCAATACTGATCTATAGTTTCAATTCAATCCTAATCAAAATCCATAGGCATTTTTTAGCACTTGGTTGATAAATTCTAAACTTTTTATGGATGTGAAAATAATTTATAATAGCCAAAACAACATTGGAAAGGAAGAGTAACTTTAGAAGACTTGTGTTGCTTAATTAATTACTAAGCAGAGCAACCAAGATCATGTAGTATTAGAATTTGAATGACTAATAGATGAATGGGAAAAAATAGAGTTCAAAAATAATTTCATACACATTGATTTTCAACCATAGCACCAAGGCAACTCAATGACAAAAGTAAGACCCTTTCCAACAAACAGTCTGAAAGAATGGAATAAACATAGGGGGAGAAATGAGCCTCCACTCCTACCTCACACTATACATAAAAAGTTAACCTGAGAAAGAATATAGACCTAAACATAAAAGATAACACCTTAAATGTTCTAGAAGGAAATGTATAACACCTTCATTGCCTGTGGATGGTAAAGGTTTTCTAGGAAAAAATACAAAAGAAATTGAGCATGGTGGCATGAGTGCTACTCAGGAGATTGAGGTAGGAAGATCGCTTGAGCCCAGAAGTTTGAGGCCAGCTTGGGCAACATAGTGAGATCCTGTATCAAGAAAAAGAAAAAGAAAAAGGATAGAAAAAAACCGTTTGCTTTAACAGAAAAATGACTGACAGTCTGGACTTCTTCCAAGTAAAAAATTTGTACTCATCAAAAATCACTGTTAAGAAAATGAAAAGCCACAGACAGGGAGAAAATATTCACAATTCATATATCTGTCAAAGTACTTGTATCCAAAATAACTCATTGAAATCAATAATGAAATGTTGAACAATCCAATGAAAAAATGAAGAAAAGTCAAGCCAGGGAGGCACATGCCTGTAAGACCAATGACTCCAGAAGCAGAGATAGAAGGATCACAAGTTTGAGGCCAGCCTCAACCACTTAGAGAGGCCCCGTCTCAAAATTAAAAGAGGGAGGAGGATATGATTCAGTGGTAAAGCAATCCTTGGGTTCAATCCCCAGTACAAAGGAAAGGGAGGGGAAAATGTAAAGGAGGAAGATGAGGTGCATGGGAAGGAAGAGAAAAAGAAGAACAAAAAAAAGACTTAGACATATTTTTCAAAAAAGACATATGAATGGCCAGTAAACACATAAAAGATTCTCAGTGTTGCTGGTGGGGTTGGAAATTGGTGCAGCCACTCTGGAAAGCAGTATGGAGATTCCTTAGAAAACTTGGAATGGATCCAGCATTTGACCCAGCTATCCCACTCCTTGGCCTATACCCAAAGGGCTTAAAATCAGCATACTACAGTGATGCAGCCACATCCATATTTATAGCAACCCAATTCCCTATAGCTAGATTGTGGAACCAACCTAGATGCCTTTCAATAGATGAATGGATAAAGAAACTGTGGTATATATATATGCAATGGAATATTATTCAGCGATAAAGAATAAAACTATGGCATTTGCAGATATATGGATGGAATTGGAGAATATCATGCTAAGTGAAATAAGCCAATCCCCAAAAAACAAAGGCTGAATTATTTCTCTGATAAAGGGTGGGAGGTGCAGTATGGCAAGAATGGAGGAAGGATGGATTGTGCAGAGAAAATGAGGGGTGGGGAGTGGGCAGGAGAAAGGAAAGTTAATAGAATGAGACAAACATCGTTACCCTATGTGTATGATTACACAAAGTGTGACTCTACTTTGTGTACAACCATTTCAGAAAACCAGCAATTCCTTAGAAATGTAAACTTACATTTACTTATCGGGCCCAGCAATTCCACCAGTAGATTTCACCCAAGAGAAATAAAAATATGTATTCACAGAAAACTTGTCCACCACTGCTCATAGAAGCTTTATTCAAAATATCTGTAATACTTGGTTCAACCCCAAATGAGACAAGAATGGATAAACAAACCATGATGAAGTCCATGCCATGGAATGCTACTCAGCTGATAGATGCAATCATGCAGATGAATCTCAAAAACATGTTGAAGAAAAGAGACCAGACAAAAGATTACATGCTGTATGATTACATTTACCTTAAGTTCAAGACACAGCAAACTATTCTATCATGACAGATATCAAATCAAGAGTTGGCCATGAGTTGGGGACACTCATTGGAAGTGGGCATAGGGACCTTTCCAGGGTGAGTCTGCACATCTTAATTGTGGTGTTGTTTCTAAGCTTATGCTCTTGTCAAAATCTATGGAATAATATACTTAAGATATAGATATATGTGCAAATATATCTATATACACACATAAAATGTTATTCAACTATGTACAAATCTTACCTCAATTTTTAAAATGTAAATACACATCCCACTCACTGAATCTTGCTAACATGAGACACGAGGACGTGTTTTCTCCCCAGTGTTTCCCGAAGTTCCTCCAGAGTGTTCCACGGGAGCCGTCCCTTTGACTTTCCTGCAGCCCTGCTAACTGCCATTTTGACTTCTGCAGGCTCCTGGGGCTTCTCAAGCATCCCCGCCCTTCCGAGCTTACTGTTCTCTCCCTCCCACCCTGCACTGGATCTGGCCCCTGGAGCTCTGAAGTTGATGACTATTTATCTGAGATGATGAGCTCCTCTCAGGTAACTCCCACCTCCTCAGTAGAAGGTTCCAGAACAGGGTTTCTGTAGGAGTGCTGGCACAATGTCTAATCAGGTTTCTTTGCTGTTGGCCCCCAGTGTTTTGTTGTCAGACAGGCTCTGCTGTTAGAGTTGTTTTTCTGGGAAACTACTCTTTTAGCTTTTCCTAGAACACTCTTTCCTCTAGACATGTAGGGTCTAGAGTAGGACCAGAGCTGAGCAGGAGACAACCTGCTGTTCTCAGGAGCACATCTCCTCCAAGGTCTTCAGAGCTGAGTGTGATCCTGCCCTCAGCCCTCCACGGCCTTCCTTTGCCATGACATCCATGCCCTGCCCCATCTTCTGAGAAGACAGGCAAACTCGGCCCCTCTCCTTCTCCCCTGTTCCACAGGGTTGTCCAGGGAGAGCTGATGCTCTTGCCCTTCTCAGTGAGTCACCCCATTTCCTATCTATTTTGCCCCATGTATGGACTCCAGCCCTCCCTTCATGCCCCTAAACCATCCTAATATTAAACAAATTGTACTAAAGCCTGGGGGTAACAGGAGGGAATATAAGGCAGAAGACGAAAAAACTGATGTTGTATACTAGGCCTGATTTCTTCAGCCAGGAATCGCTTTCCCCAGGAATGGCTTAACTCCCAGCCTGATGCACACTATTCAAACCCTCTGTAATCCTTTCTCCCTTATCTCAGGTTTTGTTGGAGGGATCTGAACTTAATCAAAACAATTATTTAAAAAATTCAGCTAATGACACTGTAATTTCAGTGCAAGAAGACCCTGCAGAGGCTGTCTAAGGTCTGTGCATCTCAGTAACACACAGGCGTGGGGGCTCAGGGCCACCTCCTGGATAAATCTTCACCTCTGAGTTGCAATCACAAGCTGCTGGGTATTCTGAATGAATGCACTGAGTTCCCTCTCTGCTTTCCTAACTTCTTACTTTCAGCCCTCAGTGAGGTGGGGAAACCAGGAAATCTCTCAAATCCACCCCAACCTTCCCCGCAACACTCGCCAGAGCTTGCACACCCTCTTGACTTACAACGAGTCTTCTCTTGGAGACTTCTGTGGTGTCGCAAATGTCTGCAGAACACTCTGTTTAAACTTAACCTTGAACACCCAGGGCCCCTTGCAATAACTCTTCCACTGTTCTTTGCATTGCTGTGGCTTTTCTCTTTTCACCTCACAATCTGTTTAAGATGATCACAGAACCAAAGCAAATGATTTGCACCAGGATGAGGGTTCAGAGACTCTGTGAGGGTTCTGGAACTATGGCCAGTAGTTGGGCTTTCACTTACAAGGTGGTTAACCTTGGGCAAGTTACTTAAAATGACCTTGAAGTTGCTTGGGAAGATTAACTCTCTCTGTCTCATCTGCCACATCTATAAAATGAGGGTAATAACAGAATCTACTTTGAATATGGTTGTGAGGATTAAGTGAGCTAATACAAGAGAAGGACTGAGAATAGCACCTGGAACACAGTGAGTGCTATTTAAAAGTTTATTAAATAAATGATAGACATGACACTCGTCATCTTCACAGACTTCAAAAGGCGGAGGCTACCTAGAGGGAGAAAATTGGTTGAAGAAGCCAAAACTCATATATATTCTTTTAAATACACCACTCAATGTGAACATTTGTAATTCTGCTAAGAGGAAAACCACACACACCTATCTACACAGGTTGCTTTTAGCTTGGTCAACATGAGCCGAACCCTCAACGCGGCAACATAAAGTAACATCAAAGACCACACGGGAAGAAGGTGAATGACGAAACAGAGGTCAAGCAGTCTTAAATTGAGGGCACCCCCTTGACTCCACCTCCCCTCACACTGAGAAATACAGTTGGAGACATTCGTGAACAGACCAGGGCCCAGCAGTCACCTGAGTGGCCAGAGCCGAGAGACTGCAGAGGTGGCTTGTGAGCCGCAGCTCCACGTCGGGGAAGGACAGAGCAGCGGAGGAGCCTTCCTCAGTGTCCTCTCATGAGGCAGCCGGGACTAGGCTATCCATCACAGAATCATAATGCTTAAGTGGCATGCAGTCGTAAAGCCAGCAGTGAGGCAGGGACGCTCCACTGCCAGCCAATTCACCCTTCCTCTCTTTCTCTCCACTTCCCCCAACCCCTCCCATCTTAATAGTGGAAGCAGAAGGCCCTGATCAGCCCTTCAGGTCAGTCACTGGCAGGAGGGCCCTCCAGAGGATGGACTCTCTGCCCTGCCTGGCAAGGCTCCAGGAGAAAGCGGCACTCTTCATTCCTTCATTCAATAAATATTTAACAAGTGCTTACCCTGCGCCCAGCTCTGCCTTGGCATTAGGAAGAGCAGAGGATCAGACCAAGAAAGATCCCGTCATGACCATGGTAGTGCCAACTTCCCGGTGAAACAAGCCAGACCATAGCAATAAAGATAATCAATAAGTGCATTATACGGGCTGCTGAAAGAGCTCCGTGCTTCGGAAAACACAGAGCAGAGGAAGAGGTGTGGGATCAGTGGGTGGGGGACAGAGTGGGCTCCAGAATTTAAGAGGGTGTCAGTGGGACCGGGAAGGGACAGGATGAGGAGAGCAAGGGCTCAAGGTGATCAGGTCCAAGATTTCAGGAGATGCTCAGTCTTAGGGCCATATAAGTGCAAGTTCAACACCTGAGACAACCCCCCCCGCTTAAGAAATTCAAGTGCCTCTTTAAATTTTACAAGGTTTTAGTCAAAACAACCTTGAAACAGAACCAAGTCAAAGGATTCACACTTCCAGATTTGAAAACTCATAATAAAACTATGTTATCAAAACAGTGTGGTCCTAATATAAACATACAGACCAATGGGATGGAAGAGAGAACCCAGAAATACACCTTCATGTATGTGGTCAAACGATTTTCAACAAGGGTGCCAGGGCCATCCAACGGGGGGAAAGACAATCTTCAACAGTGAAGCTGGAAAAAATTGGGTATCCACATGCAAAAGAATGAATTTAGATACTTACTTTATACTACATATAAAAATTAACTCAGAGAGGATCAAAGACCTGAAATGTCTTAGAAAAGGGAAAAGTTTCATGACATTGGGTTTAGCAATAATATCTTGAATATAATACCAAAACCACAGGCAATAAAGGAAAAAAAAAATGATAAATTGGGCTGCATTAAACTTTCTCCCATGTTTTTATTGTGCATTATAATTATGCACAATGGTGAGATTTGTTGTTACATATTCATACATGGACTGCATTGAATTTTAAACTTCTGTGCATCAAAAGTCATAATCAACAGAATGAAGGCAAACCATGAAGTGAGAGAAAATATGGGCAAAACAAACCTGTTAAGGGGTTAATATCTAGAACACAAAAAAAAACTCCAACTTAGCAGCAAAACAAAAAATAGATGAAGGACTTGAACAGACCCTTCTCCAAATAAGGTATAAGAATGGCCAAGAAGCACATGAAAAGGTGTTCAATGTCACTAATCCCTAGGGAAATGCAAATCAAAACCACAGTGAGACTTCACACCCATTAGGAGGTAAAATGGCTCAGCCAGGAGGGAAAAGAGGATGGAGGTTTCTGTTAAAAACAGAATTACTGCCAGGTGTGGTGATGTACGCCTGTCATCCCAGAGGCTCAGGAGGCTGAGGCAGGAAGATTGCAAGTTCAAAGCCAGCCTCAGCAACTTAGCAAGGTGCTGAGCAACTCAGTGAGACCCTGTCTCTAAATAAAATATAAAAAGGGCTGGGGATGTGGCTCAGTGGTTATGCACCCCTGGGTTCAACTTCTAGTACAAAAAAATACTTCCATACATGTATAATTATGATATGATATAGCCATTCTACTTCTAGGTATTCTAAAAGAATAAAAATCAGGGTCTCAAAGAAATATCTGTACACCCACATGTTCACAGCAGTTTTATTACAATAACCAAAAGTTGAAAGTAACTGATGTCCTAAATCTTATTCTTCTGGCAGGCCTTAATTTATAGTTAAGCACCTGCTTAACTAGTCAGGTTTTGGACATCCATTGACAGAAGAATGGATAAATAAAATGTGGTATATCCATGCAATGGAATATTATTCTGCCTGAAAAAGGGAAAGAAATTCTAACACATGCCGTAACATGGATGAACCAAAAACAGTGCTTATATGAGATTTCTAGACTAGTTAAATTCATATGGAAAGTAGAAAAAAAAAAGAAAGTAGAATAACAGTTGCCAGGGGCTACAGGGAGAGGGGGAACGCTGAATTATTATTTAATGGGTATAGTTTCAGTTTTATAAGATGGAAAGTTTTGGAGACGAGGGTGGTGACAGTTGCCTATTGCATAACCTAATACTGAAGTGTAGACACTTAAAAAGGATTAAGATGGTAAATTCATGTTATGGGTCTTTGACCAAAATCTAGAACAATAATGATAATTGTTTTAGTCGATTTTTTCAATGCTGTGACCAAAAGACCCAAAAAGAACAATTTTAGAGGAGGAAAAGTTCATTTGGCACCCATGGTTTCAGAGGGCTCAGTCCATAGACAGCAGGTTCTATTGCTCTGGACCTGAGGTGAGGCAGAGCATCGTGGCAGAAGAGTGTGGTGGAGAGCAGCTCAGGACATAGCACCAGGAAGCAGAGCGAGGTGGGGGTGTGGCTGGGAGAGGTACCAGGGACAAAGGCATTTCCCAATGACCCACCTCCTCCAGCCATACAGTATATGCCTACAGTCACCACCCACTTAATCCCTATCAGGCAACTGATGCTCTGATTAGGTGAAGGCTCTCAGAACCCAATCATTTTACCTCGGAACTTTCTTTCATCATCTCACACATAAGCTTTTGGGGGACACCGCATAGCTAAACCATAATAATAATAATGGGCATGAAGAAGAGGAAGGTGAGGTTTCAGTAAGCATTTGAAGGAGGTAAGGAAGTCAGGGTGAAGAGCAGGCCAAGTAAAGAGTCATGAAAAGGCAGAAGTCCTGGAGTGATTTGGTGTGGTCAAACCACAGCCTCCCCTGTGACTTCAAGCCATGCCGGTGACATTGCACTCACCTGCTGATGTCTTCAACCTGAGTTCCTCAGGACAGTCTGCAATTCATTGTCTCCTTGTTGAAGCTCTTGCTTAGCATGCCAGGTTTTTGGATTAAGCATGGTATAAAGTGTGTCTAGGTAACACATGTTTTCAGCTGACGTCATGGACCATAAGCCCCATGAGGCAGGCTCCTCGTCCTCATTGTCCCCTGAGCCCAGAGTCAGTGCTGATCCCAGATTGAGGCACCCACAGCTGCTCACCAACAAGCAAATAGCTTGAGACAATAGCACAAGGAGTTGGAGAGAGAATGGCATTTCATGCTCCACAAAGGAATAAGGTCCTTGAGATATAAGCCCCAGAGGCTTAATGGACTATGTTGATTCACCAGCTTGGGTGATAAATAAGCTCCATCATTCCCTAGTCTGCCGATAATGAGGTCTCAGACAAATCAGTGATCAAACTTTAAAAGATGGTCTGCAAACTGCTAATCTCACAGAAGAACAATTGCACAAAAGTTTACTGTAGCCATATGAAGGGAATTTTTATGAACCTTTTAAATCTGCTGATATACTTTGGGAGCGAGCGCATCAGTGGTGCATTTAAAAGTCTGTGTGGAAGTAAACATTTTACTGCATGTTTGGGAAGAAGGGAAAAGTTAGCCAAGATTCATATTTTTCTAGGGCAAATGAGGTCATGCACTGGTTTGCGGCTGGTTTTCCCTCCCCCGAGGGTCTTGTAAAGATTCGTGAGGGCCCCAAACACTGTTGCTTTGCAACTCCTGGAGATTTATGGGATTTGGGTTAAATGCAAGAGTAAGCAATCTCTCCAAGACAACAGCTGGTGTCTAGGAGGCAACAGCTGGAAAATGGTATCTTAGCTGCCCGAGGCAAGACAGCAGTGCCCACACATGCCCTCCCACAGCCTGAGGACTGAGGACCCAGGAATGCAGAGAGATGCATCCAGGACTAGGCTGGGCCTTAACGTATGACCTGGGTCTAAGAGGAGAGCAGAGGAGGACCCAGCTTCCTACTCCTGATCCTCAGGTCTGTATGAAACTTCCAGTAGGGGCCTAATGGTTTCCCAGGGTCACTCTGCTGTCATATGGTGCCAGCAGGAAGGGAGCTCTCCTTCAAATGGACATTAGCCATTTTGATGGCTTAATATTCATTTCTAATTCTTCTAGTCCCCAGTTTTCTTGAATGGATATCTACCCCCTTAAAGAGGCTACCCCTTGTCTAGGCTTGCCAATCCAGCTCCTCAACCCAGGCCCCAGAGTCGAGGGAACTGGTCCAAAGGGGGAGCCCTTTCATACCAGCACTGGGACCTGGACTTGCAAAAGCAACCAGATGTCTACCACTGTCTACGACTCTACCCAGATGTCTCAAGCCACACTTCTTTTCCCAAATTCTGTTCTCCAGCCTTCCCCCTCCTCTCATGGACCATCTGGAAGCCTTCCAGTAAATTCCTGACATGCTGGAATTAGTTTCAGTTGCCTGTCAGCAAAGAAACCTGGTGGGTTCAGATGGACATAGCCCCCAGATCATGTTAGCAAAAAGCACCAAAAGTGCTTGCACCCTACATCTCTAGGCAAATGCTCACTTTGC
Source organism: Glaucomys volans (assembly GCA_020662805.1). Lineage (NCBI taxonomy): Eukaryota > Metazoa > Chordata > Mammalia > Rodentia > Sciuridae > Glaucomys > Glaucomys volans. The sequence continues at coordinate 437,841 of JAJEJO010002366.1, forward strand.
ATCCAGAGGCGCTCTCTGAGTGAGACCATGTGCCCCTCTAGGAGTGCAAATAAAGTCCTCAGGAGTTGTGAATTCATTATTTCAACAACCAGAAATAGGCCTTAGAATTCACGGCCTTCACAGAGGGGGGAGACAGACCCCAAACTCTTTAAGGGCTCCTTCCCCAGCAGGATTCTCAGATTAGAAGGGTCAGGAACCATCATAAGCCACATGCACAATGCAGAATCCTGACTTTACTTTTATTTTAATTGTGGTTAAATACACACAACATACAATTTACTATTTCCACTGTTGTTAAGCCTACGGTTCAGCGGTATTAAGTACGTTCACGTTGTGCTCAATTGACACCGCCTGCCATCAATCTCCAGAACTCTTTATGACTTTCCTGCTGAAACTCTGCACCCCTGAACAACAGCTCCCCCTCCCACTACCTTCTGCACAACCCTGACAACCAGCATTCTACTTTCTGTCTCTGTGAATTTCACTTCTCTAGGAACCTCATATAAATGGATTCATATAGTGTTTGTCCTTTTGTGACTGGCTTATTTCACTTAGCATAATATCCTCGAGGTTCTTCCATGTGGTACCATGTGTCAAAATGTCCTTCCTTTTTAAGGCTGAATAATATTCCAATGTATGGATATGCTGTTATTTTACTTATCCACATGTCTGTCAATGGACACTTGGGTTGTTTCCATCTATTGACTACTACAGATCATCCTGCTATGAACATAGGTGTACAAATATCTATTCAAGTCCCTATTAGCTGGGGGTGGGGGCTTTGTTTTGGTTTTAGCTGAATTTACTTTTAAAAACATATAATTTGGGCTGTATAGCTTTGCCTTTTATATATATATGATCTATCCAAATAATATCCTTCTAAGCACTTGTTATGACCAGGGCAGTGTGCTAGGTTCAAAGGACACTAAGATGGATACACCGAGTCCCCTCCTCAGCACCCACCAGGAAGAAAAGTGACTCCGGCACAGGAAGTCAGGAATGATGCCAATGTCCCTCCATAAATTCCCAGACACAAGTGCCAATCACCCCTCTAGGAGCACCAAGGAGAGCAAGACCAGCGTGGGCCATGAAGGGTGCCAGGAGATAGAGCAGATGCAGGAATCATCCTTGCTGGGCCCCCCTGTCTTATGGGAAGAACCTGTTTGCTATCCTATTAGATAAAGTTCAAGATGGGAGTTTCAAAGTCTCTTCACCTGGGATATCGAATAAGACCCCTGCCCTGCACCTACATGGGCAAGAATTCACATGAATTCTCAAAGTCGGCAGCAAGTTTCCCAGTGGATGTGATCTTGGGTAAGTTTCCTCTCTGGGATAAATTATCTGAGCCCCTGTCACCTCGTTTGAAAACTCAAAGAGTTGTGTGAATCAAATGGGATCATGCATCTGAATATTTAGCTTAGTCCCTGTCCCCAGAAACAGACCCACTAGCTTCATTTGAGCAGAAATTCTGTTTTGCTCACCTCTGTATCTCTAGGGCCTAGCATAGTGCCTGACACTAAGTAAGTATATAGGAACTATTTGTCAAGTTCTCTAACCTTCAAATTTTAATCCATCAAGAAAAATAAGGCAGGCATAGGTGCAGGATAGTGTATGCTACCTCTAAACCAAAAGTTACCCTTCTATGTGTGCCACTCTAGTGCTTTGGCTCGATGCCTACAAACTATATTTTCCACATTCTTTTGCTAGTTAGCTGACTTCAGCTAGGTTCCACTAATAGGAAGTCCTGGAATAGAAGGCCTGAGGAAAGGAAAAGCCATTTCTCCCAGTTTCTCCAGTAGCAGCAGTAAGAGCATCAGTGAAGAGGGACCAACAGGTAAGAAGACACCAATCAAAATAATAACAATTCCCAATGGGAGAGTGGGAGCAACAGACCAGAAAATGCAGGCTCGGGTTCCTGCACAGGCCCTTGTTCTGGATGGAGTAGCCTTAGTGGCAGCAAACCAAGGATACAGGCTAACTCCTCTTTCCACATTGCTCCTCAGGCCGTGGGGTGGTAGCCACTTCTGGTAGCTGTTAATCACTGGGTAACCTTATTACACTCATTCTCCCCACTCCTGCCCTCCTAACACCTTTGCAACCAATTGCCTCTATTAAATTCTCTATTTTGAAACACCTGGGAGTGTTTTATTTAATTGGACTTTAACTGATGAAGTTAACTTATTCTTAAAGCAAGTATCTAAGGAGTTCAGAGTGGGCCTCTCTAGATATGAAGCCACCTCTTCATCTCTGCACAGCAAAGTCTGTTATGAGGAAGCCCCATGGTCTTCCAAACCCCACTTGAGACACAGTTTACTTCATATGGTTGTGCTGGTTGTTCACTGCACAAAAGTGCTCTGCTCAGTTCTCACATGCAGCTGAGATCTGCTCTCCAAACCCTGTGCCCAAATTGCTGCACTCAGCCAGGGGATGCCATTTCCTAAGGCAGCTGATGACCCTGGTAAGGTGCCTCCAAGCCCACGCCTTGGGTGGAAACCTCATTCTCAAAAAATTCAAAGACCTTAATCTCCTCCCGAGTTGCCCCCAGGGCTGTTTCCTAAGCTGACTCTCAGACATTTCAGAGGAAAAGACTTTGCATCAGAATGATGGGTATTTCCACGCAGGTGGAGGCCAGGCCAGATCCAAACAGATTCAGGACCCAGCAGAGCTTCTTAGGCCTTACATTGCACAAAGCATCCTACCGCCTCCAACCCATTTTGTGTGGAAGAACTGGAAATCTGACCTATTCCTGCTCTCATTAAACTCCTGGGCCTTGGGACCCTAACAGCCATGAGTCTTTCCCCTTGACTTCTTTTATTACACAAAGAATCCAGAAGGGGACTCCAAGCCCTTCCCTGATCACTAGCGCCCTGGGCCAGGCCTGGTTGCCACCAATGGTTCATAGGCGCTTGTGTTAACACGACATATTTTGAAGGGTTTCTGGTACCTCCAACTAAATGCAATAAAATGAAGCAAGCCATCCATCTCTGGGCTCCCTGTGCCTTGCAGAGCTCAATACTCCTTTCTCTATGCTAAAACGGAGCCATGCCACCCCCTGAGTTCACTTAAATCGAGGCATCCATATTCCCGCAGGAGAGTGCACGTATGCTTGAAACCCTTAAACAACCCCTCGCCATATGTGTCGTTTTAAATGGAAACCAAACGAGGAAGGATTCTGACGACAGTCTGTCACCGACTGGAGCGCTGCTTCCTCCAGTTAATTTATGTCTTCCGTAATCAAGTGGATGCTTTTTAAAAGGCTCCACCTGGGATGGTACTTTCCCCCCCAACACACACACTCGTTCACATTCAAAGGTCCCCAGCCCATGCATTAATAGTAATTTTAAGACCTCACACTCTTGGTAGCACTTTATCTTCCTAGCTTTTTACCTGTATTAATTAATTAGTGCTATAAATACAACCAGCACATGACTATTCTGGACCTAATCAGTCACTGACGAGGCTCAGGACCTGGAGGGAAATAAGGAAAATTAAATCTTTCAAAAGTTGGGCCTAGACAAGGTAATGTAGTCAATTCTGTCCTGAAGGTCGATGGGGAGTGACCGATTTAGGCTCCAACCAGAGAGAAAAGAAATTTCCTGAACAGCACTCCAGCAACCCCAGTCAAGGTGATTCTGCTCTACTATAAATAAGCCACACATTATGTTTTCTTGCTGATTGAGTGTACTAGGTGTTACTGAAGGTCTACTGAATGCCTCATCCTGGGTTATGTGATAAATGTTAGGAGATGGCATTCCCAAGCCGTTCCCACTACATTGTTATGGCAGAGTTAAGCAGAACCCAGATATTGCCAAAAGTCAGAAACCCTAACTCAAAAAACTTATGCAAAGGAAATCAGGGGACTTTGGGTTGATATAAAATATTACAGATTCATTAAGTCATTCAAAAAATATTTATTAGGATTGGAGGTGTGTCTCAGTGGTAGGGAACATGTGTAGCATGTGAAAAGGCCCCAGCTTCAATCCCCACACTCCAAAAAATTTTAGAAATAAAAATTAGATACATATGAAAATTATCCAGGATTCCATGACACAACATCCAAGGCGTGGGCTAAGGGAGCATCCAACACAAGGATATTCTAAACTGCCCAATTCACCTAGTTGTTGGCTTGTCTAGAAAGAAGGCTGGAAGTAGAATATTCTGTTGATCCAACCAAAGGTCTCCAGGACTGTTCTTAGTGTTGATCCAGAACTTCCTCTGTTCAATTTGGACCTTAATTCTTGAGTTTCTAGGTCCAAATTGCTTCTGATTCTGAGTTGGACCCTAGTGCAACCCCTCCAAGCTGGATCTTGACCTACCTACAGGTGTCTGCCCTGGGTCTGGCCTTTTCCTAGGTCAAAAGGCCAACAGAGAGATGAGGATAGGGCATACAAAGTCCCTGTAGCCAACCCAGGAATGTCATTTCTCTAAGCATGGTTTTTCTTAATTTCTCACCTACTGCAAAATAAAGAACTCATCCCACCCAGTCTTTCCATGAGTCAGGAACTGCGGGCTGGAATTCAGATCTGTGAATGGAGGAATTGCTGTGGTCACCTCCAATTCGCCTTTGTCCTTTGCCCACCTTGCTGATTACGTCTAGCAATGCTGTTAGACACAGGAGGCTCTGGGAAAGGCACTGGAGATTGGGGACACAAAAGTCTTAGACACCAGCCTGACAAGGAGGAAAGGCTGACAGGGGTCTGGCTAGGAACTCAGGCCTTGTGAGGAATGCATAAATAAACAAGAGTGCCAAGTCCACAGGCAGCTCTGGATGCACAGGGTAGGAAAGCTGGATTCTGTCACTTATGGCATATTAGAGCTGGCCCCTTCCAACAAGCAGGGTTACACCGTGAGGGAGAAGGAAGGTATCTCAGGGCAAAGGAAGTTTGTGGGCAAGGACAGGAATGTGCAGGGCATGTTGAGGAGCAATAGCTAGAAGCTCACTTTAAACACCATCCTGAAAACCCTCTTGGACCTCCACACTTCGCAGATTTCATTTCCTCCTTCAGTGTCTTTCCTCACTTGGTCAATCATCTTCCGACAGCAGTAAAAGCAGGAACAGGTTCCCCCTTGCATCCAGCCTGCAGGGAAATGATCTCTCCCCGTCTCCTATACGATCCCATCCCTTCTGCAAGGGGTGATACCGTTGTCCTCAGAGGCAGCCCCTCTGGGCAGGAAGGGGTGTGATTTCATTTTTCTTCTTGGTGTAACAAACCACCCCCAGATATTTTCCTTCCACTCCTCATGAAAGAGTCCAAAAGGTCCAAAGACAGATGCTTCGCCCACCCACGTAAAAAGGAAGAAGTCCTCAATTGAACAGTCATTCTGAGTGGCTGTAGATTGAAGATTGTGAAACTGATGAGGGAAAATACCAATGCCCAGTTTCCATTTTCATGCAAACACAACAATGAACTCTGAGGCTAGAGGGGGCCCCAAACACCCACACAGGAGCCCAGAGGAGACTTGAACTGAGGCCGTCCAGGACAGATGCTGCAATATGCCTGTGGACATGTCATTAAATATTACCTTTTTGGAGGAGACAGATTTTTGTTGGTGCCCAACCAATGCCGTCTCTGCTTTTAGGTAAGTGGCTCTCCTAGTGGGGATCTTTAGAAACACCAAGCAGCTGCTCTGTGCCAGGCACACGGAAGTCCTGCCACCTACTAGCCACTTTTTTCCCAACTTTATTAAGGTATGATTGACAAATTTAAAAACTGCATATATTTAAGGTATGCAACATAATGACTTGATATGCATATATAAAGTGGCATAGCATTTGCAAATAACCTACGCACATCTTCTTGTATACTTTAAACCTTCTCTCATAATACCTAACACATAGTAAATACTTGCTATACTGTATTGTTTAGGGAATGACAAGAAATGTCTATACATGTTCAGTACAAATTTTTTTTTTCTATCCATAGTTGGTTGAATCCAAGGACATAGAAACTGCAATTGCAGGGGACTGAAAATGATTATCAAAACCAAGTTAATTAACATATCTGTTACCCTACCTATTATAGTTACCCATGCACACACGTATGGTGAGAACACCTAAGATCTTAGCAAATTTCAAGTCTATGAGTATTACTGACTATAATCACAATGCCATACATTGGATCTCCAGAACTTAACTCCTTCTGCATAAACTGAAACTTTGCCCCCTCTGACCAACCTCTCTCTTAATCCCACCACCCAGTACCTAATAGCACTATTCTCCTCTCTGTTTCTATGTGATTAATGGCATTAAGGCATATATTGCATGAGGTCATGCAATATTCTGTGTCTGGCTTATTTCATTTAGCATAATGTCCTCCAGATTCATCCACACTGTAGAAAATGGAAGGATCTCCTTTCTTAAGGCTGACGAATATTCCAGTGTGTGTGTGTCAGGAGAGAGAGACTTCAGTTTCTTTATCCTTTTGACCTGTTGAGGGGCATGTCAGTTGTTTCCATACCTTGGCTAATATGTATACTGCTGCAATGAACTTGAGGGTGCAGATATCTCTATGAAGCAGCCATTTCATTGCATTTGAGTATATAGGTAGAAGAGAAATTGCTGGGTCATGTGATTGTTGTATTTTTAATTTCTTTTGGAAACTCCATGCTGTTCTCCATAATGGCTGTACTAAATCTACATTCCCACTGACAGTGTACAAAGTTTTCCCTTTCTGCACACTCTTACTGACGTTTCTTATCTCTTGTCTTTTTGATAATAGCCTTCCTAACAGATGCAAGGTGGTATCTCCTTTGCACTTTTGATTTGCACTTCCCTGGCGATTAGTGATGCTGAGCACCTTTTCATATAACTAGTAGCCATTTTTTATTCTTCTTTGGAGAAATGTCTACTCAGGTTCTTTGCCCACTTTTTTCTAAATCAGATTATGTGCTTTTCTACTGTTGAGTGAGTTCTTTATGTATTTTGGATATTAACTCCCTAACAAAAATCTGGTTTGCCAATATTTTCTCCCAATGCATAGGTGACCTTTTCATGTTGTCATTTCTTTTACTGTGCAGAACTTTTTAGTTTGATACAGTCCCAATTATTTTGTCATATCCTAAAAAAAATTATTGTCAAGACCAATGTCGAAGAGATTTTTCCCTATGTTTTCTTCCAGGAGTTTTATAGTTTCAAGTCTTATGTTTAAGTTTTTCATACATCTTTTACTTTGCTTATGGTATAAAGCAAGAGTCCATTGTCATTCTTTTGCCTGCAGATATCCAGTTTTCCTATACCATTTATTGAAGAGACTTTCCTGTTGTGTATTCTTGTCACCTTTGTCAAAAGATTAACTTGACGGTACATTTGTGCTTTTTTTTCTGGACTCTCTATTCTCTTCCATTGGTTTATGTGTTTGTTTCTATGCCACGGTTTTTAATATAATCTGAAATCCAAACAGGTGATACTTCCAACTCTACTCTTCTTTCTCAAGATTGCTTTAGCTATCTGGGGTATTTTGTGATTCCTACAAATTTTAGGATTACTTCTCTATTTCTATAAAAAATGCCATTTGAATTTTGACAGGCAATGCATTAAAACAGTATATCATTTGAGTAGTATGAAGGCGTGAACAATATTAATTCTTCCAATCCATTTGTTGCTATCTTCAATTTCTTTCATCAGTGCTTTATACTTTTCAAGGTATAGACCTTCAATGGTTAAATTTATTTCCAAGTATTTTATTCACCATCATGCTACTGAAAATGGGATTGTTCTCTTAATTTCCTTTTTTAGATAATTTGTTGATAGTGCCTAGAAATACAACTGATATTTGTATGTTGATTTTTTTAATTTTTTTTTTTGGTACTGGGGATTGAACCCAGGGGCACTCGACCATTGAGCCACATCCCCAGCCCTCTTTTGTATTTTATTTAGACAGGGTCTCACTGAGTTGCTTAGGGCCTCGCTAAGTTGTTGAGGCTGGCTTTGAACTCATGATCCTCCTGCCTCAGCCTCCCAAGTGCTGGGATTACAGGCGTGCGCCACCACGCCCGGCTGTATGTTGATTTTTTTATCCTTCAACTGTACTGAATTTATTAGTTCTAATATTTTTGGTGGAGTCCTTAGGCTTGTCTATTAAAAAAAAATCATGTCATCTGCAAACAGAGCCAATTTTACTTCTCCCTTTCTGATTTGGATGTCTTTTATATCTTTTCATTGCCTAATTTCTCTGTCCAGGACTTCCAATACTGTGTTGAATAGAAGTGGCTAGAGTAAGCATCCTTGTCTTGTACCTTATCTTAGAGGAAAAACTTCATTTTTTCAAAATTTCATTTGTTCTAATTAGTTGTACATATTGCAAGGTCACATTGGTCATGCAGTCATATCTACGCACGAGGTAATAATGTCTGTTTCACTCCATTATTCCTTCCCCCATATCCCTTCCTCTCCCTTCATTCCCCTCTACCTAAAATAAAGTAACTCTGTTCTTCCCTATCCCTACCCCTTATTGTGAATTAGCATCCACATATCAAAGAAAACATTCGGCCTTTGGTTTTTTGGGCTTGCCTTATTTCACTTAGCATGATATTCTCTAACTTCATCCATTTACCAGCAAATGCCATCGTTTCATTCTTCTTTAAGACTGAGTAATATTCCATTGTGTATATGTACCATATTTTCTTATCCATTCATCTGTTGAAGGCATCCAGGTTGGTTCCATAGTTTAGCTATTGTGAATTGAGCAGCTATAAACATTGATGTGGCTGTGTTGTTCAATATGATATTAGCTGTGGGTTTGTCACATATGACCTTTATTGCATTGAGAGACATTCCTTCCATATTTAATTTACTGAGTTTTATCATGAAACAATGTTGAATTTTGTCAACTACTCTTTCTTCATCTATTAAGATGACTATGTGGTTTTTTACCCTTTGTTCTGTTAAAGCAGTACATCACTTTTATTTATTTGCATCTATTGACCAATTCTCAGATGCCAGGGATAAATCCCAATATCTTAATGTGCTGTTGAATTCAGTTTGCTAGTATTTTGTGGAGAATGTTGGCATCTATGATCATCATGGATATTGGTCAGCAATTTGTTTTCTTACAGTGCCCTTGTCTGGCTTTGATATCATTGTCTGGCTTTGATATAAGGGTAATGCTAGCCTTATAAAATGACTTTTTCCCTCCTTTTCAATTTTTTCTAAAAATTTGAGAATGATTGATATAATTTTTCTTTAAATGTTTGGTAGAGTTTGCCAGTGAAACCGTGTGGTCCTGAGTTTTTCCTTGTTGGAAGACTCTTGATGACTGATTCAATTTCTTGATTCATCATAGGTCAGTTCCGATTATCTCTTCCTATGACATAGGAAATTATTTACTTCTAGATTATCCAATTTTTACATATAATTGTTCACAGTAGTCTCTCATGATCCTTTGTATTTCTCTGCTATCAGTTCTAAAGTCTCGTCTTTCATTTCTGATTTTGAGTCCTCTGTCTTTTTTCCCAGTCTAGGTAAAGGTTGTCTATTTCATTTACCTTTTCAAAAAATAGTTCTCGGTTGCACTGATCTTTTCTAGTCAATATTTCACTTATTACTGCTCTGATTTTTATTGCTTTTTCCTCTGGCTTATTTGGGGCTTTTGTTTGTTCTTCTTTTGTCCAGTTCCTTGAGATGAAAAGTTAGGTTGTTTGAGATCTTTCTTTCTTTCTAAATGTAGGTATGTCTATATAAATTTCCCTATGAAGCTGCTTCTGCTACACCCCATAAGTTTTGATATATTTAGTTTCCACTTTTACCTGTCTCAAATGATTTTTAAATTCCCTTTGGATTTCTCTTTCCTATTGATTGTTGCTATGGTCTGAATGTTTGTGACCCCCTTGAAATCCTAACTCTTAAATCTCAACATCTTAACACCTTAGATGATGCTATTAGGAGACAAGACCTTTGGGAGGTGATTAGGTCCAGTCTGTTGTTGACACTCTTTATTGCATTTTTCATTTCATTCATTGGTTTATTCAGCTTCAGAATGTCTATTTGGCTCTTTTTTATGACTTCTGTCTCAGTTGAACTTTTCATTTTGTTCATGCATTCTTTCCTCATACCATTGAGTTGTCACTCTGAAATCTCTTGAAGCTAGCTGCACTTCCTTAAAACAATTATTCTAAGTATTTTGTCAAGCAATTTTCATACTTCTCTACTTCTTTGAGATCAATTACTAGAAAATAGTTGTGTTCTTTTGGAGATTTATTTTATCCTTTCTACGCTCCTTGAAGTCTTGCATTACTATCTTCACATTTGAAGATATAGTCATTTCCTTCAGCCTTAACTGATTAGCTTTGGGAGAGAAAGACGTTTTAGAAGCCATCCTGGCTTGGAATTCTGAGGCTGAGGCTTTCTCAGACCACTTCTTTGTAAGGGCCTGTTCTACCCCTCTTGTTCCATTTGAGGGGGAAATCTTTTAAGTGTGCATGCCCTCTCTTAATTCTACATAGTAGGACCAGTTGATAAGAACCTCCCTCTTGTATTACCTAGAGTGGTATCCTGCCATGATCAAGTTTGGGTACCCTTTCCCAATACTGCAAAGTTAAACTGGCTGACTATGCATGCTTTCTAGCATACATAGGGGACTGGCCATGAGGGAGGAGAGGTGAGGTACATGGATCATTGAGGAACCCCTGAATCAGTTGGGGGGGCCCCAAAGATGTGGCATCCCAAACCTCTTATGGAAATGTCTCCTGATGGAGTCCAAACAACAGTTAGTGGGATTGCAGTACTTCATTGAGTTCTGAAGCCTGGTTCCTTTGAGTCCTTACCTCTCTTCCATGTTTCCAGCCTCTCCCAGCTACTCAACTTTGCTGATACCCTCAGTATTCTAGGTGTGTAAGTAAGAGGTGGGCCTCTTGGGTTGCACCCCACACAGCTGCAGAAGCCAGGCACCCTCACTTTCCCCCGTGGGAGGAACGGCAGTCTGAAGGAGTCTCTCCTGGCATTGAGCTGTGACCCATCAAGGAAGGAGGATATGAGTAAAGAAAAACTGTTTTTACCTTCTAAATTGAGTCTATTCTTAGATTTTTAGGATTCTGCTCTATGCTGGAACTTCACTGGACTCCTTAATGCCAGCAGAGTTACTCTGATCCAAGGGTGTCAAAATCAGTGTGCTGTGGGGAGATGATCATAGAGAGGTCTTATTCTGCCATCTTGCTGACCTCACTCTCCTCCATTTCCTTTTCTAAACTTTTCTATGCCCTCCAAGGTGACTCTCAAGGTCACTACCCATGCCATCAGTGCCTTCTCTGAACTTTCCACAATTGAGGGGTTTCCTTAGGCTCACCAATAGAAAGACATTATAACCCAGTCCCCGGAATGAACAAATGAATGAACTATCACATGAGATCCTTTTGTTTCCCTAGGATAGTGTTTGTACTCTCAGAAACAGGAGACCTGCATAAATAACAGAAATATAAGATTTAAGCCCAGGATCCAGGACCTCTTCAGTAGCTTGAAGATCTTCCAGTTTAAGAAAGCTAATTATTCACACCCACTCTTCCATGAAACAGCAACAAAAAGAAGTGTTGCTGCTCAAAAAGAAGTGAGCAGCTCATCTCCAAAGATGTGTAAGCAGAAGCATGGAAACTATCTATGTAGAACCAGGGATATTCCAGTTTTGTGCTACCACCAATATGGTCCATGTACCACCTGCACTTACCTCATCCAGGACCTATTAAATTGCAGAACCTTGTTAGAAATGATCCATCCCAGAGCTACTGAATTATAATCTGTACTTCATCAAGATCCCTAAATAATTTATGCCCAACATTAAAGTTTGAAAAGTGTTGATTTCCAGTCCAGTCACATATAGAATCACCTGGGCAATTTTATCTTTTAAATACTAATTCCCAGGACCCTTACACGGTCAAGTGAATCAAAACCTCTGCTAGTAAGGCCCAGACATCTGTATTTTAAATGTTCCCAAAGATTCTAATGCAGTATGAGTGAGAACTTCCCTTGAAGGTTCCTATACTTCATAACCAGCTAGATTTGAGAAATTTTCCTTCTCTTCCTTATTGTTGTTTTTCCCACAGTTAATGGTGTTAGTCAGTTTTTCAGAACTGTGACAAAATACCTGGGGAAATCAACTTAAAGGAGGAAAGTTTTATTTCAGTTCATCATCCATGGTCACTTGGTTCTGTTGTTCTGAGCCTAAGGCAAGAAACATCAGGGTGGGGAGTGCCTCATGGAGAAAATCTGCTCAACCCATGAAGACAGAGGGAGAGAAAAAGAGGCCAGAGACAAGCAGAGCCTTCAAGGGTACCTCTAAGGACCTACTTCCTCAAACTAGACCTTATCTCCTGTTACAGTTTAGATGTCCAGTGTCCCCCCAAAAATTTCTTGTGTGAGACAATGCAAGAAAGTTTAGTGGTTCAATGATTGGGTTATGAGACCTTAATCTAGTCAGAGCATTAATCCTCTGATATGGATTAATGAGTGGTAACTGTAGATAGGTAGGATGTGGCTGGAGAGGACAAGTCCCTGGGGGTGTGCCTTTGAGTATATATTTTGTGAACTGAGAGCTTAGTCTCTTTTTGCTTCCTGATGCCAAATCCTGAGCTGCTTTCCTCCACCCCACACTTCCACCAAAACGTTCCGCCTCACCTCAGGCCCCAAAGAATGGAGTTGGCTGTCTATGGACTGAGACCTCTGAAACCATGAGCTGTTCCACATAAACTTTTCCTCTTTAAAATTGTCCTTGTCATGTTTTTGGTGATAGTGGCAAAAAAGCTGACTAAAACATCTCCTAAGTTTTCCCCACCAGCCCCTTAAATTATGAAACTATCAGTGGATTAATTCATAAATGAGGTTAAAAATCCTCAGGATCCAATCACCTTCCAAAGGCGAATACTGCTGTTTTGGGAACCAAATATTCAACACCTAAGCTTTTGGGAGACATCTCAGTTCCAAACCATAACAGAAATGCATGAATATCACTTTTAAAAGTCAAAGAATATAAAGTAATGTACTCTGAAAAGCAAGTTTCCCTCATCCCTAACCTTCAATACCCCAAAATCCCTCTCCAAAGGCAAGAAATGTTAACAGTTTTTATCTTTCCAGAGTTTCTGCATGCATGGTCAAACACATTCATGTATATACACCATTCTTCTTTATATTTGCCTATACATGCTATCAGTAGATCTTGGACATTGTTCCATTGCAGCGAACAGAATTCTGTCTCATTCTTTTTGACAGCTATATACTCTTATTCTATTGTACATATGTAACGTGATTTATGAACCAGTTCCCAAATGATGAACATTTAGGTTGTTTCCAATTTTTTGCTCCTACAAACTATTCACAATGGATGATACATAAAATAGCAGACACTTCAGTCATTCTTTCCCTCTTTCCCTAGTTTTTTTTTTTCATAGCACTTATTACCAACTCCAGGTGACTGTATTGTTATCATGCAGACTAGGTATATTAGTCATGATTCTCTAAAGGAACAGAATCAACAGGAAGTATGATTATAAAAAGGGGATTTGTTGGATTGGCTTACACGACCAGAAGGTGGATGGTCCACGATGGCCGTCTGCAGCTGGAGAGCTGGAGGAACCAGTAGCTGTGCAGTCCAAGAGGTAGAAGACCCAGAACAAGAAGGATCAACAATGCTACTCTAGTCCTAGACCAAGGCTTCTCTAAACTACCTGGAGAATCACTGGCAGAGTTGGCTTTGGAAGGGTGAAGAAGCAGAGAGTCCAATATCTTCAGACGATCAAAGCAGCAATCAAGAACCCGTTCAAGAAGAGTGGAGCTTGCATCTGCATCTGCTTCCTTGTTCTTCCAACTCTTATTCCATCCAAGCCACCACCCTATTGGGCGGTGCTGCCCATGCTTAGGGAGGGTCTCCACTTCAGTTCACTATCCCCCATTCCAGTCATTCCTAGACACTCCCTCATTGACACACCCAGATGTCTCTTAATCATTGGCATATCACAATCCAATCAGGTTGACAATTCAAATTAATCATTACATTAGTATATTTCTAAGAATAAAAGGGGGTACTAATAGTTATATGAGGACATATATGTGACTACATCAGGCAACTGGGATACCTGGCCATCCTACCTGATTTATTATGTAATCCTTGTGTATTTATCATCTACCTCCCTACCATGTAATGTCCTGGAGGTAAGAACTACTCTCTTTTGTTCATTGCTGTTTCTCCATTGCCCTGAATGATAACTGAAATATAGCAGAATATTGATGAATGAATAACTGAATTAAAAGGAATATATCTGAATATCATCACTGGCACATAGGTAAGAATATCTTTAGGATAAATTCCTAGAAATCAAAGGGCATCAAAGCATATATGCATCTTGTAATTTGATAGATATGGCTATATTGTATTCCTTGGAATGTGTACTAATTAACATTCCCACCAGCAAGGAGAGTGGGATTTCTGCTCCCTTGATCTTTATTGCTTGTGTGTGCATGTGTGCACCTGTGTAAAAATATGCATGTGTGCACATACATCAATATTCAATAAGTTCCACGCAGACACCTGATGCCACAGCACTACCCAGACCAACCAAGCATTGACATTTATGATTTCCAGAGGCGCACATTTTGGTACTGAGGTGGGTGAGAGAGAACCTCCCCGTACCCACTAATGAGGATGTTCGGTGCATCCTTTCTTCTCCCAGTACTCCTTGCAGGCAGGACCAACATTTGCAAATGACATTCCAGGGCCCTGACCATCAGACACAGCATGGCAGCACCTAGTGCAGGCCTGGCTCAATATATGTTTAATTAATTAATCAATCAAGCCAAATCAAAGATTAGGTTGATTATCTAGATATTTTTTTATCTATACAGCACTAGGCAACTTGTTAATTGCTTTTTCTCTTCTTTTAAAGTTTTGTACTGAAATGATAATGTGTTTTGGATTTATGTAGCTAGAGCCTCAGAGGTCAAAAATCTGATAAGTATGAAATATTCCCAGGGTGTCCTCCAGAGCAGATTGCTGCAAAAGCAATAGTCATTATCCTAGAAGTCAATGCCTTAATGTTACCATAATGCTGAGGTATAAAATACTCTGGCTTATGATGAGATAACTGAAATCCCCAAATATGGTTGTGCAAAAGTATAAAGCCAAACTCAGAGAACCTCCATCAGCACTATTTTCCCCGCTGTGGATGTCCATACTTAGGATGATAGTAAGGACAAAGGAATGTGCTATTACATAATGCTCTTAATGGTACCCCTCCCGGTGGGATTCCACTGGAATCTAGGCATGCCATAGCTGTGTACAAAAATATTATTTTGGGTAAAATGTAGGAAAGTGAAAATCTGATAATCAAATAATCACAGTGAGGAGAAATGCTATGATTCCTGTGCTTAATAACTTCCCATGGATAGTGGAGATTTCTAGGAAACCCCATTCAATAGCCTCACTGAGTGCCATGTTGGTTTTATAAGTGTCTTCGCATAGTCATTTAAAAGTCAAGAATTATCTGCCTTAATTTCATTTACAGATCACAATATGCTGAGATTTTTGTGCTGTTTATTTTTAGCCATATGTACTAGACTTGGCCTTTCTGGTTATTAATCTGGTTGCAATTGTGCTCTTGGTGGATTTGGGACAGTAATGGCAACCCTGGGGCCTTCTCTGAGCAATCCACAAGCAGGACCCCAGACTAGATACATCCAGAACCTCCCACAGTTCTGGGACTGGCAGCAGCTCCACCCAAACAGGCCCTGGACCTCAGGAAGATGCAGTGTAGAGAGCAGGAAACCCTAGCAGGTTCAATCCAACTGGAAATTTCCAGTAACTTCCAGAAGCCGAAAAAAAAAAAATTCACAAAAGCATCTTCCCCTTACTTTCTAAAGATTTGCCTTTGATTTTTAAAAAGCTCTTTTGGGTTGAGTTAGAGCACTCACTCACACATTCGTCTGGGAGGCAGTGATCTGGCAGCAACCCATGCCTCAGAGACTGCCAGGAGGACTCCAGCAACTCGATGAGGCCTCAAATTCCTCGCAGTCTGAGCCTGAGCACAGAGACGCGTGATCCCGACCATAAGCGCTGCCTTCACAGGCTGTCGGGGAGTGTGAACCCGGGACAGCAGAGCTGGCTGCCAGCCGCGCACTAGCCACTTCCTCCTCTACCCGCAGCGATGCAAACACTCAGAAAGATCAATGCTGTTGCTTCAGAATTTCCCTCTTTCCAACATTGTCAACACACGTTCAGCCACACATAGTGTATATATAAGTCCACAAATACACATGCCAACACACACATTTATCACATGTCGATCTTCATGGTCAACTCAATACCTTTCAGTGGTGCAACACCCCCCAAAGGAGTGGCCAACTCAGGCCTGGCTGAGGACTGCCTCCCACTGGCTCTCAAGGGATCTGAAGTCTAATCAAGGTCACAGAAGCTTTGGAGACTGTAATCTGGGGACCTTGTAACCATACAGGGACATTTGTGCCTTCTTCAAGCCTGGACGTGCCTCCAGGGCCTGAAAAATACATCATTTATCAGAAAGCACAGAAGTAGTGTCCCAGAGGGGCAGTGACTTGAAGCATGGACCCAGAGCTGGCACTGCTCCTCCCGTGAGACCTGCATTTCCACCCATGATTTGTCTTCCGTCAAGTGTCATGGCATTTTAACAAATGGCAGTTCTGGAACAACTAGGATCCAAATCACCTGGACCTGTTTTAAAAAGAAGAGATGACACTGTCTTTTCCAGGGCCTCGAATGAAAGCCACCAAGTGCTATGGAAAGAGCACAACTTTGGCAATAGGTAGAACTTGGGCTCAACTCTGGATCTGCCATAAACAGCTGAGTGACCTTGAACAGCTTTCAGAAGCTTTCAGAACTTTGATTTCTTAACCTTTAAAGGGGGAACAATAGCATTCACTCCCTCAGTTTGTTGTGAGGCTTAAAGATAATGTGTTTTAAACAGCACCCCACAGAAGTGTGACACGTGGAGAGAGAAGGAGCTCAATAGTTAACCCATTGAGGAAAAAAAAACAAAACTCAGTCTCCCTGTGGTCCTTCTTCCAAGAGTAGGGCAAGCCTGCCCAAGATCCTTGGAAGCAGAGATCAGACCGATGTGCCTCTGTAAAAGATCAGAGCTTTGACATTGATCACAGAAAAGGAGAGTGAGTTGGGGACACTTGGAATGAAGCTAAAGTATAGAGTGGTATGTGGGCAGGAAGCAGAGAAGGCATGGAATGGGAAGAACCAAGAGGAAAATCCTGTGCTGATGGTGTCCTTCCCACACTCCCAGCTAGAAGAGGGAGAAATTGATGGGTGACTACCTCAAGGGAGGCCACTGAGGCACCGAGCAACCTCACAAGTCAGTGTCCTCACCAGCAGATCTCCAGGTCTCTAATCTTCGAGTCCACCTTGTGGACCTTCAGCAGCAGATTCCTCTACACACACACACACACACACACACACACACACACACCCCGATCCACTAGGAAGGTGAGGACTGGTCCTGTGCAGGTCCCCAGCTAACTGCCCTGCAATGACTCCCTGCAGTATCTAGTATCTTCTAAGGCTACCCTCAAATCCATGGGGACCCCTGGAGACCTAGTAAGGTCATGTGAAGAGCTTCATCCACGCACAGAGATGAACCAAGAGGACTTGTCACCCCCAGCTAGAGTGTCTACATCCCGTCACATAGGCAACTGAGAATGTCACCTGTGTAATCACTGCTCTGGTCCAGGAGGTCAGATTGGAACACACAGAGGAAAGAGTCAGGCAGATTCCCAAAGAAGAAAAGCAGAGGTTGAAAAAGGCCTGTGGAAAGCCAATTTAGGGATCTATATAATGTGAAAGTAATGGGACAAGAGGCAGAAATTTCATTTCAGACTTCTTCCTGGAGAAAAACTATGTCTGTTTAGAGGAAATGCTTCTATAAGCTGCATAGGGGATGGGGTACTGGAGCATGTTCAAATAATAAAGATAGCCAAGAAACTTCCCTCTAAAGAGCATCCTTTAACTGGAGGGTGCTTTGTTCCATGTGTTTGGCTTTGTGAATTTGAGGGTAGGACTAAGGAGGCACTGAAAGTTTGGCTAGAGAAGAGAAAACTTTTGTATTCTGACAAGATGAAGAGACAGGTGGCTGGCTGGGCAGCCTCTAGAAGACAGCTGGGAATGACCAAAGTGGTCATTGGTAGCCAGCAATTTCTACTGAGAAATTGAGGTCTTCGAGCTATAAACCTAAAAGGAAAGTCTTTTCTGTACTCACCCATCTGACACCCATGTGTGGGTTTTCCATACCACACAATTTTCCCTGCAGACACCAACTGGGTATCCAAGGATTCAACTACTTTCTAACACTAACCATGCTTTGCTTACTATTAATGGCTTATTATAGGAGGAACCAATAAGCAGACAGATGGCAAAGTACACAGGATGAGATCTGGAAGGGCCAGGAGTCCTGCAGGAGCCTCTGTCCCCATGGAATTGGGGTGTGCCACCCTTCTGGCATGTGGATGTGTTCACCAACCCATCAACTCATCAAATCTCATTGTTTAAGAGTTTTTAGAGCTTAGTCTCCAGTTCCCCTCATCTTCCACAGGTCGTTGCATGCAGCTGAAAGTTCCAAAACTCTAATGACTTGCTCCACCTAGTGACCAGCATTTTAAGGCTATCTAGGAGCCCCAGGTAAGTCGCTTCATTAGCATAAACTCAGGTATGACTGAAAGGGGCTGATTATGAATAACATAGGATGCTCCTCTCACTCAGGAAATTCAAATGGATTTTAAAGTTCCGTGCCAGGAACTGGGGACTAAGACTGAATATATTTCTTATTATATCACAAACCCTCTCTACTATCCCAGTGATTATTAATGGTTCTTTGGTAAGGTCTTCAGAAGGTACCAGAGCAATGTCTAGGATGACATGTGAGCCAAACACATATAACATGCCTAGACACAGGAGCCAGGGAAGGAAGACAGAGATGACATGTGCACTGGAGAAAGAACACAAAGTAGCAGACAGAGGCTTGGATACAGACCCACTCTGTGGCTAATGATTTTTGTGACTCTGGAGAAATTCCTTCCCCTGGCTGGGTTTAATGACTTAACCCTAAAGTGGACTCATGTCCTAAGATTCTAGGACTCTGGTTGAAGCGTAGCACTCTCCACTCTGTAGCAAGAAGTGGTGGTGGTAATTAGCAAAGCATTTGTGCATTTTTACGGAGGGTGCTTGCTGCCCGAATGTAATGAATTTTCTCACAAATTACATGTGCAAAGAACAGCTCAGATTGAACTTTAAGATCACTTCAAATGCACTATTGATTTTCATTATTTTAGTTTTCTCCATCCATGAGTTCCTTGCAACAATCCCCCAATTCGATTTTATCCAGCAGAACAATCTCTGCCTTCTCCTTCTGGTAATCAGTTCATAAAACCTCAGAACTTGGAAGCCTATGACAGTAGGCTGGTTTGGCTAGAATGTTTATTCTTCCAAAGGGATGATCGTTTCTGACCTTCAGAAGTTGGTAGGGTTTTCTCTGGTGTCCTTCAGTGGCAGTTGTGGATAACCAGTCATGCATGTGTACGCTCCTCTTATATAATAAAGCAAGCAAATTGTAATGAAAAAAATCTCCTTCCAATGCAAAAATTCTTTATGCTCCTACTTTGGCTGCTCACTAAAGAACACTGAGCAGCATTTCTGCATGGGGACTCTTCCAGGGCCCATGTTCCCAACTATTTTGCCCTTCTCACCCTGTTTCCTTGCAGTGCTGGGCCATACAGCTTGCAGGCAGAACCAGTTCCCCAAAAGGGTAAGTAAGTGGGATTAAGCCATTTCCTACCCTTTTCAGATGAGAAATAAAATTTTGGCAGAGAAAGGATATTTACAGTCATGCCAACATTTGCTTCTAACCTCTGCTTGGCATTTGTTTTCCTGGAGAAGCAGGTTAAAAACCATCATATGCAAACAAAAGCTAAAATATTTCTCATGTAACAGAATCAAGTGCTAACTATCGCTTATATTTCTTAAGAATTGGCTTCCGAAGCTACTAAAAAATAACAACAACAACAACAAACTGGTTGGGGATCCAGACGTCAAACTTAACGCAGTGGACCTTGAAGCTAACTTAACATGGAACAGAGTATCCTTGATAAAAATTCAAGTGTGTTTGGTGGAGGTAAGTGCAAAAAGCAAACTGAGGGTGCAAAGGAAGAATGGGATTTTAGAAGAGGAGAATATTGAGGAAGAGAAACTGCAAACAGATTAGTGAAGATCGATCGACTCTAGCAGCAAATATCACTTGTGCACTTCCGTAAAGGAATCACACCACTATTTCCAAGTGTATTTGATGGCTGTGTGGATGGTCTCTAATATGACAGTTTCTAGCCAATTGGATTTCACATTCCTCTCTGCCAGCTTAGAGATGCTTCCCATTAAACTCTTCAGCCTGTTAACCTACTGGGTAACTTTTCTGGGTGGGCAATCAGAATCCCTTATGGCATTTCACCTTTTTCTTAGAATAAAGAGAAGAAGGTGATGTTGGTGGTGGTGATGATGGTGGTAATAGTGGTGGTAGTGGTGGTTGTGGTGATTAAGAGAATGAATCCAATTAAATTGCCATCTTGAAAATTGAGCTCATCAATTTAAAAGTACCCCAGATAATGGGCCTTTTATAAATCTTTTCTAGATTGTTCCAAAGAAGAGATTAATCCTTTAGCCTCTCTCTCTCTCTCTCTCTCTCTCTCTCTCTCTCTCTGCCTTCTGCTCTTTTGGGGAAGACAAGCCACTCCATATTTGTTCTTTTAGGATTAAGATAACTTGCTCATTTGCTGAAATGAGCAAGACACTTGAGAAGTTTGGTCCTGGGCAAATTCAGCCTAGGGGGGCGAGGGACGAAGAATTTAGGAACAATGAAATCAGACTTCGTTAATCTCAATGGTAAATATAGAAATCCTCCTGTGTCCGACATCAGTGGGAAAAAAATTTCTTCTTTAGGGGACAGAAAAGAACCCTCCCAGCAGAAGCAGCTTGCCCATGATCTATCTTGTTGGTCCAGATGAACTTAAAACGTTAGGTAGAGCCAAGAATTGAATCCTTGAGTTTGTCACTGGAGCTCCAATACAACCTATCATTTGCCTTGAAAAATCTACAGTCACCCTCCCCATGTTGCTCCCAACTCTTTCCAGAAAAGGAAAGGAGCACGTTAATTGACACTAAGAAGCATTCAATATTGTGTGTCACTGCTCCTTCCACAATGGGACACTTGCTGGGCAGAATGGCTCACTTTCAAACCTCCTTCCTACAAGGTCAAGGCAAGGCACAGGGGATCCATCTCTATGGACGATGAATCCTGGTTTACTGAGTTTCAGTAACTTCTACTCCAATGAGAGCTGCACAGAGCTCATCAGTACCAATGGGCTGCTGAAATACGGGAATGAAAGCCATACTCCACCAACATATAAAATGCAAATGACAATAATAAAGGGTTGGGGTGGCAATGATAACAAATGCCTTTGACTTACAATGAAACAGAAAGGTCTCTGAGCTTAGAAAAGTCAAGAACAAATGTTTTTGTAGGTGTTGTGTGCATAAATGTAATGAGTGCATGTGTGCCTTTCAAAGCACCAGAAGCCAAACTGTCAATTGACTTTCTGATGAGTTGCACGGCCTTTCAAATACCAAAAACAGAAAGATGATCATGAGCAGACAAAAACTGTCCAAAAATTCAGGAAGTGGACACCAGGAAGTCTTGAACCCTTAATGTGGCTCAGCATTGGCAACTGATCCCAGGGGAGCAACTGCTCCCAGCATGGTCATGACAATCCTTCAGGCACCATAGACCCTTAGGCCAAGCCCAGAAGTTGCACAGTTCATTGGTTTTGCACCAACAAGTGCTGATTGAAAAGTGATACCCAGGACAACTATGAATTGTTTTATGTATT
Source organism: Glaucomys volans (assembly GCA_020662805.1). Classification (NCBI taxonomy): domain Eukaryota; kingdom Metazoa; phylum Chordata; class Mammalia; order Rodentia; family Sciuridae; genus Glaucomys; species Glaucomys volans. The sequence goes on from JAJEJO010002366.1 coordinate 459,724, forward strand.
TTGTCATCTAACTCTTTTAAAATTTCAGGCAAATGCAATCAATTTCCAAAAGAGGATATTTCCCCTATGCTTTTCTCAAGAAACTCAGTATTAGCAAATCACTTGGGTCTAATTTTTGTTTAGTGATTACTCTATGAGGTAGTTCCCTAACTCAGAAAATAAATTCTATCAAAGTCATGTGTGGCTTAGTGAAAATTAACAGACAAATAAGAGCAGCTCAAGAGTCCAACAGAGTCAGAGAACTGGGTCGTGGACAGACTCCAAGCTTCAAGAAGGTGACACAATCAGTACACCAAGGAGAAGCCAGAAGGCAGGTCAATTCTGAAATATACAAATACATGCTGTTGTTGGTACAATTCAAAGAGCCTGTCTTGTTAGATCATTTTACACTGATATTTCCAAACATATTCAATCAGCTCCCTCAAATTGACACTGTCACCAAAATTAAATCAATACTTTGTGAGAGAGGAATAAGTATTTTATCTAATAATCAATGTATTTGAGATTTGCAATGCTGGTTGCTATTAGCAAAGGCACTTCTCAATTATTTACATTTAACTCTGCATTACTTTGATCTTTGTATCCGTTGCATTCAGATAAAATGTGAGCTTCTAAATTAATTTTGTTTTGGATTTCCCATGACATATCTATTTATGCCAATTGTCCAGGAAGAGAAGGCCATCAATAATAATGAGAGTTATGGAAAACACTTATCAAGCACTTTTACCAGACTCTGGGCTTGAGCCCTTGCCGAGCAAGTGTATGAGGAAGACACAGATTGGTGTCCCCTTTTATGGATGATGAACTGGGACTGAGATATTGTCTAACCCCTGAGATATGACCCAGGCAGTCTGACTCTAGAACCCTGCTCCCAACCACTGCATGGTTTCACTTCTCAGTGGCATAAGCAATTACCAAGGGAAATTTCAGTAAGATTGCTTCCCACTCTTGGGTCAGCAAATAACTCAAAACCATGGGGATTAGTTCTAGAATGGACCTAACAGGTGGCCCCATCCCTGAATAAGGTCGAAGTCACTTTTGTTTACTGTTCTCTGTGCTTTCTTTGTTTTCTTTCTAAGATGTTTTTCCCCTTCACTAGAAGCACCGTATAAGAGATGGAGCAACAGTCAGTTTTTTTGTTTGTTTGTTTGTTGTTTTTGGGGTTTTTTTTGTTTTGTTTTGCAGAACTGGGGATGGAACCCAGGGCCTCATGCATGCTTGGCAGGCACCTTACCACTGAGCTATAAGCCCCAGGCAAGGGCTATTTTCTGCATAAGAATAAAAGAATAAACTATGTTCTATGCATTTATGATTATGTCAAAACAAACCCCACTATTATATATAACTGCAATACATTAATAAAACATGTTTTAAAAAAGAATGAAAGAGGAGAGGAACGTGGATATGGTTACGGCAGGAGACAAAGAATGTCTGCAGAAAATCTCCAGTTGTCATCTATGAACTTTGTATTCCTAAGGAAGGAGAAATTCTCCATACCTCAGTTTCTTCATCTGTATTATGGGAATGTAACATGTGATCAGGGAAAGGATTGTAAGAAGCAATACCTGGAAAGTTCTCACCAAGTGCCTGGTACAGGGAAAATGTTCAGTTCTCAGTTATGGGTCCTGATAGCCCCCAGGACCCCTCCACCACCACACCTTGCATCATGCCTGTTGTTATGGGACTTTGTTTCTACATCTTGTTTCCCCATCCTAAAGTCAATCGCTCATAGGCTTGGGTTCTGCCTCATTCATCTCAGGAGCTTCAGCCCTCAACATAGTTCCTAGCCTATAGTTGGCATTCCTGAGCATCTGCTGATTATGGATCAAAAGTAGTTCTATTTAAAGATTATAGCTGGGCGTGGTGGCGCACGCCTGTAATCCAAGCAACTTGGGAGGCTGAGTCAGGAGGATCACGAGTTCAAAGCCAGCCTCAGCAACTTAGCAAGGCCCTAAGCAACTCAGTGAGACCCTGTCTCTAAATAAAATACAAAATAGGGCTGGGGATGTGGCTCAGTGGCCAAGTGCCCCTGAGTTCAATCCCCGGTTCCAAAAAAAAAGATTATATCAAGGCTGCATACTTCCATGCCAGATCACTGTGCACTTGAGGTAATCGAAGCTAAAAGAGGCCAAGTCTTTACCATGGCCGCAGAACTGTGTGGTAGCAGAACTGGAACGGGTATCCAAGCCACTGACTTTCAGTCCAATATCTGCACATCACAGGGAATGCCTCAAGTTTGCATTTTCTTAAAAATATTTTGTCAAAGACCAAGAGTGAGAACCAGAACATCATTAATATTATCAAACTAGGACATATTCAAAATCTTTTTCCAAATTCCCATAACTTAAATGTCAGCAATCCATCACTTAAAATTTAAAAAAAAAAAAACTTGCAAAAATACAGGCCTAAACAATTTTAGTGTCTTGCATCTTAAGTAATTACACAGTAATACCATGATAATCTAATAGCAATTGACAAGATAAAAATGCATAGTAATCATGTATTATACCTGATATAAGCAATATTACATTACCTAATACTCTGCCTTTTACACAACTATTTCATTACTTGGAAGCTCCCTGGTAATGAATATGCTATTAAGCAGGGTTTTTTAATTTGCATGTTTCTCTTATAGTGATTCTTCAATAAATTTTTCTGACTTCCTTCATAAATAAGTTTCATTATTCCTCATTATTAAAAAAAAACACATTCTCCTTTCCTGAAAGGATGTCATATATTAGATGACCTTCCTATATGAAATCATAAATGAAAAAGGGCCAGACAATAAGAAAATAAGTAATCAGACAATAGGGTACTAAATACGGTTGGGCGGACATAAGGCATTATGGTATAGTTAAAACTCTGCAAAAAGAGTATTTTACAACATGAAAACCAGAAGGAAATTTAGTTTTTCCTACCGCATGAGACAAGTCCCAGCTTTTGCACAATTTATCACTGATTTCTTCATTTTGTTGTTTTAAACATGCTTTTAAGACATCCTGGATAACTAGTAAAAATTGTATACAATTCAAATGACATTTCAGATAAGTTTTATTGACTTAATGCTCTGATAATAAAATTATAACAATCAGTATTATTCTGATTTATTGCAATTTTTACTTTCACTTTGTAATGGACTTGGTGCATCATAGAATTGAACGTAATGTTGCTGCCACCTCAAGGTCACTCACTGGAAATGAGATGGCTCACTTCAGTCTAATGCACTAAAGCAAGTAAATAACTGAGGGCTTTATGGATGAAAATACCACTTTGTGGTCACGTCACAGTAAATCTAAACTTTTATTTGCAATGAAACAATGGGTTTTATATGCAATTTCCAATGAAAACATTCTCTAGTAATGCTGGGTAAGGCTGGTATGGCATTGTGAGTATTAGGTCTGCAAGAAAAGAGCCTTTTATATCACAGTCCAGGGGAAGAAATGTCAATTCATCAAACCGAAGAACCATCTGTGCACAACTAGAATATTGGCATGGCATAATCCAGATACAGTGGTTCCTTAAATTAAAAAAAAAAAATCCTTGAGTTTATTTTTCTTTCACAAAACTTACCTGGCTCTTTTCCTCTCCCTCTTCCAATCTTTCCCAGTTGGTGACCTCCATGAACCTGATCCTCTTCCATCTGGATTTATCAAAATTACCCTTAATGTGAACAAACAGTTCCCAGGAAATACCAATGAGCCGAATCACTCAAGGAGATCGATGTTTTGCCTAACAGATTGTCAAAGATCAACTTTTCATAACACTGGTTTGGCAAGGTAGAACTGTAAATTAGAAAAGAGGGAAATGTGTCGATATTTTTCAAATTTTAAAATGCACATACCTTCTGACCAGCAATCTCATTTCTAAAAACTTATTTTTCAGGCATAGCCACACATGGGCACAAAGATGTGTGTGCATGGAAATTAATTACAGCAAAAGATTGGAAACAAACTAAACGTCCATCAACAGAAGACTTGTAAATTATGGTGAAATCCACAAAATGGAATACTGTGCAGTCTCCAACGAAATCAACAAGGCAGCTCTATACGTACCAATATGGCACAATTTCCTCGATCATATGGTTATGTGGGGAAAAAAAAGCAATGTGCAAAACAGTGTGTATGGTATGCTTAGTGTATATGTATTTGCATAGAATCTCTTTGGAAAAAAATACAATACACCATTAGCAACGGGTCCTTTGTAGAGGAACTGGGGGCTGATATCATGGATGGGGAGATGTAATTTTCAGTGTATGACCTTTTCTTCTTAATTTCTGTGTTGTACAAATGTATGAACTGCTTGCAATGTATAAATAAAAAACATTTGGAAAAACTGCTTTGGTTTGTAATGCAGAGAGAAAGTCAATAACTATCAGAACAAAACACAAAAGAGGACTGGAGGCAGGGAGGGAAGAGAGAGACACCAGGAGGGAGGTAAAGGCCAGGCTGCCACTGGGGGCTTGTCGGAGGCCCTGCCTCCCTCTTGAGGGTCCCTCAGCTCTCATCCCATCTGAACCCACATTTCTTCCCTGCTCTTCTCATTTCCTCAACTCTCTGACTTTCCATTCACTCCTCTCCATTTCTATCCATTCTCCTCCTAGTTGTCAATTCTCATTTCAATTTCTCTGATCTGTTGTGTTCTGCCTGCCTCTAAGTCCCCTCCACAAGAAGGCCCAGAGCCAGCCCTCGGGTTCCTGGTGCCAGTATGTGGCCGGGCTTGCCAGGTATGTGCGTGCCGTGTGCACCCCGGATGTACGGGGTGTGAAGAAGCAGCATTGCGGTGAACAGCCCCATCTGCCATCCGCCCTCTACTAGAACTCAGAGGATTCGTCACACAGTTGTCTGTGTTTTGCTTCTTTTTTAAGCCCAAATACCACAACGATGAACAATTTATCTGCCCATGGAACAGCACTGGCCAGCATGCAGAAGAAACGAGGTTTAGAAATCTGGAAATACGCCTTGAACTGGGAAGAAGGCGATGGGGTGGGGAGTCCACCTAATGTCTCTCAGAAATGGAACCAGGGGCAAGCGGAAGAACCTGGATATCTGCGTTGAATTTCGCCCAAAGGAGCATCAAACATGGAGGAGGAAGCTGGGGATGGTGGGACACCCCAGTAATTCCAGCAGCTCCGGAGGCCAAGGCAGGAGGATCGCAGATTGGAAACCAGCCTCAGCAACTTAGAAAGACTCTAAGCAACCTAGTGTGCATAATAAAATAAAAAATAAGAAAAGGGCTGAGGATGTTGCTCAGTGGTTAAGCACCCTTGAATTCAATCCCTGGTACCAAAACAAACAAACAATCATGGAAAAGGAGAGGGAGGCTAAGAAAGGAAGTATCTCCAACTACTCAGCTGAATGTGTTTGTTGGATCTAATTTGCCTTTCCCTGCAGTATGGAGATTCCTTAGAAAACTCAAAATGGAACCACCATTTGACCCAGCTATTCACTCCTTGGCCTATACCCAAAGGACTTAAAATCAGCATATTACAGTGATGCAGCCACATCCATGTTTACAGCAGCCCAATTCCCTATAGCTAGATTGTGGAACCAATCTAGATGCCCTTCAATAGATGAATGGATAAAGAAACTGTGGTATATATACACAATGGAATATTATTCAGCCATAAAGAATAATAAAATTATTACATTTGCAGGTAAATGGATGGAGTTGGAGAATATCATGTTAAGTGAAATAAGTCAATCCCAAAAAACCAAAGGCCGAATGATTTCTCTGATAAGTGGTTGATGACACATAACAGGGGTGAGGGGAGGTAAGGGAAGAATGGAGAAAGGATGGATTTCGTAGAGGAAAATGAGGGGTGGGGAGGGAGCGGGGAAGGAAAGCAAATAGAATGAGACAAACATCATTACCCTAAGTATATGTATGAATACGCAAATTGTATGATTCTACTTTGTGTACAACCAGAAAAACAAGAGTTGTATACAATGAACCAAATTAAAAAAATTTTTAAATAGATTAAAAAATTAAAAAAAATTGCCTTTCCCTGTTTTCTGTTTTATTAAAACAAATCTCTTTCTATTTTTATAACTCTTTTCAATGACACATCCTTAATAATGAAGCCCAGATTATATTAATAACTTAATAACTCAAATTCCACCAAACATCCTTCAAAATAGAATATGAAGTATTTTAAAAGCATACACATTTTCCCTCTCCAAACCCTCCCATAGACTAGTTGGTTTTCTCCTGCTATTAATTTGAAATGCTACAGTTCAAAAGATTAGGAGTATTCCTAAACTGAGTCAGGGTATTTTACAAACTTTGTCCACTTTGAAAATAGACACATCGTTTTTATAATATGTGGAGGTTACTGAAAAAGTTCAAAGTAAACCAACGAAGAGTTTATTCGGTCTTAAAAGATGCCTTGGCAGATTTCTGGGATGTGGAAATCTTTCTCCACTTTTCTTGCAGAGACTCTCTGAGGGAAGGTGAACCTGCTAAGCCCTGCCACACCCTGCTAGAGACGTTTCCAGGAGAGAAGGTGGTACAGAAACTGGACTTGGCATTGCCAAGGTCAGGCCTCCTCTCCGTGCCTGGGACCCCAGCCACCCGTCCATCTCTGAGACACTTATTGCTCTAAAATTCTATGATATTAATTCTGAGTTAAACGATGAAATAACAAGAAAGCAAACATGGAGGAGAATGAAAAGAAGAGTTTGGAAAACTTAAAAGTAGCCTTAAAAATATATATATATATTTTTAAGGGATTTTACATAGGTAGGAATTAAGAGAGACCTGCCTCCAGGTCCCTTCTTCCACCTTCTGTGTTAATCACCTGCAATCAGCTCCAACACATAAATAGACACATTGAAAAATACCCCCACCTCATCAGGTGATTGAGGTGGAATTCTGGAAATCTGAGAGCACCTAAGGACACAGTATGTCAAGAGGTGAGGAGGAAAGGGGACAGGTGTGGTCCCTAAATTATGTATGACTGGAGCTACAGGCAGAGTGGTTGCAGATTGATGGCCCACGGGACAGCCAAAAGGTGGTCCCTTAAGACAGAAGGGTTCCTTGAGATAGTACTTTGGGTCCAGGGAAGGAATTCTCTAGAAAGGAAGAACTGAAGAAAACAGCTTTTGGATGAGGCATTGGCCTCCTCAGCCTAGACTCAGACGAGGCCTGCCGTGATGAACAACAGTGGCCGCCAATCTGATGTGAGCTCCCCCTTTTGACTACATCCCAGCAGGCTGCAGAGGTGGGTTGGACTGAATTACTACAACCATGGATGTTACTGGGTTTTCAGAGATTTTTATTCCACTTTTAAGAGATTTACAGGAAATCTCCAGGCAGTTAAGCTGAGGGGCTGAGCTTGTCTTTCAGCTGGCTGGAAGCCAATCACGTGGAGGGTAGCTTTAATTCCTGGGATATGGAGTCATATAGTCAGGAAGCAGCCCTGACCCCAGTAAGGTCGGTGTCATGGCCAACTACCCTGGGCTCAATTTAGAGACATAACTATGGCAACGACTGTGCCCAATCGGTTATTAGAGGAGATTTATTGACGGATATGCTTGAATAGCAGAGCCATTAATTGCAATTACCAGACAGGACACTTTGTTCATCTCGGGGAACTGAATGCCAAAATGCCCTAACAACTTTAAAATCCCATTTGCTCTTGGGCTCTCTGCTGGCCTCACTGCACCTGCTTCAGTTTCCCAGTCCTGGGAGGGAGAGGAAAAGGGGCTGAGTTGGTCACGGCACCAGCTGGAGAAAATGGCAAGGACTGGGCTCTGGGGCACAAGATAGAAGAACCCCAAACAGCTCCCATAAGACCCCGCACAAAGGCAGGGGAGATACAAACGGTCCCAGTCCCCCTGCCCTTTCCTTGCATCCCATAATCAGAGTAGCAGAACACCCCCTGCCAAGCCACACTGGTCATTTTCTCCAAGACATTCTGGGTCCCCACTTGGCTTTCCTGTGTCACAGGCTTTGATCACTTGAGAGTCCCACAAACCTGGAAAAAGCATCCCTGAATTTCATCCTCCTTGTTTTGCTCAGGGCAGATTACCCTGATCACCCCTGTCTTTAAAACAGAAATTCCCATCCCTTCCCTGTGCCTTCTGTTCCCTCCCTCTGCTCTCTGTTCTTCCTAGCAGGGGGATTGTGCTGTGTATTGGTCAGTCTGCTTGCCTGCTTATTTCTCTCTCCATCACTAAATTCTAAGGTCCATAAGAGCAGATTTGGCCTGTCCTTTCTCCCACCATATTCCTAGTGCCTGATGCTGCGCCCAGCACACAGTAAGTATTCAAGGCATGTTTGTTGAATGAATGAGTGACTTCAGTAATGCTGACAGGCACCATTTCTATCAAGCTAAATCACAACTGTCCCCAAAGCAGAGATTCTTCTGGTGCTTGCTCTTGATCACAACCTTCTGTGCTTTAAGACTTCAACGAATGAATGAGAAAGACCGTAAACTGCAAACCTATCTGGGCCTCAGAATGAATAAAAGGACATTTCCCACTACTTTTGAAGTCATGGTAACACGTAACGCTTCAATTATGCTTTCCACAGGGGCACTGAACCTGCACTCTCCAGAGTGTTCATTCCTGAAATTGACATGACACCCTTGTGAGGTGGGGGAGGTTATGCTCTGTAAGTCAGAGGTGAGCATTTGGGATTACATAGCTACAAGGGACAGTGACAGCACCAGGAAACAGAACCAGACAGTCTAGACCCAGAATCTGTGCCTCTGTGCTGTGCTATTTCTCTTCACTTTGGAAAACTAGGAAAACTATAAAAACAATTAGAAAAATACCCGAAAGAGAGAGTACTTGGAGCATTACACTCCCTTGTGTTTACTTTTTTTCTGTTCATTTAAAGTAGATGCAAATTACAGATATCTCATCCAAATTACAATGCCACTTGAGTGGGATGCATGGTGCAGAACAGTGATCCCAGTTACTCAGGAGGCTGAGGCAGGAAGATCACAAGTTTGAGGTCAGCATGGGCAATATAGCAAGATTGTGTCTCAAAAAAAATATCACTTCAGTGTTGATAGGCAGGAGTACTTTTGATTAATGACCCAACTCAAGTACCTGGAATTTTTCATATACAACATTAATGCCCACTGGTATTAAGTATTGATTTAAGGAACAATTTCCTCAGTGGGTCATACAACTCACATAAATATAACCCATATTGTCTACCATTGGTTCTATATTTTGCACAATTAAATGGAGTGATTTGGCCAGGCGCGGTGGTGCATGCCTGTAATTCCAGGGGTTCAGGAAGCTGAGACAGGAGGATCTCAAGTTCAAGACCAGCCTCAGCAACTTAGCAAGGCTCTAAGCAACTTAGTGAGACCCTGCCTCAAAATAAAAAAACAAAAAGGGCTGGGGATATAGCTCAGTGGAAAAGCATCCTTGAGTTAAATCTCCAGAAACAAACAAACAAAATGGAGTGATTCGACATTGGGTTGATTAACTTGAAGCACTACAGGAATCTCAGTCACTTAAGACAAATTTTATTAGAGTGTCATTCATTCATTCATTACTATTTGTTTACTGATTGGCATCTACTAGCACCAGACACTATGGTGGCAAAACGTAGTGAATGACTTCCCGAAAGTCATGGTTGCACAGCAGAAAGGAGGGCGACCTTGACCCAATAAGAACACAGATAAACTAGGATGGTCAAAGGCATTAGAAGGAGGTAAAAGGATTTAACTTGGCCACAGAGGTCAGGAAAGACTATCCTGAGATAACAGTTAACACCTGAAGAAAGATAAAGAAATTACCATGTGAAGGGGAGTGGGAAGAAGTGGCGTTTGGTGCAGCTGCAAAACCAAAATACACTTTAGGGAAGATGGGCAGGTGTGATGGAGATGAGGCTGGAGCAGCAGCCCAGAACATCAGGATGATCTTGAAGGATGGATAAAGGTCTGGGTCTCTATTAGAAGCCATTGGAAGACTTTGAGGCTCCTTCAGAAAGGGAAGGCTTCATGGACTATTGCTGGGGATCAGATAAGTGCCCCCCAAAAGGTCCAAGTGTTAAAAAGGCTTGGTCACCATCCTATGATGCTCTGGGGAGATGGTGGAACCTTACAAGGTGGGGCCCAGTGGAAGGTAATCAGGTCATTGGGGTGTGGTCTTGATGGTCATATTGAGACCCCAGTCCCCTACTGTCTCTGTGGCTACCATGGAGAGAACAGGCCACCTCCAGCACACCCTGTGCCACCACAGGCACAAAGCAACAGGGGTGAGCAACCATGGACTGAACCTCTGAAACACTAAGCTCAGATGCACCCTTCCTCTTTTCCAAACTGATCTCATTTGTGCCTGACAATAACAGAAAGCATAACGCAAAGGGTCTAACACAACTATTTAGCAAGTGAAATTGCAGCCTTGTATATTTCGGTTCTGTGCACTCTACTTGCCTTAGCAAGAAACTGGAAAAACACACTGAAGAGAGAGAAGGAAGGTCAACAGCAGGGGTTGAAATGAAAGGATTTCCCAGACCATCTTGAGATAATCAGAAATTTAAATGACAAGGGTGTGCATCCTGCATGTGGTGCACTCAGGCCAGGCTTCACTACCCTCAGCTAACTCTGTGCGGTTCTGCAAATGGCCCAGAAACAAACCTCTGAATTTGATAGCACTGAGGGTCAACTCACAGCCACCCATGGAGATGGGATCTATTTTGCATTGCCTTTACTAAAACAGAAAAAAAAAAACAACTATAAGGTAGCTATTATTCTTGTGCTGACACCAACATTATTATGCATCAGTATAGCAGGGTACTAATTTTAATCTGCACAAAAATCACAGAATTTTCATGCTGAGAGGAACCTTAAACATCATCTGAATATTTGTGCATTTTTGCAGTATGTTCATAGATGCTTTCATGAATAGTTTATTTCTCGTTAATATGCATGTTGGGAAAACTGTGTGTTTTTCATGGGCTACGCCCACGTGCATTATCTTTCAAGTCCTCATTATTACCACCTAAATCCCAGCAGGACACACACACACACACACACACACACACACACACACAACTGTACCCAGATGGTGCTCAATCAATGCTATTAGTTGATTGACTTACAGACCATAGACCAATGGCTGCCTCAGTCTAATGGTCAAAACCATAAAACTGAGAGATTGATCTTGTGGAATTTGCTAAAAACATAGCATAAAGATCAGTGCCAAAATTTAGTTCACTGAATCCTCAAAAGAATTGTGGGGAATAAAAACCGGAAGGAGCTACAACCTGATACCCAGCCCCTCTCCATTGCTGGCAAGACAGAACTGCCATCCAAGGACCAAAGGGACTAGGGTCAAATGGGAAAGTCAAGAAGGCTGTCCCATGGCTGGCTAAAAGGTCAGGAGAGAATGAGTGTATTAAGCAAACTGCAGGGCGTTGCCACGTTAGAAGGAAAGTAAAAGATGACAGCCAAAGTCACTTCCAGCTTTTTCCTTCCTTTGATCCATCAGTGTTGCCCTGGCCACCCACCAAGTTCACATGGTCCAAACAGATATTTTGGAATGCATCAGCCTGTTAGCACTCTTATTTCCCAAAATGCGGAGGATACATATCTAAGATTAAACCTGTAGAAACCAACCCCTAGATGTCATTGTTGCTGCTGAAATATCAAATCTCAAGTCTTCGAATTTTTAAATCTGAAGAGATAGCAGTGTTAATCTGAATAAGCCATTTAAATAATGCAAATTCAATTCACTTTCAATGCTTCAAAGCCAAGTCCAGAGTCTTCTGGACTTCTTAACCAAAATGTAACTAAATCTTAGGGTGTTAGCATACATTCCGTTGCCAAGAAAATCCACATTCAAGAAAAATAGGCTGAAAACCCACGTAGTCATATGTGACATTACTAACGAGCTCACATCAAATTCCACGACTCCTAAGCTGATTATAGAGTAGTTCCGTGATGCTGTCCCTCTTCTCCTCTTCTGTGTCCTCTGACTTCTGTGCTCACCTCTGTCATTGGTGCATTGGTGTCTGGAGCCTTGCAAATGACAGCTTCAATCAAGGGTGTGCTGAATGAGCAGAAGTGCTCACTGGCCCTCGACTTCACACCCTATTTCCAGTTAGCCATCAAATGCTCCATATTCTTGGTTCACAGTGTCCCTCGTCCCCATCTTTTCCTTCCATTCCATATCACACCTGTCTCAGTCTTTGCACGTATGATAGTATTGTTTATTAATCACATGGTATACTCTGAATAAGGTTATCTCAGTGCTTCATGTGCATAATATCCTTCAAACTTTCGACAGTCTGTGAGTATTGCTATCCCCATTCTATAGATGAAGTGAGGCACAGAGAGGTTAAGTAACTTATCCTAGGTCACACAGCTAGTGGGTGCTAATAGATTTTAAAGCTCAGAGAGAAAACAGTCAGCAGGCTGGATTCTTGAGCTCTCTCTCAGGTCTACTCCAGTTTCCTAACTGGCTGTCATTTTTTATTCTCTCTCCCAAACCCCCAGGCCTCTATGTGATACACTATCTTTTCAAAGATTGCCTCTGAGTAGGGTTCCCAATTAAATACATATCTGGGAGCTTGTCTGCTAAATGAAATCACCTTTTCATTCACTAAGTATTTACTGAATGTAGGTACATTCTAGGCCCTGTTCTAGACCAAGGGGGAATATCAGTGAATGAGACTGACAAGCTCCCTGGGCCTGCTGGGACCTGGCTCCCACCAGGGTAGAAATGCTAATGCAGTGATTGCACTGGTAATTAATGAGAGTAGAGCTAAGTGCTCCAAGAAGCATGAAATAATGCAGTAGAGCCCCTTGCACAAGGCCCTCCACCAGCAAGGCCCTCCACCAGCACGGCCCTCCACCAGCAGGGCCCTCCGTGGAGCTCACTGCCTGTCTCTGCCGGTCCAGCACTAGCTCCAACATGCCCTTCCGGCTTTAGCCCTGTCTGTTCCCCACTCTAAGCCCTCCAGAAGGGTCTTCACTATCCAGACAGGTGCCCTGTGTCCCACCCCACTTCATACCTTCATTCTTATTGGTCCCTTTTCTCCCAAGCTGACCCATTCTTAAGCTTTCCTCAGCCTTCTTCCTACCATTGGCTGATCATAGGTGTCTCCCTGCACATGACCCAAAGGCCTGAGTCAAAAGAGAAGGGCAGGTACAAGTTGGGTAGATGACACAGGAGCCTGGTCACCTGCCCATATAGCTTCCTTGGACACCGTAGCCTTACTCATACCTGACAATGAAATGCCACTTCCCGCAGGGCCCTCCCACCTTGGAGCTTGATGGAGCTTATAAAGAGGTCCAAAAGGGCATGAATATTGTAGCAAGGACTTTCTGTAGGTACTACATGCATCTCTTTTTCTCATTTGTGTCTCTTCCTCAGTAAAAGAAGCATCCCAAGAGGTCAAGTACTGTACGATGTTCCCTGTGCTCTGTCTCCCATGGCATTTAAGAGACTGAAAACTGGAAGACCATAGAAGGTCCTCTACCTTCTAAGACTACTTGCAATCTCTTGTTATCTATCCATTTCCTGATGCCTTTAAAAGCAAGAAGTGGTACTCTAGGCCAACTGACGATGATCTGAGTGGCTCCTCCTAGTCTATCACCTCAAGATGAGATGTCAAAATAACAAATGACATATTTTTAAGCTACGTGGTTACCCCTTAGGTAGGCTCTCTGGGTTTGATTAGAAGTTACTTCTGCTCTTAGTGTCTTTCTTCATCATCTTCTTTTCATTTTCTTCCTTGGACCTTCTCATCAATAAAGGTCGCTGCTTTAAGGAAACTGCTTCTTCTCTGGGGAGAATTGAACAGTATCCTATTACAATCAGATTGTCTTGTTCAGAAGCAGGGGGTATTACCTGTCAGCAGGGTTTGGAGCATAGCAAATAGCTACTACCCATCTCAGCTGAGTTACTACCTGGTTCTGGGCAGATAAAGTGGCAAAAGAAGAGAGCCCTTTGGAGGCCTCCGAATCTCATTTTCATTCCCCTTGCAGAGAAGAGACTGGTTTTATTGACAAAGACGACTGAAAATTGCCTGAGCGTTCCAATAACCAGTCTGCGTTGAAGCAGAGAGACAGTCTGGCGGAGGCAAGCTCCCTGCTCCATCGCGCAGCTCCGCTGAGCCACGCTTGCCGCAGCACAAGTCTGTGGCATATGCAGACTAGACTGAAAGGAGCCTCCTGTCGTCCCCAAAAGGAGCCCTTCTCCACCTCCACTCCCAGCCTGCTGCTGCATTTCCTGGATCTCAACCATAAATCAACATGCATTCAGGGAATCTCTGCCAGAAACCAAACTCAGACTGATTCAGGGGCCCAGGGGTCAGGCCTGGGTTAACTGGGCAAGGCCAATGTCCCACTTCCCACTGGAGTGCTTTGTGGTTTGACTGCACAATCCAGATAGGCCACTAGATGTCACCACCATTGATTCTTGTCCTCATGCCCAGGTCCTGAGTATAAGACAGCTCCAAGGCTAGGAGAACTTCAGACTGAATTCCACCGTGACCTTAATTGCAGGGCTGCTGTACTTGATATGACTAACCAAGCTCCCTCGTGGACCTTTCCTAAACCAGTTAGCATCTCAGACCCAAAAGAGCAGAGCTGAAATTTACACAAGACCAATATCTGCTAGAGCAAACCCCAATTCTCGCAATCAAGTTGTCTGCTCTTTCTCTTCTTTTTTTTTTTTTTTTTTTT
>JAJEJO010002366.1:479828-660898 GCA_020662805.1 Glaucomys volans
TTTTTTTTTTTTTTTTTTTTTTTTTTTTTTTTTTTTTTTTTGAGGAGGGGAGTGGTACCAGGGATTGAACCCAGAAGTACTTAACCACTGAGACACATCCCCAACCCTTTTTAAAAATATATATATTTTATTTTGAGACAGGATCTGAGTTGCTGAGGCTGGCTTTGAACTTGTGACCTCAGCCTCATGTGCCAACATGCTCAGCTGTATTCCATTTCTTAAACCATTTGCTACTTTACATCTGTGAGCCTCAGATGTACTACTTTACATCTGTGAAGTTCTTCATCTGCAAAAAAAAAAGAGGCTGGTATTACCAGAAATTACATGAGTATTACAGAAAATCTACATAGGCACTGCTCCCTGGACTTGCACCTCAAGGGCAAGAGGTTCCTCTTAATCATTTTTATAGTCTCCTGCACTGTGCTTGGCACATTATAGGTACTCAACAAATCAGAGTGAATCTGAATATTGGTTAATGTTAGTTAGACCTTATGTCTTAATTGCATCTGCCAAATTAGAATATTCTCTCAGGCTAGCTTCCAGCTAAGAAATTCTAGACTATGAAATTCATGTACTTGTGATATTTATATTCATTTTTTTTTCATAGTGGCAATTAATAATCACATTGTGCTAAGGAGATTTAAGACAAATTATAGCTGACATTAGTAAGGTAAACCTATAAAGTATAAGCAGTTTATAATTGAGGGACCTTAAATTATCCAGCTCCACCCTCTTGTTTTATATCTGAATGATCTAAAACCTGCAGAAATAGTGACTTGCCTAAGGTCACACAGCTAACTAAGGGCACTATAGAGGAGGGAGCTTTTGTCCCCTATTTTCTTTTGGCTGAAGCAAAATAAATGTTTTATATTTTAAAACTATGAGACTCTGAAAAAAAAAAATAGGGAATTGGCCTTAATTTCTGTTGCAGAATTTTTTTTTTCCAGTTGGAAGAGAACAAATTCTGAGTCTGAAAGAGAAGATTCTTTATATGATATTGTACTGTTTTTATATATACACAGAAAATTACAGCCTTTTCTCTAGGCCCACATGAATTGTTCAACTTGATTTGACTTATGATAACCATACTACTATAACTAAAAGGATCTAATTAGATACACAAATAAACCAAATAGCAAATTATAAGGAAATAATTTAGCTCTTAACTTTTCTTGGTTAAGACATTAATTCTAAGCTTCTGCCTGAGAATTACTATTGTCAAGGAAAGATTCAAGAGACTCAGTGGAAAAGGTTATAGAACTTTTCTGGTGTGGGATGCAATTTTTGTTTATTTGTAACAGTTTGATATTTTTGATCTAATGTCATTTCTAATGATTTCAAACAAGCAGTGTGTTTTGCTTATGCCTCTAGTATTCTGTCCTCAGAGTGAACCTTCCTATCCAACCATTTTGATCTTTTTTGCTAACCCCTAGATAGCATGCTTATTCTTACTTCTAAAAATATAATAATGTTATGGCTCCCTCTCTTGTCAATCTTACCCTTGTATCAGCAATATTCCAAGGAATAAAATGGCAAATTCAAATTAGATTAATGCAAGGAGGGTATATTTACAAAGATACTATTAATAAAAGTGTTGGAGTTATGTAGGCAGAGCACAGGAATAAAACAGTTTCTGGGAGCCTAGCAGCATCAGGAGAAGGGAGAGGCCCCAGAACCAGAAGCAAAGTCTTATAGAGCAGCCTGTCTGGAGAGAAGTGGCTGTGTTGAACACAGTCCCAGGCAACTTAGAGGCAAGGAAGTAGGACAGTTCTCACTCTGCTGTATCCCTCGGATCTGTAATGACTCCATTGGCAGAATTCAACCAGAAACCAGAGGGCTGGGGAGCCTAATGATGTAATCCCTCGTGGGACAGAATGCCGATTGGACAGGAGAATACAGGGCAAATGGATGACGTCTGGCACAGTGCCAATCCTTTGGGATCCAGTGTACCTCTTACCTCTTCAAAGAGCCTTTCCTTAGCTTCCTAGCCCAAGTGAGCTCCTCAGTCTCTGTTAGGATTTGGCTATTAACTGTTGCCCTCTGACAGCTTTACCCTATATTATTACATGTTCAAAAGCTGTTACTTCATTATTTTTAGCTTTTCAGTGTTTGTCTTAGCCACTCAATTTGATTTAAAACTACGAGTACAATGGCTCCATTTTTCCTGCTTTGTGCTTTGCACATTAACACTTTTTTTTTTTTTTTTCTTTTTGGTAGCTTTCTATTATGAAAAATGTAGACATTTACCCAAGTGGAAAGAATTGTAAAATGAACTTCTGGGTACTCACCACACAACTTCATTCACAGATGTTGTCATTTTTCCTTTATCCCCACCTTACCCACCTTACCCACTGTCCAGGTAAATTTTTTAGGTTGTGTTTATGTCCGTCTCTTAGAGTCCAAGGATAGTATTCAAATGATCCATGTTGTAGTAATTGTTGTCACTGGGATTGTATGTATACTCCTTATTTTCATCTTTTATTCCAATATACATTACTTTGTTTGATGTACTCTATATGTGGATGGGTAGATAGAGATGTAGGTATAGAGAGCTATAGATGCAATTGTATGAATGGTCTAAGTAAAATTTTTTGTCAAAATTTGGAGAGTTGGCTTAAGTTAACATCTCCTCTGTATGTACTTTATTTTGAGCTATTTAGCCTTTTGTTAACAACTTTTGTCTTAACGAGTTTTAACTCATGTATTGATTTTGCGTGTGGACCCAGACTGGTTTCTCAGGTGTTTCCTGATGTATTTTATGTTGTCGTATCTGTTTTATAGCTGCCATTACTGTACTTTTCCCCAAATGTGTGCAGCGTCTAAAATGAGATACTTACATAAATGTTCAGGGAAAACTGGAGCATCTGCTGCAAATTTCCATTAGCTCCTAATGCCTAAGCAGACATAGCTTTAAAAATGTGTTTTGTCAGATTCTTTTGTATTAGTCTTTTTCTTGAGATAAAGTGAGCTACTCCTCTTCTTCATTTTCCTTTTGTTTTTTTTTCCTAAGGATCACACTGAAATATCCATGCGGAGCAATTTGCATTCCTCTATCTCCCTCCTATTATGTCATTAAGTAGAAGAGAGATAACACGAGTCACCTTTGTAACCCTGTGAGTGTGCTAAGGCTATTGAGCAAACATTCACTTTTAACCTCTTGATTATCAGTCAGCCTACAAGAATGTTAAACTTCAAGGGAAGAGACCTTTGGTCCACAGTGGAGAGCCATATCTTGTCCAAGATACTAAATGTTTGGGGATTCCTGTTATTAAACATGTTATGTAACTAATTTGCATGAAACATTGAACTAAAAGAAATAAAGCCTTAAATTTATGACCCAAAAAGTAAATCAGTGGTCACATGAAGAGCCAAAATTCCCCTTGGCCTACAAATGTGCAGTTCTGAGGCAGTAAAGTGATTTAGGAAGTGGGGTTTTTCCAAAGAAACTTGTTCCCCCCTTGGTGTCCTCTTCAGTGACTGAAGGTTTAGTGTAGAAATCTGAAAAGGCTTGTTCTTTCTACCTGAAAAGGATGAAAAGAAACTAATTCTTTGAGAGGTGGTTTGGGGAGAGAGTAGCTGAAGGTCCACTGGCCTTGGGAACAGGGATCACTGTCAGTGTTGTAATGATGGCAGAATGCACTACCTGCTGTGAGGTCGGTTAGCAGCAGACCCTGAGAAGAAGGAAGCTGATTTCATAGGACAGAGTATTAGCCAGGAGGGAAGAAGGAATACTTAAGAAGCCAAGAGTAAAATGTTTTCATTTTTGCCTGATGTGGACCTCGATATAGAAAGCTGGTATGCCAGAAAGAGTAGAAAATAAGAGGAAAAGCTGTAATTGCTGCCAAAGTCGACATGGGCAAACTAGCACTGAAGCTGGTTAGAGCATGGGTGGAGGTCTAGAAGGATGGGTTAGATATGATCCTGGCAAGGGGCTGAAGGGCTTTTATATGTTGATTCAGCCATGTGGGGAAGAAGAGCCATGATTCATTACCTAAAATAAGAACTGAGAGTCTGTACTAAAGTTTAAGAATAGCATGGTCTTTGGTCTATAGCTAGTGCCACTAAAAATTTTGCTGGCATTTATTGTATGTTGTGAGTAAGATCCCAGAATGCACCTAAATGTGGAAAAACAAAACGTGTTGCTGGAAAAAAGCCTAAACTTAAAAATGTGATCCAAGTCAACAAATTAGTCTCACTTTAAGCCAAAGGAAATGTTTGAAATGAAAGTGCTGCCAGGAAATATAAAGAGTATTCTAGACTTAGGCAGAAAAATTTATGAGCATTTTATGTTTAGTGACTTCTGAGGATGTAATGCATTATTAAGACCTACAGATAACCCCTTTGAAGGACTCTGTTTATTTCTGGACCCGAAGCACAACTGGAATATCAACTTTTTCCTTCTCTGATGGCCCTTTCCCTTTCAGGAAAAAGAACAAGCATGTGGGTATGAGTAATAGTTGGCCACTAATATGACCTCTAGAAAAAAACCACAGCATAGTTTGTGGTTTATCTTCAGGAATATAAATCGAAGGAAGTAAAAGAAGGAACTAAGTTATTGCTTTTATTTAGTTTCATTTGCATAGTACTTCTCAAAATTCACTGTATCCTTTATCATTGGTTACATGATGATGTTTTCACAATTTCAAAGATTTAGGAAGGAAAAAATTGTGATTTTAGCAAAAAGTCTGTAGTTACATTTTGGTTTAAGAAATAGTTTCTCAGGAATTGTATGACTTCACAGGGTGATGTTTCACAGTAACTTGAGCTGGTTCCACAGGCCTTGGGAATGGCTCTGTTGTTTTTGTTTTTGGCATTATGCATAAAGGGAGGAAGTACTGATTGAGTCCAAATAGATGTTGAAGGCAAAGATGTGAAGAAAGAAGGAAATAAAGATTGTTAAAGTCATTTCCAGAGGAATAAGTGAAGGATGGCAAGATCTCCATCATCAAGCTTGATAGGAGGTTGCATTCCAAAGTGAAATTCTAAGCACTTTAACTCAGTATTGGGGACAACCAAGTACATTGATGTGGAGCTCCCACCTTAGAAAATGTTACATTACCTTAGACACTAAAATTGGCGTGTATTTCCTGAATTACATACCTGGAATTATCCTGTAACTGGTATTTCTTACTCTTGTATGTTATCCTTCTAGATATGGAAGAAAATAGCAGTATTGCCATGTTGGTGCCAGACACAGGGGAACAAGAAACTATATTGACAGCTGAAGGTGTCGTCACTCCTTCATTAGAAATCGATGAGCAAAGGAAAGCTAAAGCAGATCCATTAATCCATGTTATCCAGAAGTTAAGCAAGATAGTGGAACATGAAAAGTCACAAAAATGTCTTCTGATTGGGAAAAAACGCTCACGTTCAAGCACTACAGCACGCTCTCTTGAAACCCAAGAACTTTGTGAGATTCCAGCAAAAGTAACCCAGTCACCTGCTGCTGATATTAGAACAGCTGAGATGTCACAAGTAAATTTTACCCCTGACTCTCTTGCCCAGAATGATGGGAAGGCTATGTCTTACCAGTGTAGCCTTTGTAAGTTTCTGTCTTCCTCTTTTTCTGTGTTGAAAGATCATATCAAGCAGCATGGTCAGCAGAATGAAGTGATATTAATGTGCTCAGAGTGCCATATTACATCCAAAAGCCAAGAGGAACTTGAAGCTCACGTGGTAAATGACCACGAAAGCGATGCCAATAGTCACATCCAATCCAAAGTCCAACAGAGCATAAGCCCCTCCAACACCTTATGTCCAAGAACCACTGAAAGAAATAATGAAACCATTCCTGACATCCCAGTAAACGTGGACAGTTCACAAACTCATACTGTCCAAACTGCATCCATGACTGAAGTGGGTAGGAGGAAATGGTATGCATATGAACAGTATGGCATGTATCGATGTTTGTTTTGTAGTTATACTTGTGGCCAGCAGAGAATGTTGAAAACACATGCTTGGAAACATGCAGGGGAAGTCGATTGCTCCTATCCAATTTTTGAAAATGAAAATGAGCCTCTCGGCTTGCTGGATTCTTCAATGTCTGCTGCACCTGGTGGGGTTGATGCAGTAGTCATTGCTATTGGAGACAGTGAACTGAGTATCCACAATGGACCATCTGTACAGGTGCAGATTTGCAGCTCAGAACCATTGTCATCTTCATCTCCTTTAGAACACAGTGCAGAAGCGGGAGTAGACCTAAGTCAGTCAGTTACCCTTGACCCTAACGAGGAAGAAATGCTAGAGGTGATCTCTGATTCAGAGGAGAATCTGATTGCTGATAGCCTACTTTCATCAGCACAGAAAATCATCAGCAGTAGCCCAAATAAAAAAGGTCATGTTAATGTGATAGTGGAGCGTTTACCAAGTGCCGAAGAAACACTTCCACAGAAACATTTCCTCATGAATGCTGAACTTGAGGAAGGGAAAAACTTGAACCCAGCAGAAGCCCAAACTGGGGGTGGAGAAACTGATGACATTTATCATGCTGACAAATGTACTGTCGACATTGGGGGGTTGATCATAGGCTGGAGCAATCCAGAAAAGAAAGACAACGAGTTAATAAGTAAAGGCTTAGCTACTGATGAAAACGCCCCACCTGGCCGAAGAAGGACAAATTCTGAGTCCCTTAGACTACACTCATTAGCCGCAGAAGCCCTCGTCACAATGCCTATAAGAGCTGCAGAACTAACAAGAGCCAATCTCGGGCACTATGGGGATATAAACCTCTTAGATCCAGATACTGGACAAAAGCAAGTAGATACTCCATTGGCAGCATATTCAAAAATTATGTCACCACTTAAAAACTCCTCAGATGGCTTAGCTAGTTTCAACCAAAGCAACTCTACCTTGGTAGCACTTCCAGAGGGTAGACAGGAGTTGTCAGATGGACAAGTTAAGACAGGCATCAGCATGTCCCTACTCACTGTAATTGAAAAATTGAGAGAAAGGACAGATCAGAATGCTTCAGATGATGACATTTTGAAAGAATTGCAGGACAATGCCCAGTGCCAACCCAACAGTGATACAAGTTTGTTGGGAACCAATGTGATAGAATATATCCCTAATGCTGAACGGCCCTACCGATGCCGCCTGTGTCACTACACAAGTGGTAACAAGGGTTACATCAAGCAGCACCTACGAGTTCATCGACAGAGACAGCCGTATCAGTGTCCTATTTGTGAGCACATCGCTGACAACAGCAAAGATCTGGAGAGCCACATGATCAACCACTGTAAAACAAGAATATACCAGTGTAAACAGTGCGAAGAATCCTTTCATTATAAGGTAAGCATTGGTTAGTGCAATCTTGAGAGGATTTTAGAATTCTAGAGTGAGGAAGGAACTTTGATTTAGTCCAGCCACCTCATTTTATAGAAACGGAAAATGAGTTCCAGAAAAGTTTGATAAGTTTGCCCAGGGGATCCCAGCTAATTAGTATTGAAGTTGGGACTGAAATCCAGACCTTCAGAGTTTCTGCTCCAGAATTCCTTCCCCCAGCTTACTGCCTCCTCAGTAGTCTTTTATATTTACTACTTTAGCGTTTTAATGTACATATCTTTTTAGAATGTTGATTTTCATGTACAAGGGAATGTACAATGTACAGTAGATTGACATCACATACACATTTGACTGACTTAACTGTATCATTCTCACAAAAATGTCTTTTTCTCATTTTACATGTGGCCCCCAAATGCAAGTCAGTCATTTTAGTTGCTATACAGTGAACAATGATTTATATCATTGCAAAAGGGAAAGTGCTCTATATAAGACTTATTAAAAGAGCATCCAGTAGAGTTAAAGCCATGTATACTGTTTAACGGGTAGTTTAAGGAACTTTCAAGGATTATTTATACTGTCTGATTTTCATCTTGTTGACCTTGAGTGCAGCAGCTAGTATATAGTGCTCTTCATTCTTTTGTAAAGGAAACATACATTGAATCAATTTTTGGTTTAGAACTTCTTCAATCTCTGAAGATGTGGTAAAAATGTATCTTAATTGGCTAATGGGACGTAGACTTTTCCTGTCAAAAAACTCAAACCAGAGTTGTTGGTTTTAAAAAAAAGGTTATCAAGAATAAAAACTCCAAGAGTCCCTGCTGCTTGGATCACCCTCATGAAATTCCAAGGAGGATATTCAAATAGACTGTAAAGGCAAGTTCTGGGGATTTCTTTTGCTGCTCTTATAGTCTTGATTTGTGGAGTAGAAAAAGAAGAGGATATCATGAGGTGAGCAGTACTAATTAGGTCCTCTTATGCGTTTAGTTGATGTTTAAAGACAGAACGTAGCAGAAGTTCAGTGGTTCAATCAGTGGTTCACTGATTGAATTTATTTTTGTGGAAGTGTTGCGTTATCCTGAACACTCTGCTCTTGCCATCTCTGGCCTACCAGTGTGGGTCAGCCAGTGTGCATATGGCATGGTAAACACCTCTCAAGAAGAGGGAACTTCCTTTCAGAGAGTATAAAAAGAGGAACTGCCTTTGTGATGAGATTATGATTCCTCTGATGTATTTCTTTCTATAAATTATGAAATGTGTCACTCAAATGTTCTTTTAGCAGATTTTATTTTAAAATATTGATAATACATTCTAGGTAGTAGGACATGAAAGCAATTAACCCCCTCTTCCACAGCCTAGTAATTGGATATGTATTTTTATTGAAAACTTACATATTAATTTCTCTCAATTTTTTAGAGTCAGCTGAGGAATCATGAGAGAGAACAGCATAGCCTTCCAGACACCTTGTCAACAGCAGCTTCTAATGAGCCAAGAATTCCCAGTGATACAACTGATGGAAAATGTGTTCAGGAAGGTATTTGTGTATTTTTAAATACAGGCCTCAATGACTCGTATATGTAGTAAAAAATGCCCTTACTTGACACATGGGTTATTTTCAGGACTTAAGCATATATTAGCCTCAATTTTTATACTGTGGATGTGAGTGATATCTTTGCTTCTAAGAAAATTTTAACCACTAAATGCAGTAAGTTATTACTAGATCCTCGGTAAGAAGAGCTAGATTAGTAAGGGCTCATCTTAAACTATGCAGGTAGATATTACAATTAAAATTTACACTGTCCTGTAAGAGCCAAGCTATAGCATAGACCTCAGAAGGGGACATATCAGCAAGCCAGAGAAACTGCAGCATAGAAAGCAGGCTTCTCCCTCTCCCAATACCAACTGACCTGCAGCAAACAGCTTTTGCAGATGGTAGGCCCCCTCCTCAAACTTTAACTGAGGCTTCCTGCTGTGATCTTATTCTTCTCTAAGTATGACTGCCAGATTTCATCTGCATTATTTAAAAACACACGAATGTAAGATCCTTTTATGTACTAGTTAGGTACCAGTCAGCCAAGTTTCTGGTAATAGGAATATTAGAATCAAAAGATTTAATTAGAGTTCCATGAAAAGGCGGATGCCACATCCGGAGAATCAGGGATAAAGTGTAATAAGCTGTACTTCCTTGCATCCGCTCACTTAAATTGATATACTTTAAATGTCTCAAGTGTGGTACATAGTGTTTATGGGAAATAAAACATATTGGGGTGACTTTCCTTTTTAGATTTCCTAAGAATTAAAGTTAGAAACAACTGCAGAGTGAAATGTTTTACCATAATGTTTCATTAAATTATACCCCAGAAAGCATGACTGGTTCTACAATGTTTCTGAAAGAACTGATTTTGACACCACTGTAGCACCAAAATTCCCTTGTCAAACAGATGTCATCCCTGTAAAACTCTCCAAAACAAAAGGAGTTTATGACATGGCATCTGTTTCTGCAATACATGGCTGAGTTAAAACAATTTTGTTTCCTTTTTCCAAAATATCCCTAAATGCCTCCTTTTATTTTAATTCATTATGTTTCCATATCGCCTTTAAAGAAGACATTAAAACATTAGAAATGATTGGACCATAAATTCCTAAGGAAGAAATTAAGTATTACTCAGTAGCGCCACCTGCAGTTAAATACCAGCGTTGGAATACGTCTTCTGGCACCATCTTAAAAAAGCAAAAATTTAAATCTGTCTGAGTGGGTAAATAGATTAAAAGCCACTGTTTTAGTAAAAGAGAAAAAAAAATACCAGTTCAAAATTAAAATAACTATAACTTTACAATATTAGCATCTGTCCACCATATTCTATCTTACAGCATCTTTTCTATGTGGATTATACTTTTTCTTAGCGTTAAATGTATAAATTTTTAATTGCTCGCCATTCTTTCCTACCCCTACCTGGCTCCTTGGCTATTCTTTGTCGTAATAGTATAAAACAGTACAGGTAGCCAATAGCTTCCTGCATACTTCCACCTGGATAGGTACTTTATTAATGCAATATTAGATAATTTTAAATCTGGTTGGCAGACAACAGAACAACTTTTCAACTCATGCTTTGTTAAAACTTCTCTAACCACTTAGTGAACTTATTAAATAAGAGAGGAGATGTGTGTCTCCTTTGGCCTTCCTTTGGTCTAGGGACCCCAGCATTATTATACCACAGATACTTCTGGGCATACTTTCAACACAGAGGTCCAGTGTAATTGAACTTCAGGCATTCCTTTATCCAACAGGCATAGCATGCCCTATTAGAGCAGTGCCAGGTGCTGGAAGTACAATGATGGGCATCTTTGCCCTTGAGTAACCCACACCAGTGAAGAAGTCAGAACTGGACTGATGGGTATATCCTCAAAATCCATCGGTGCTCTAAGAAGCAAAGCACTTTCACATGGTCTTTCTTCTTGAAATTCAGTTAAATTCTTGGAAATCCATAATTTGCCATGCCCTGGGGTTCAGTGCAAACCAAACAGATAGGTACTTACAAACCTCAGAGAATCTACAGCTCAATAATAGGACAGAGACTACCCATAGAAGCAGGTGAATGTATGTACTTTGGTGAAGGAAGAATACAGGATTTGCTAAACCATGCTTGAGATTCTAGTATTTCCATTTTGTAGATGAGAAAATTGAGACCTCAAGAGGTAAAATAATTCACCCATAATCGTACTGGTAGTAAGTGGCAGAGCAAGGACTAAGCCCAAGTTTTTGAACTTTAAATCTAATCTTTTTTTCACTGGAAACATTTGCTTGAAGCAGCACAGGCTCTCATTCTGTGCTATATTAAGTTTTTCCATCTGTCAGTTTTATTAGTTGTCATTGATCTGTAATATTTCTCACACAAAACCATTATCCAATATTTCACACTTCATTTTTTCAAGTTTTTTTAAACTATATTTGGAACAGCGCCATTTATAATCAAGTCCAAGTTTTTAACCTACCAATTAAGAGCAATACTTAGATTATAATTATGATTAGTGCATGTATTAATGTTATAGATTTATATCAGGAAATTAGGACATTTTGTTCTGCCTGGCAGTAGTTATTAGCCAAAGAAAATTTCAATTTTAGAAAGCTTAAATTTAACTTAAGGATTTTCTTTGTTAAAATTTTAGTGTAAGTTTTCTTTTGTACCACTAATTTTGCTTTTACACCCTGTTACTTGTGTTTTCCCTCAGCTTTCCTCCTGCCAAGGGACACACAGCTCTTCCTACTCTGCCTGATTCTTGAGCTTCAGTGCTTGCTTTGTTCCTGAATATAAAGCAGTCTGAGCAGGAATAGCCTGTGGATTTTATGCTGACAGAGAATTGAATATCTTCAGGAAACAGTTTCATTTGATCAAGTTATTCAACTTGTATTGTCACATTTAAATTACTCAGTCCTGTTGTTGCAGAATGAGTTAGTAACATGACCTGTTTCCATTGGATCCGTGTTTCCTGCATTTCAGAGAGCTGCATGTTCATAGCCTTTGTCCCTTTAAATTGTCAGTTTACTAGAGGTAATTATTGTACATTATAGAGCCCTTCATAATATGCAGTTGCTCTTCTTCTTATGTTGAATTGATAGCTGACAGCTGTAAACTATAAACTCGCAGGCTGAGAAAACATTTATGTAGCCCAGGCTGGCCCCAAATTTTTGTTCCTCCTGCCTTGGCCTCCCAAGTAGCTGGGATTATAGGCTTGTGCCACCACACCCAGCCTAGGCTTTTTATATTGAGTTTGCTATATATGGTTTGTGGTTAAACTTTATAATATTGAATTATAATATTAACTTACATGTGGTTTGCAAACCAGTGTTTCTTTAGGATACTCTATCCATCGTGGTTAGACTGACACCTTTCCAATCAGCAGTGGGTCTGTGATTAATAGAGCTGCTGTGCAGTCAGCAGGGCAGCTGGAAGCAAGTTCATTATACTCTAGAATTTTTTACAAGGCTTTGCAGAAACCAGCCCAGCCTTATCTATGTGTACAGATCAGATGATGACCAGTTTATGTCTGCTGATAGTCTAGGTACAGCAGAATCTATAAAGCCACTTCACACTTGTTAAACAGTAAGAAAGCTTTGATTGAAATGGTATACTCTGTGGTGTGTAAATATTCATTTACAACAGAATGTAAATGCTGTCATTTGAATCTTATTAAAACCTATCTCTGAAACTCTGAAATGCCTTGTCTAGGGAGTAAGTCTTCAGCCCAGAAACAGTATAGATGTGATGTGTGCGATTATACAAGTACAACATATGTTGGTGTCAGAAACCACAGACGAATTCATAACTCTGACAAGCCGTACAGGTAAGTGTGATGATCCTAGAATTTCACTGTTTGTATTAAAATATTGTATTGTAAATAAATAAAATAGTAAAAATTAATCCTTAATCTTTAGAAGCAGTGAAATTCCCTACAAAAGAGTCTAATTAAGCTATCCTATGCAATAAGGTCATTTAATTTTGTTACTTGATTTTTCACAAAAGCTAATTACAACATGTAGTTAAGAGAATATATAAGCATTCTCAGTCAGGATTCTCATTTCTTAAATAAATTTAGCTTTATGGGAAAAAACTGTTGTGTGCATATAATAAATGTGCAGACATGGGCTGGAGAGGTAGCTCAGTGGTTGAGTGCTTGCCTACGAGTGCAGGGCCTGAGTTCAATACTCAGTACTGCAAAACAAATATGTGAAGGTGCAGATGTTTTACAGTTTCTCCATCTGTCCAAACGCCACTTGTTCTACTTGGAGCCACAGTGGAACTTAAGGTTCTCACATCAGAGAGTTGAAGGCTGTGGGCGTGAATCCTTTAACCTCTCATCAAAACATTTTTTCAGGTTTCAGTTCTTTTCCTGGGTATTACAGGGGTGACACAAAGAGTGTGGAAAGTTGCTCTATTAATCTAAATGAAAACCTGACAGACGATGCCATAAACGGTCATTATTTGGGCCTATAGCAAGGAGTTCTCTCTGTGTATGGTGGGGTTTTTTTGTTGTTTTTGATTTCTTTTGTCTGTTTTTGTTTTGGTACTGGTGTGCTCTGCCACTGAGCCACTTTAATTTTTTATTTTTTTATTTTTTGGTACCAGGGATTGAACCCAGAATCCCAGGGGCACTCAACCACTGAGCCACATCCCCAGTGTTTTTATTTTGAGACAGGGTTTTGCTAAGTTGCTCAGGGCCTCACTAAGTTGCTGAGGCTGGCTTTGAACTTGTGATCCTCCTGAGTCAACCTCTTGTTGTGGGGATTACAGGCATTCACCACCATGCCTGGCCTTTTATTTTTTATTTTGAGACATGATCTCACCAAGTTGCGGAGGCTGACCTTGAACTTGTAATCCTTCTCTCAGCCTCCTGAGTCTCTGGGATCTTAGGCATGTGCCACAGCATCCTGCTATATATAGTTTTAAATATTTAGTATGTGTTATAATATGCTAACTAGCATACTTGTAACAGTGTATCTGTTTGCAGTCTTTTAGCTCTGTAGAAGGTATTTGGCCTTGATCTCAGCATCTCTATTTTCATTTGAAATATTTTCAAAATTATGATTCCTAAGAAAGTTTTTTTTCCAGGGCATAATGAAGGCCATTTTCAATAGTAACTCAGTGTCTGTCATAGTTCTATGTAAGGTATTATAAGTGGGATTGGACATGTTTCATTTGTGATTTATACTGGGGAATGTTTAGAACATCATGGAAACTGGAGATACTAGAGTTTTCTGATTTAAGGAGAAAGCTTTGCCTTAATTCTCAAATGTAATGATGTACCATGCCAAATTCAGATGATTTGGGCAGTAATATTCTCTGGTAGACAAATTATACTGTTCATTTATTCCCTCAGAGATATTGAACAAATATTTTGTTCCAGGAACTGTGCTAGGCTCTTTGACTATATTCATAAGAAAAGAGGCATCATCTTTGTTGTCATGGAGCTTATAGACAAACATTTCTATCAAGTACACAGTGGGCAAGTACAGGTTAATCCAAAAGTTCACAGGCTGGGAAGAATATAGCTTAGTGGAAGAGCACATGCCTAGCACCACACACAAAAGATCCAAAACTTTTTGAGTGCTTATATGATGCCACAAGTAGAAAACTCTCCACCTGACCACACACAGCCAAAACACAGGTGCACAAGAAGAGTATATATATATATATATGTATAAGGTATATATGAAACAAATGAATTTCATGTTTAGATTTGGGTCTCATCTCCAAGTTGCCTCATTATGCATATGCAAATATTCTGAAACCAAAAGGATACCAAATCTGAAAGACTTCTAGTCAAAAGCATTTTGAGTAAGGAACACTCAACCTATATATAATGATAAATTTATTAAAAAAAGACTAATAATTGCTTTCTGATTCTGTAGAGCATTTTGTGTTGACCTGAGTAAATGAGTCTTATAAGTCTCATTTTGGTAACCTTTGGTGTCTTAGGGATGTTTTCTTATGTTCTTAAAATATTCATAGGCTCATGGGATTGGTTGCAGTTGTCCTTAGATCTCCCTACCAATGGACAACATACTATTAGAATCTTTTTTTTTTTTTTCTTGGTACTGGGAATTGAACTCTGGGGCACTCAATCACTGAGCCACATCCCCAGGCCTATTTTGTATTTTATTTACAGACAGGGTCTCACTGAGTTGCTTAGCACCTTGCTGTTGCTGAGGCTGGCTTTGAACTCATGATCCTCTTATCTCAACCTCCCAAGCTGCTGGGATTATAGGTGTGCCACCACGCCCAGCTAAGAGAATCTTCTTCATGTAGTATCCCATTATCTCTAACCTTGTGACTCTCCTTTAAACCTTCTTTAAATTCTTTAAATATGTATCCTCCTTTTTCTAATGGGATTTGTAGTCTATAGAGTATTATGTATTAACATGTTCTATTCCAGTATGTTTTTAGGGCCTTTCTCTTCACTTTCATATAGTCTGCAATGAGCTGAGCCTTCTTGATGTATGATTTAATCTAAGGCTCACAGTAGTTTTCCTATCTCATTTCCTACCTGCTTCTTTCAGTTTTGTTGCCTGGT
This sequence comes from Glaucomys volans, assembly GCA_020662805.1. NCBI lineage: Eukaryota > Metazoa > Chordata > Mammalia > Rodentia > Sciuridae > Glaucomys > Glaucomys volans. The sequence goes on from JAJEJO010002366.1 coordinate 495,177, forward strand.
TCACTTACAATCAGAATTTGGGTTGGTTTTCTGAGTCCACGCTCTGCATTTCTGTTTACCCACATTTTGTTAAGAAACATTCTCCTAAGAAGCAGTGGTGAATTTCTTATAAAGCAAAATGCCTTGTTGTACAATCAGTCTTCTTACAGGGCACAAAAGCTTCTTCACATATTTATATGTGCCCATTGTGCAACAGAATTCTGCATTGGTGACCCGTTTCTTTCTCCCGCCTTGCTTTTTATGTTGCCTTTCTAGTCTTTCACTCAGCCTATTTGCATGATCTGGGCAATACAGCTTTGTATGTAAGAGTCCTGGCGTTAGAGACAGAGAGTCCTGGGATTGAACTTGAGCAAGCTCACATAGGGGATCCGTCACCTCAAGCGCGAGCAAACTGTTTCCCCTCTCTTTGCTTGGTTTTGTCATTTATAAAATGACGATAATTAAGGTGGTGAGGATTCTACGAAATGCCATATAAAGTACTAGCACATAATAAGCAGCCAGGAAAGGGTAGTTGTCTAATAGTAACTGGACCCAGGTTTTGTCCTCATCCCTTCCTAGTGATTTCATTGTTTAGCCAAAAAAGAAAGAAAGAAAATGCTGACTTCTGCCTTCTCATCATTTGGGAAACAAAGAGTCCTTTTCCTGGGTAGTCAGGCATAGCTTATTTTACAAGAGAGACACTGTGCCCAGGTGGAAACACTGTCACTGCTGAGGTTCCTGTGCTGTCTGACTGCTTCAGAGACAGTCTAGTGTCATAGGGAGCACTGATGCTTAAGACCCAGGCCTGAACCACACTCTTCCTGTGCCCTCCCCGTGACATTGGGATTGTTATTTCAGTCTTACACCCCAAATGACACTGGGAATAATATTGCCTGTCTCAAGGCTTTGCAAGGGTTGAATGAGATTATATTTGTGAAGCCCCAGCATGTTTCCTGGTTTGTTGACAGACTGGTTCCTCCTTGCTCATGAAGTCATGAGATCATCTCAACCATTCTGTGTAAGGGCAGGGAAAGATTAAAATGGCACCATCCTATCCCAATCCTTCCAAGACTCAGCTAACTTTATGTTTATTCTATGTTAACCACACACCACTGGTAGTTACACTTGATACAACAGTGGACTGAAAGGTTCCATTCAGAATTTTCAAACAGTAGATTGTTTGGGGTTTGATATTGCAGTACTGGAATCCCCCATTCCCCATGTACATCCCCCCAGACCCCCTTTGTGGAGAATAAAGTGGGAGAACAAAACTTTTTCTTGTGGTTACCAAGGTACCTTCTAACCATATGCCATTTAACCCATTTTCCTTTAGCAACACAGTTGTGTTTTATATTTATTCCAAAACATTGTTCAGGGTATAACCTGACATAGAGGGAAGTATGTAGATGGGCTTTGACTAAATCATTCAGCACACTGCCTGGCACATAATAGGTACTCAGTAAACATTGGCTGATAAATGCCTCAGGTTTTCTTATGTAAAATGGTTTTGGTTCTAGAAAGTTACTGTGTGACTTATTATTGAAAATAAACATTTGGTGGTATTACTATGCCTTTTCTTCCTTAAATAAAATAGTTGCTCAAATATACACACACAGGTGTATATCAAATTGTTTTCGTTTTTTGTTTTGTTTTGGTACCAGGAATTAAACCCAGATGTGCTTTACTACTGAGCCACATTCCCAGCCCTTTTTGTTCTTTTATTTTGAGATAGGTTCCCACTAAATTACTTAAGGTCTCCCTATATTGCTGAGGCTGGCCTCAAACTTGTAATCCTACTGTCTCAGCCTCCCAAGTTGCTGGGATTATAAGCATATACCACCACATCTGGCTCAAATTATTTCAATGCCCAGTCCAATTTTGATACACAGTCCAAAAATACCCAAATGTTGTTTTGGTACCAACATTAAATACTAAATGTTAGTTTGGTAATACTAAATGCTAATTGTTCATATTAGGAACCTAACAAGGTCTCAAAACCAAATTTGGTTGCTAAGTCTCTTAACTATGTGTCTGTCTCTCTCTCTCTGTCTCTCTCTCCCTCCCTCCCACCCTCCCCCCTTCTCTTGCTCTGTTTAAAAGCATAGAAAATAAATTTGAATGTAATAAGACAAACCCTGTTGCAAGATTTTTATTGAAATCTTTATGTGTATGTTCAAATCTTACATGAGTTACCCCATACTTGTAAAACACCCAACTTCTTTCTTCCACCTCCACCCCTCACAGCAACTGTTCCTAATTTGATCAGACCTAGAGACCCACCAAGTAAAGTCCCAGGCCAGGGAAATAGGATTATTTTAACCAGCATCCTGGAGTTTGGGGACTGAAGTAACTGATTTATTAGCAATAACGAAAGCCTATAGAAAAATTCAGACCCAAGTTTTTTAGCCAAGTTGTACAAACCATAACAAGAAACCTTGTTATGATTTAGACACAGAAGTTCATGTGTGAGACAATTTGAGAAGCTTAGAGATGAAATGATTGGGTTGTGAGAGCTTTAATCCTATCAGCGAACTAACCACCTGATAGGGATTAATTGAGTGGTGACTGAATATAGAGTGTAGCTGGAGGGGGTGGGTCCGTGGGGGAGTGCCTTTGGGGTATATATTTTATATCTGGCAAGTGGAGTCTTTCTGTGCTTCTTGGAGGCCACGTCCTGGCTGACCTGCTTTCCTCTGCCTTACTATTCTGCCATCATATTCTGCCTTATTCCAGGCCCCAAGGAATGGAGCCCACTATCTATGGACTGAAACTTCTGAAACCATGAGCCCCAAAATAAACTTTCCCTCTTCTAATTGTTCTTGTCAGGTCTTTTGGGCACATCAGTGAAAAAACTGACTGAAACAAACCTCGCCTTTCTACATTGGCTTTCTTTTAGCTGCCAAAATATAGTTTTCCTGCATTAGAAAGAGATCATTTTTATACAGATGGTTGGAATATTATTGATTGACATGGAAATTCTGTTGATTCTGGCATTCCAAAGCTTTGATCCAGCAGTGGCCTTATTGAGAGTCTACCAGGAACTGCTGAGCTAAGCTGCCAGGGTATTCTCTTGTTTGCTCATGTCACATATATGGCTTTGCCTTGATAGACTTGAATAATTGAAGTACCAAACGGCTCTATCAGGAGCATTTGGCAGCTCCACCAAAGGATCAAAATAAAATTGTGACAGGCAATATCATGGTGCCTGTACTGCTGCTGTGCTTTTGATGATTTTGTTTTAGTTTGGGTTTCCCCACATATGCAGTGCACAGGGTGGGCTAGGAAGGAGTAAGTTACCTAAATGGAAATTTAGGTGTTGCTGGTCTGTTGGACACAGTGGTTAGAAATCATCTATTAGACATAGCTCCATTTTAAAACATGTTTTCTGTCATTTCTCCTTTCTCTGGGTACTACATGTATTTGGGTCAGTGAAATAGAGCCAGCAGCTCTTCTTCCCTTTCCAGCTCCGTAAAACACATGCTCATGAAATTTGTGTCTTTGTGAAAGAAGGTAGACAGTAAGGAGAATTTCAGGAAACAAGTATGGTGAAGTATATAAAGCAGGATGATGCTGTAATAATGGTTTTTCTCTTTCTCTCTTTTTTTTTTTTTTTTTTTTTTTAATAAAATTTGGGTTTCTCCCTGGAATTATATAGGAAAAGTGGGGAGGGAATGGAAAATGAGAAAATTCAGCTAAAGGAAACATATTCTTAAAGGGAGTAGCACACACCTGTAATCCCAGCAACTTGAGAGGCTTGAAGAAGAGGATCAAAAGCCCAGGTCAGCCTCAGCAATTTAGCCTCAACAACTTAGTGAGACCCTGTCTCAAAATAAAAAATATTAAAAGGACTGGGGGATGTAGGTCAGTGATTAAGCACTGGGTTCAAAAAGATAATAAATTTAAAAGGAAGTATGAATGAATTTAGGTGCCCCCACACTTAGATTAGATCCTGACATGAATATTCACCATTGTTGGTGTTCCTTCAGAACAGCCTCTTTTTTGTAATTTATTTTTAAATTTTTTTTAATCATAGATGGACATAATACCTTTATTTTATTTATTTATTTTTATGTGGTGCTGAGGTTTGAACCCAGTGCCTCACATGTGCTAGGCAAGTGCTCTACCACAGAACCACAAAGCCAGCCTCCAGAATAGCCTCTTCAGGAAGGTATTCATGAAATTAGGGCTTATTTGTTAAGCACACTCTTCTTACTTTATCCCTTTCTTCTTCTCTTTAAAAAAGATTTTAAGAACTCCTTCCTATTAAAGAATATTGATTAGCCATATCAGCAAAATTTACCCATGTCAAAAAACAGCATTTCTTTTTTTTAAGAGTATTAAGTCTTATTTTCTTTTAATTTTTTAAATTTTTTAGTTCAGTGTACACAAATGGAGTACAACTATCGTTTTTCTGGTTGTATACAAAGTAGAATCACACCATTTGCTTATTTATACATATACATAGTATAATGATGTTTGTCACATTCTATTATCTTTCCTTTCCCACCCCCTCGCCTTACTTTCCTCCATTTCCTCCATTCTTCCCCTACCTCCCCCAACCCCCATTACGTGTCATCAACCACTTATCAGAGAAATCATTCAGCCTTTGCTTTTTTGGGATTGACTTATCCCACTTAACATGATACTCTCCAACTCCATCCATTTACTGGCAAATGTCATAATTTTATTATTCTTTATGGCTGAATAATATTCCATTGTGTATACATACCACAGTTTCTTTATCCATTCATCTATTGAAGGACATCTAGGTTGCTTCAACAATCTCATTATAGTGAATTGGGCTGCTATAAACATTGATGTGGCTGCATCACTGTAATATGCTGATTTTAAGTCCTTTGGATATAGGCCAAGGAGTGGGATAGCTAGGTCAAATGGTAGTTCCATTCTGAGTTTTCTAAGGAACCTCCATACTGCTTTCCAGAGTGGCTGCACCAATTTGAAACCCCACCAGCAATGTATGAGAGTACCTTTTTCTCCACAGCCTCGACAACACCTATTATTGCTTGTATTCTTGATAATAGACATTCTAATTGGGGTGAGTGATAGTGAATTTTAGCTACTCTTAAAATCTTTAAGAAAGCTGTACTTGTTCTTCACAAACTCCTAAAAGTAACTTGAGCATTTGCTCCTAAAATGTGTGGTTCAATGCTAACATAAATATCTTTGATTAATTAAATGTACTTACTTCATCATGCCTGTTTTCTCTCTGACATAGTAAATGAAAGGCTTAAAAAAGTCTGTCCAAGCCAGGCTTGGTAGCGCACACCTGTAATCCCAGCGGCTCTGGAGACTGAGCAGGAGGATCACGAGTTCAAAGCCAGCCCCAGCAAGGGAAAGGCCCTAAACAACTCAGTGAGACCCTGTCTCTAAATAAAATACAGAATAGGGCTGAGGATATGGCTCAGTGGTGGAGTGCCCCTGAGTTCAATTCCTGGTTCCAAAAAAAAAAAGTCTGTTCAGCAGTCTAGGAATGTCCTTACCTCTAGTAAGGAAAGAAGAGGCAGTCATGGTGGGGCACACAGGGAGTACATTGATGTTCTGTGTCTTAACTGTGTGTGCACTTCTTTATTTTCTTTCAAGGATTTTATAGGAAAAATGGACTTTATCCTAAAGAACAATCAGCAATAATTTTAGCTTGATGTACAAAGTATTTATTATACCATTACTTATAATGCCAAAAAGATTTTTTTAAATTCTAGCTCTATAATGTTAGTTAAATGGCTAATTTATGATGCTTTTCTAGGATGGAACATATACTCCCATTGAAAATGCATAATTTTAATGAGAAAATACTCATAGAGCATTACCAAAAATAGGATTGAAAATCTACAGTGTAATTCCACTTTTACATCAGATCTACATTTGTACATTTAAAAAGATGAGGGAATTATACAAGTAGTATTTTAGAATTTATCTTTGTCCTTGCCTGTATATTTCATTTGTGTATAAGGGATATAGGTCACACCATCAGAAAAGGTTTTAAATAAACACAGCGTTTACTGACCATTTGAGTAGGACAAAAATGGTTCAGCAATTTATACTAATAAGCAGGAGCTCCCGGTTCAGACAGCACTGAAGACAACCTGAAGCATTCCCAGAGCAGATGACCAAAATGCTAGGTGAATATTAAACACCATTTCACTTTCTGTCAGGGAAATTGAGAAACTGCAGAAGTGAAAATTAAAGGAAAAGCAGATTCTCTGTAAGCCAAATTAAGCTCTGCCTATGAACTTGGTTGAATCTCAAAAATATTGAGCTAAGCAGGTCACCAAAGAATACATAAAATAGAATTCTCTTTACACTCAAAGGCATGAAAACAAACAGTAGTTCAGGGATACAGAGAGGTAAAACTGAGAAAAGATAAGCAAATCATAAAATAAAAAATTTAGAAAGTCAGTACCTTTTTGGGGGGAAGGTTTATGAGATCTTGGGAAAAATACATGAGCTCCTAAGGTGGTGGTAATTTTACATTCCTCTTTAGCAGGGTCGTATATAGTATTTATTATTATGTTTTTGAACTGCATGTACACCTTAAACTCTTTTATACAGTGTGTTCCGTAATAGAACATTTTTTTCAATTGTATATTCAAATTAAACCAAATTCAATGGGAGAAGTGATGGCAAAGAAGTGAAGTTAAGTATGTAGATTTTGTAGGTAATTCACTCTCTTGTTGTTTTGCATAAGTGATAAATGCATGCAGATGCGAACTTTAAGAATGAGCTTGTCTAGTCCCTTAAAATTTGTATTGCAATGTTGAGCTTCTGGATTACTTTAGGAAGAATTAACAACTTTACCCAATTATGGGCTTTTTAGTTTCAAGTCATGTATTCTGTACCTAAGTAGTGTTTTAAAGCTTTCTTCATAGATACTGTCTTGTTTTGTCTGAGTATATTTACATACACACACACACACACACGTATACATATGTATGTATATATTTATACAGTAGTGTATAAATATGACCAATCAAGTTGAAACCACGCAAAGCTATTCTAATAATTAATAGGGGGCATTATAATTATTCTATGACCTTTTTTCTTGCTGTCAATTATAAACACATAGGGAAATAAAAATCATAAAATGTATTTTTAATGCACTACACCTTAGTCCAATCAGGCTGCTGTAACAAAATACCTTGGACCCAGTAATTTATAAATGAAAATTTATTGCTTACATTCTGAAGTCTGGGAAATCCAAGATCGAGGGATCAGCATATTTGGTGTCTAGTAAGGGATTGGGCTCTTTCAAAGATGGTGCTTTATTGAATACTCACGTGGTGGAATGGGCCAAACAAGCTCCCTCAGGCCTCTTTTATAAGGACACTAATCCCATTCACACAGGTTCCACTCAACCTAGTCACCTCCCAAAGGCTCCATCTCTTAATATCATGACCTTGAGGGGTTAGATTTCAACATGTGAACTTTGGGAGCTACAGAGATTCAGTCCATAGCATATCGTAATTTAAAATTTAGAATACTGAGTAATGTTTTATCTCCTTGTAAAAAAAATTTTCCACCAAGCCTGGTGTGGTGGTGGACGTATGTAATCCCAGCAACTTGGGTGGCTTAGGCAGGAGGATTGAAAGTTCAAAGCCAGCCTGGGCAACTTAGCGAGGCCCTAAGCATCTTAGCAAGACCCTGTCTCAAAATTAAAACATTAAAAGGGCTGGGAATGTGGCCAGTAGTTAAGCACCCATGGGTTCTTAACTACTGGTACCCCCCCCCCCAAAAAAAAATTAACAAGAATAGTTTGAACAGGGCTTGCATTCCTCTCATTTTATCCCTTGAAACAGGAAGGGAGCATCTTTTCTGTGGCAAATTGCCAGCTGTCCTTTGTTAAGTATGGGCCAACTTTAAACATTTTATCCTTTGTTCTTTCAGTGTCATAACATTTCTCCAAGAACTTCTTCCATGTGGAATATCTTGCCAGCATCACTTCCCCTGGCAACTACATTCTTCATTTATGCCATTAAGGTCACCTTCTATTCTATCCTCGAGCCATTATGTCCAGCATTTCTTCCATGGCCACAGTGTCAACCTTCCTGTTGGCCAATTATTTGTTCTTTAACTCCATTGGCATTTTGGTCTAATTTTGCTTCCATCATTATTCTTTTAGGTTTTTTGCTGCACTTCCATTTTTTCCACCAATTCCTCTTTTTATTATCCATTTTTTAAATGTGTCATGTGGGTATATCACTAGGAGACAAAGACACAACACAAACTGAATGCTTTGCTGGCTGTGAGTGAACTGACTGGAAGCATAGTGACTGATTGCAGACAGGCTTTGAAAGGAACAAATTGTTGACTACAATGGTGCAGTTGTGTTGAAGTCCTGAAGTGAAAGACACCAATGAAGTTGGTATTCTGCAGTTAGCTAACATATCTGTATCAGTTCATAACAGAAATTTGAACCATCTGGTGGGGGACTGGTGACATTTAAACCATAGTAACTGAAAGCCATGCCTATCAGTGACTGATACACACATCCATACTATTTAGCTTGCCCTTATGTATTTTATTTTTTCTGATGCTAAAATAAATTGTGTCTTTTCTTTCCTCCTAGAATTTTAGTATTGTTTTTATAGGAAAGTTGTTGATTTGTATGGAATGTTAGTTCTATGTCCTTGTGAATTATATTGATAACAGTTTTTAGTTTTCTGTTGGATTAGCCAGGTATACAATTACTATCCACAAATATTTTTCTCTCACTTTCCTCTGTGTTTTTACCTCTTTCTTCTTTCTGTTATCTAGTTGTACTGGCTAATACCTCCATAACATTAAATAGTGGGTTTTTTTGGTTGGGGTTTTTTTTTGTTTTTTGGGGTTTTTTTCTTTTGGTACCAGGGATTGAACCCAGGGGCACTTAATCACCAAGCCACATCCCCAGCCCTTTTTTATATTTTATTAGAGACGGGGTGAAACTGAGTTGCTTAGGGCGTCTCTGATTTGCTGATGCTGACTTTGAACTCCTGCCTCAGCCTCCGGAGTTGCTGGGATTACAGACATACACCACCATGCCTGGTTTTCTTTTTTTTTTTTCTCGAGCTTAATAGAAATGCTTTAGTGTTTCCTCACTAAGCTTCATACTAGTTTTAGGGTTAATATAGGTATTTTTCATCATTTGAAGAATTATTCATCTTTTTTTGTAGGGTTTTATTACAAGTGGACATATTGACTGGGTGTGATAGGCATGCCTGTAATCCCAGTAACTGAAGGAGGCTGAAGCAGGAGGGTTGCAAGTTTGAGGCCAGCATCAGCAATTTAGTGAGAACTTGTCTTAAAATTAAAAATAAAAGTAGCTGGGGATATAGCTCAGGGATAAAGTACCCCATTGGTTCAATTCCCAGTATTGAAAAAAACAATTTTTTTAAGAATGTACATATTGAATTTAGGTATTATCTGCTTGCAGGGTGGTTATAGGTATACATAGCTGTACCCATGAAGTAGATGTGTTTTTTAAAAAGTAGAAAAAATTTTAAAATAGAACCTTGAATCTAATGAAGCCTCTAGATCAATGGTTTCCAACTAGGGGTGATTTTGCCTCCTGCCCCCAGAGGACATTTGGCAATGTTTGGTGTACAAATTAGTTACGGACTTTCTCAGTGACTCTCAAAAGACTTAATTTTCTTAATTTTTCTATGCCTAAATTTCTTAGGCAAAGATGATTATCAATTTTTATAGTCATATTTTTTGCTTGAAATAGGGACTTGGCGGATAGAATACTGTCAGTTCCATTCAATGATAGGACATAAGGCATCCATTAAATATATTATTATGGAAAGTGTAAGTCATACTGGGGAATGAAATATTAACAAAACAGTAGGCTTGCATGATCCAAATTGTATAAAAATCCTATATGTATTTTAAGAGATTGGAAAATACATTAAAAGGTAATATCGGATTTTATCTATTGATAAAGTTGTGTGACTTTTATTTTCTGTGGTTTTCTTTTTCCTGAATACTTTGATTTTCTACAATGAATTTTTGAAATCAGAAAAAAATGTCATTTACAAAATGAAAGCAGTTCACTGGTCCCCAAATCTTGGTTTCTAATATCATTCACTAGTAAAAGGAACTAAAGAAAGGATAATCCTGTGCATCTTGTAGCGCCAGCACTTCACACAGTACTGAACAAATAAAATAACAAGAAAGTATCAATAGGATAAAGGGACTAATGGAAAGAGCCCCCAGTGGTCAAGTCTGGAATGATGTGAGCAATGAATCCCACAGTATAAGTAATTATTTATGTGTCCATACTGATAGAAATAATGATTGAACAAATAAATAAGTGGGTGAGAAGAGACAAATCTCCAATGCAGGAGGATTCCAGATAGTCTATTTAGACACTCTGTTCTCTGAGAGATGGCTGATATTCCCGCTCCTGAAGTGTGGGCTACACATGGTGACTTCCTTCCAAAGCGTACAGTGTGGAAAGAAGAGAAAGAGTCACTTAGCTGTGGAGAAACCTGACCTTGGCCAGGTGATTGAGGTCAGCATCAACAGCGATAAATCACATTGATAGTGTGAGTTGGTAACAGTGGCTCTTCACCACTGTGGCGCTTCTCCCAAGAACCCATAACCCCAGGTTCACCATGAGGAAAACATCAGACAGCCCCAGATGAGGGACAGTCTACAAAATGACCGGTGTTCTCACATCTGTCAGGAGCATTAAAACAAGGTCAATTTAAACAAGGCAAGTCAGAAGAACTGTTCCAGCCTAGATCTTCAGGAGTCAGGAAGTCAATGTGAAATCCTGGATGGGATTCTGAAACAGAAAAGGCTATGTAGGCAAAAGCTCAGGAAAAATCTGAGTCAAGCATGGACGTCAGTTAATACTCTTATCAACACTGATTCCTTATTTCTGGCAGACATGCCACAGGAATGTAACATGTTAACAATAGGGGGAATTCAACATTCCTGTAAATCCGTAACTATTCTAAAAGGAGAAGTTTATTTTCTAAGAAAAGTTACTTAAATATCTCATCATCCTTATTTTTTTAAAGTTTGGATAACATTGGAGATGTTATAGAAGGTAAATTTTTAGTATTTCTTTTCTGACCCAGTTTTCTCAAACAGTTTTATAAAACAGTCCTGCAATTAAGCCCTCAGGTATTTACTCACATGATGAAAACTTTTACCCACACAAAACTTGCACATGAATGTTTATAGCAGCTTTATTCATAATTGCAAAAAACTAGAAGCAACTGAGATGTCTTTCAGTAGGTAGATGAATAAGGAAACTGTGTTACATCCAGACAGTGGCTGTTACTTATCAATAAACAAGAGCTACCAAGCCACTGAAAGATGTGAAGAATATTAACTGCATATTGCCGTGATTTCAATTATGTAGCATATGGAAAAGGCAGAACTGTGGAGACAATAAAAAGATCAGTGGTTGCCAGTAATTCAGGGACAGGAAGGACAGATGAATAGCTGTAGAACATGGGGGTTTTTAGGACAGTAAAACTAGCATGACACTGTCATGGTGTCAGAACAGAATTATACAGTATAAACTGAACCCTAGTATAAACTGAATTAGACCTAATAATGGGTTAAGATGGTTCATCAGTTGTAACAAATATACCACACTAATAATGCAAGATATTGAGACAATTGTGTTTTATTTATGTAATATAAATTGATAAGACTTTCTCATGACTACTTCTATTTTTTGTTGATCTGCTAAGTTCGTGCTGCAAGTCATTTGATTCCTTTTGGCTTTCTTAATTAAGAAATAGGGTGGTATAGTAGAATGAATCAGACATTATTATCCTATGTACATAATAACTATACAACCAGTGGGATTCTACATCATGTATAGCCCAAAAAATGAGAAATTATACACCATTATATGTGATGTATCAAAGTGCATTCTACTGTCATGTATAACTAATTAAAACAGATTAACAAGTTAAAAGAGTAAAACAGAGCTGGGGTCGTGGCTCAGCAGTAGAGCGCGCACCTAGCATGTGTGAGGCACTGGGTTCGATCCTCAGCACTACATAAAAATAAATAAAATAATGGTTTACAACTAAAAAAAAAAAGCTTTTAAAAAAAGAATAAAGCACTCTACAATTGCCAGTGCTTACTTCCCTTTTGTCCATAATAACAGCACAGAAAGGTCAAGTCTAATCTGTGCTCCATAGTCATGGTCAGAAAATAAATAAAACCTAAATTTACAAAAAAAGAAAAAGAAATAGGGTGGTATAGCCAGGCACAGTGGTGCATGCCCATAATCCCAGCAACTGGGGAGGCTGAGGCAGAAGGATCTCCAAGTTTGAGGACAGCCTAGTTGACCTAGCAAGGTCTGTCTCAAGATTTAAAAAAAAAAAAAAAAAAAAATCAAAAAGGATTGGGGATATAGCTCATTGGTAAAGTAAAGTGTCTGTCCCTGGGTTCAATCCCCTGTCATTCCCCACCGCCCCCCACACAAAAAAAAAAAAAAAGTAGTAAGAGAGTGAAGAGAGTGGTATAAAATGTTAAATTTATGTTTTGTTTATGTATGTGGTTAAATAATTTAGAGTCAAGATTTCATGTGTTACCACTCTTAGAAATCTTTCCAAGATCATATAATACCTGAAATAATCCAGGATTTTTGTCTTGATTCTTACAAGTTCTCTATATAAAATGTCTCTTTCATTGATTGACTCTAGGATATCATTCTTAGACCTCTCTGAATTCCTTGTCTCAGAATCAGTGTCATCTTTGATTCAGTGAAATACGAATATATCCAGTAAAACTTCAGAAGGAATGTAATCATTATCACAGGATCATTCTGAATTTTAAATAACGTCATGGGAGTGCTCTGATTTTTCCTTATACCTGTCTTTCAGATGTTCTCTCTGTGGGTATGTGTGCAGCCATCCTCCATCTTTGAAGTCTCATATGTGGAAGCATGCAAGTGACCAAAATTACAACTACGAACAAGTAAACAAGGCTATTAATGATGCGATTTCACAAAGTGGCAGGTATTTGATTCTCCCCCTCCCCTTATTACTGTATGTAAATTAAAGTTAGAATTCAAACTACTAGATGTATAGTATAGATAGCCCACTCAAGGTTTGGTGTGTTTTATCTTTAAGAGTTCTGGGGAAATCCTCTGGAAAAACTCTATTAAACAGCAGTGAAGAGAGAGCCAATCCTGTCACTGGAAGAGCTGATCCTGTCACTGGAAGTTCAGAAAATTTGGTGTCATCCTCTGAGCTGATTTCCCAGGCATCCAGTGAAGTCATAGATCCCAATGAGAATGAGAAACTGAGCCCTACAAGTAATACCTCATATAGTTTAGAAAAAAACTCCAGTCTGGCCCCTCCTGGAATGGAGTATTGTGTTTTGCTCTTCTGTTGTTGCATTTGTGGTTTTGAATCAACCAGCAAAGAAAATCTCTTGGATCATATGAAAGAACATGAGGGTGAAATTGTAAACATCATCCTAAATAAGGACCACAGCACAGCTTTAAACTCAAATTAGCTGGAATAGTTACTGCAGTTTCACTTTTGTGCTGTCAGATAACTAACCTACTAGACAGAAAAACTAGTTGGTATGAGAGGAAATGACAGGTGTGACTTTGGAACCAAACTTGTAATAAAATGAATTCCAAATGGATAAACAGTAATATTTAAATATCTTGAGTGAGGGGAAGTGGGTTGAGGAGGAGCAAAGATGTAATCTGTATTAATCCTCTGTCACCCCTTCTTAGTGTTGAGTGTATTTATTATTAAAAGCTTATTATAGTTTAGAAATGCAAGCAAAAGTTAAGAAAGGGCTTTTCAGGAACTCTTCTAAAACTCGTTATAAAAGTGTCACAGTCGTAGGCAGAGCTTAATTTTCTTCGTGTTCACTTTTGACATGCCAGCTCTAGAATCAGCAGATCTCTTGTGAGAAGGGCAGACAATTTCTTGAGAGGGTTTTTCAGAGTCTACAAGGAAGCAGGTAGAGGGCTTTGAAATGATCCACTTAAGTCTTTCCCTGAATTGATAGGAATTTACCATACACTCAATCTGGGATATGTTCCTTTAGTCCCAGAAAAGAAAGAAAAGAGAGACCTCCAAACCAAATCTGAATTATAAGTAAACATTTAAGAAGTAAGTTGTTGTCTTAAATTTATAGTGAGTGTTTGGTAGGCATAGGAGGATTGGTTATATTCCCACCAGACTCGAATCAAATCTCAACAGAAACGGTGACTAGTTGATTGCAGTACACATCTCACAGGTTCTTTTCAGAGTGTCTGAAAGAACACACACACTTCTCCATAGTTACATAGACTTTCTGATCCTCTCTGCTCAGTGAGGATCATTGCTTGTTATATGAGTGAATCTCTTAAAGCAGCAACAGAATATGAAAAATTGCATCAGGCCTTAGCAACAGTTTGAACACTAAGATTAAAATCACTTAAAAGATGAGGGAGGAAATAGAACTCTTAAAATTAGTATTGCTGATGAGAATTTCCTTTCTGAAGTTTATTAATTTAGTTATATTTTTAGCAAAAGTGGAATTACCAGATGTGACCAAAATATAGTAAAAATTCACATTATTTGTAAAAGTTTTAATTAGCAAAAGCATTTGGCAATTCTATAGGATTTTTTTTTAAGAATTGTTTGTTAGAATGTGATGTGGAAAACCAAGTAAACGTGCTTTCTCCGTAAAACTTGCCATCAAATACATGTAAGCTTCTCATTAATTACACATTTGGTATTATAATTGTTTCAGTGGGTGAAGAAAACAGGGTGTTTGTTTTTGTGGTTCTGATCACTTATTTATACATGATTTCTGTTCAATTCTGCCTACAGTCAAAAGGCAGGTGCACCATTCAGTGCACCATCTTCATGGTGCTATTTCTGAACATCTGAGCATTCTGAGTATCCATTTCCAACATCTCGAGTTAAGGCTGTGACTGATAAACTTAGAACACCAAAAGCAAGAGTTTTATGAATGGAATACTCTTATCAGCAATGTTTTAAGAAAGAATTTTGTTCCCAAAGTCCAGGTATAAATTAAATGAATTAGTATTTTCAAGATAGCATTAGGAACTATGTAAGTGGGTCCAGCCATCTTGAAACACTAATTTGTTTTTATTTTTCTCATTTTGATGATGATATTTAAACAAACAGTTGGCTATGACTTTGCAGCTCTTTGATTTAGGTAGCTTTAATTTATTTGTGAAAGTTAATTCATATGAAAAGATAAAATGAATTTATATATACTAAATTATATTTCCCAAATCCACTATATGTGGATTTAAATGAATGCATTTTCTCCTATTTTCAGAATTGAAACATTAATATTTAGTTTTGAATTCAAATAAAATCCTTTAAAGATTCCATTTCATCACTGTTATTGTTGCCACCCTATGTACATTAGTTTTTCATTTCTGGTGACTATGACTCAATGTTTCTTTATAAAAATCTGTTATTCTGAAAAGTAACAATCTTAGAAGAATTTTCCTTGACTTTACTTTTCTATAATCCTTTGGAAAATACTAATAACCAAAAAAAAAAAATTCCAAAAATTTCAAGTATGACTTTTTAAATTGTCTTTCCTAATTTTCTTAAACCACTTCCATTGATTGTTACTTAAATATTCCATTTGAAATCATGAATTTAAAACTTCCCTACCCCTTGCGGTAAAATTAACCTGGAGTTCAACCCCCTTCAACTTTCACCTGATTCTGGCTTTAAATTATCCATAAAAGCTTTCTCCTGGCCTATAGGAGAAAATGTGTACCAGGATGTTTTAAATCTTCCCAGGATCTGTTTCTGCCAAGAACAATTGAGTTTTCTAAAAGTAAAAATGAAGATTAAATATGCAATTAAATTTATAGAAAAGATTATTAAAATAATAGGGAATCCCTTTATAGGAATAATTATTTATTGCTAGTAGACCTTTTCTCATATAGAGCTCATACCATTTGTTTTCTGCTCTGAACACTTACAGTTCTAAGAATTGATAGTGAAAATAATTTTAAAAAAAAAAACTCACTGAATTCAGCATAGGTGAGAAGCAGGGAGATGATGCATTCTAATCATTATAAATAACACTTTTCAGGGCTCTCTTGTTTTCTCCCTTTCTTTAACAATCCAGAATGTGGTTTGTGTCCAGTACTGTGTTTATATTCCTCTTGATCTGTAGACTGAGTTCTGTGGCCAGACAGTGCATGTGTGGCACTGACTGAAGCCTTTGTTTTAGATCTTTCATCTTCTTCAGGGTAGCTGTTGGTGGCTTCATAATGATTTTCTGTTTGTTCCTCACAAAGCAAATGGTGAGCATCCATGTTTACATTGTACTTCCTGTAGCGTACTTGGCAAAGACAAGCAGGCTTCTCTATGAGACTTATATTTTTAGTTTTCATAGACACTTATTTAATCTTTTTTTATTGTACAGCAAGGTGCTCTAAGTAATATTCTATAAAATATATTTAATAGAAATTTGAGTTTGATATTCATGGACATGAATACATGTATTTTTTTAAGAAATAAGTATTGTGTAACACTATGGCATTGCTTCGATAGCCAAAGTATAAAAGTTTCTGGAACACTGACATGTAAAGACTACAGTTAATTCTGACACTGTATCTTATTAAAATAGGATGATTTGCATTTTGTAAAATTATCCTGCACATTGAGCTGCATGCCTTAAAGCCGAAACTCTAGGATTGTGTTCATGGTAGAACAGTTTATCTGTTCAGAACAGTGAAGCAAGGTCTATAGCGCTTCTTTAACTACCTTTGGAAATACTGTACAATGTTAGAATAATTTATTTTGCTTTACAGGAGTTTGTCATGTATTGACTTTAATATTGTATTTTGGTAATAAATTTTTTGTTAAAAACATTTGCCTCTAAGTTTTATTAACCACGCATGATGTCTGTTCTTAACTTAGAAATGTTGGTTTGGTTGGATAGTTGTATTTAAATAATTAAAAGCTTCCTAAGGATAAGGCTTATTATTACCCTCTAGTAACTTTTTAACTATTGCTGACTAGAATTAAACTGTTACACAAAAATAATTGAAAAAGCATTTGGCTTTTGAAATCATTTTAAAATGATTGTTGTTTTCTCCCTTTCTTTAACAATCCAAAATGTGTTGGTGTCCAGTACTGTGCTTATATTCCTAAGTTTTGAGCTTTTCCCCTTGCTAAGTAGTTCTTAATTTTGTGTTCCAAATCACACACTTATGTCTTCAATTCTGATATGGTCAAAGTGCTAAAGACTAATTATACTTAGGATAATTAGAATTCTTTACCAAAGGCCAGAGATTACAATAATGAGTTTCTCACCTGTCATCATTCCATGGTCGAATGTCAAACATCTTTGACATCTTATTTGTTGCTTTGGTAAGTGAAGCTAACATCATCGACTGCATTATTAGTTTAGCTATCAATTTGGGCCACCTCAGCCTGAAATGACTGACACCACTTATTTCTTCCTAATAGCTGTAATCCCTTGTCCTGTGCTGCCCCGGAGTAACATAATCATATCCCTTATCTTTCAAAATCCAAATCCTAATGTTGTGCCACTAAACTCTAAATTAGTTGTAGAACTCCTATCATGGGAAGTCCAATTTGGTAGCCACACCCACATGTGACTATTGATCACCTGAAATATGACTAAAATGCCCCAAGAGTTGCAAAAGAAATGTATCTGAATTTTTTTATATTGATTACATGTTAAAATGAAATTTTGAATATGTTGGGTTAAATAAAAGTTAATTTCACCTATTTTTATTTTTTAAATGTAGCTACTAGAAAATTTTAAAGTACATATGTGACTCATATTTCTCTTGGATAGTGCTAGTATAGAAGAGCAATTGGCAAACTCTGGCCCTTACTTCAAATTTAGCCTGCCACCTGTTTTGTAAATAAATATTTTCTTGGAACACAGCTACACCCACTTTTTACAAGTCATATGTGACTGTTTCCAAGGAACAATGTCAGCACTATTTGTGAGTGGCAAAGACTGTATGACCCACCAAGTCCAAATGATTTACCATCAGGAACCTTGTTAGCCTCTGAACTATAGAACAATGGTATAATCTGTGCTTTAAAACTACCTGAAAAAAAAGATTTTTTATTAAAAACTGCTAGGGTTTGCATGTAGAATGTCCCCCAAAAGTTCATATGTTGAAGGCTTGGTCACTAATGCAGCAATGTCCCAGAAGTGGGGCTTTTTAAAAGTGATTGGATGATGAGAATCCTGACCTCATCTGTGGATTAATCCACTTGATGAATTAATAACTTCAGTGGACTACTGGGAGGTGGTGGAAACTAGGCAGTGGGGCATGATTGGAGGAAGCAGTTCATTTGGCATATGCCCTTGGAGACTATATATCTCCATATATAAAGATATATACTATATCTTTAGCTCCATATATAAATATAGATATATATATATAGTATTATATATAGTATATAGTATCTATATATCGCCATATATAAAGATATATACTATATCTTTAGCTCCTTTCTCTCTGCTTCCCAGCTGCCTTGAGCTGAGCAGTTTTTCTCTGCCACACCTTTCTGCCATGATGTTCTGCCTCACCTCAGGCCCAGAGCAGTGGCGGCAGCCAACCATAGACTGAAACCATGAACCAAAATAAACCTTTCCTTGTACAAGTTGTTTGTGTCAGGTATTTTGATAAGAATGGATGGAAAGCCAACACAAAATTTTTTTATAGCAGTGTTTTAGAACTGTATTATTTCTTCTGTCATTTTTATCATCTACTCCTTCTTCCTCAGCTCATGCATAATTTATGACTTTAACCCATCTCACTATTTCATCATCTCTAATATTTAAACCCAAACACAATGTCGTTTAAAGTAACGTGCATCATTAAATAATAAATTAATACCACCGTGGAAAGTACTGTTTTCTTCCTGACAACCTTACCATGTCCATGTTACCCCTCACTGTTTCACACTCGGAAACAGGGACTGCAACATACGATGTCTGGTCACACCACTTGCATGTGTAACCATGGGGCAAGGTGACCACAGTTACCAGTCCACCCTACTGGGGTGACTGTTGACTTGAATAATCCAGGATATAGAAAAGCGTCTAAAGATAACATTCTTTATATTGAAGAGCATGTCTGACTCCAAAGCCAAATTCATGGATGGAGAGGGGGTTGTAGCTGGCTTTGATGTAGAGCTGTTGATTAAACTGGCAGAGCTACGAAAAAGTCACAGTACTTTCCTACATAGATTTCTTCCAGATCAATCAGCAAAGATGTAAAATGAGAACACATTTGGCCCTGTAAATTCTTAGAGAAGTCTCTGTTCTTAATTAGTGCCATATGATAATCTTACTTAGGTAAAGTGTTTTGGTGTATATCTCAGAATCCAAATGCTTAAACCACTTCCAGAATCGTATATATGCAGGAAAACTCAGTTTGCCTGTTTTAGGGAACTGTAGACCTCATTTTATATCAGTGGCATAATATGGAGGTATATTAATAAATTTGTATCTAGTTTTATCATTTCAACCATTGTTTGTAAAATTATGCCAGCTTTGTTGTTTTTATTAACTGATATTTTTTCCAGTAATGGGTAAACACTGTTTAAATTGTTGACCTTACAAAAGAGTATAGTTCTTCCTTTAAATTAAAAAACTTAATTTAGCTGGGTTTGGTGGTGCATGCCTATAATCCCAGCACTTGGGAGGCTGAGGCAGGAGGATCACAAGTTCAAACCCAGCCTCAGCAACTTAGCAAGGGCCTAAGCAACTCAGCGAGACCCTGTCTCTAAATAAAATACAAAATAGGGCTGGGGATGTGGCTCAGTGGTTAAGTGCCCCAGGGTTCAATCCCTGGTACCAAAAAAGGGGGGAAAAAAAAAAGCTTAATTTTAGTCATCTAACATAAATTCTTATTGCCATATATTGAAATTGTCAGATGTTGGTGTTTTTGTGTTCCAAACTTCACCAGATTTATACCAGTTGTGTTCCACATAATGAAGGCTCCCGTTCTTTAACAGATTGCAAAATTGAACATGAGAGGTACTTTATGGCAATTCTGAGGCACATGGGGGCCTTTATTTCAAAAGAACCCTACATATTAAGTAGGTGGAATTTTGCACACATCAGAAAATGAGCCAGGCACAGTGGTGCAGGCCTGTGATCCCAGTGATTTGAGAGACTGGGGTAGGAGGATCACAAGTTTGAGCTAGCCTGGGAAACTTAATGAGACCCTGTGTCAAAATAAAAAGGTCTGGGGTGTAGCTCAGTGGCAGAGCACACCTGGGTTCAATATCCAGTATCATGAAAACAAAAATCAGAAAATGATGACTCCTTGCCCATGAACTCAGCCCCAATCATTTCATCTTTCTGATTTCTCAGCTTTGTCCTTTGTAAAAAGCAAAATCAAAATTATGATGATCCATATCATTGCCACTGGTATCAGTAATAACATGATTTTTAAAACTAGTAATAATAAGGCTGAGGTGTAACTCAGTGGTAGAATACACACCTAATATGCATGAGGCCCTGGGTTCCGTCCCCTGTCCCAAAAATAAAATTAGTAAGAAAGAATGTCATCTTAAATGTGTAAACTATGGAGACCTGAAAAAAATCCTCAACAAAATAAAACATTCTTTCTTCTGATCTTTTATTGGCATCTACTGTCATTATTTGAAAGCTTATTATCACTACAGTGCAGTTCTCCAAATTTTGGGCTTTTTCTACTTGTCATTTTATTAATTTTAGTATCAGTATTTCAGAAATAATGTGGCTACATTTCACTGAAATAGGCACATCAATCCACATCTTGCTCTTTGTGTTTACATCTGCAGTCCTATTTAAATTCAGTATATCCCACCACAAAAGGTGTTAGAAAATTCTATTTCAGGCTTATGAGAACAAGTAACAGCAGAATGTGATTCAAATCTTAAGCTGTATTTATTTCTTCTCCTCTACAGCTAACATTCTACAAAGAGTTATACTGAAATAATTAAACAATTGTAGGAAACCAGTAGAGTAATCTTCACATTCTAGACCCTTCGCTGTAGGAAGTGAGAACACAGTGAGGTAGTGCCTCTCTACAATGATGATCTGATATTGGAGCCTGTGCAGAGTACCTCCATAGAGGTGAAAACTTCCACCACCTGTGCCCACCTGGAGCAACTCTGTGTTGAGCCTGCAAATGCTGATGGAGCATCCAGTGTGGCCTGACAGTTTTGTTCATTTTCTTTGTAATAGCAGAGGGGGAAAGTGTGCATCTTCCTAATGGGAAAGCAGTCACCATGTCCTTTCTCAAGGAAGGGAAAGACAGACCTGCTATCCAACCCTCCAAGAGAAAGACAGACCTGCTATCCAACCCTCCAAGAGCTGACTGAGTATATGTATCGTTAGCTCATCTGGTTTGGAGTATTCTTGGAGAAGGTGTGGCCTGTCCCAGATCATGCTGGGCTGTCACACAGGAGTAAGTCTTCTAGCCATCTCACAAGGACTGGTGCAGAGCACTCCTAACTGAAGTGAACCCGCAGTTCAGTCCAGGTGCCAGCCCTTTCATGCTGGGTGCTCTCCTGCAAACCTGGGGTATAGCTCTCCTAGTTCTACCTTGTTAACAAGTTGCCTTGTTATCAAGGAGGAAACTGATAAAAGTGACAAAAATAAAAGCAAATCAGCATTTTAAGCCATAATCCATTGATGTCACCCTTAAAAGACTAAATGGAGTAAAAGCTTAGTGGCCATATTTTCAGCCATGTTATACTTTCAAAAAAAAAATGTATGGAAGTGAGACACAAAGGGCAGGATATACAATTAAATCAAAATCCTTAAAATGGCTAACATTTACGTCCTGCAAACAAGCGCTAGAATCCTTGTGTAGCTGCATCCATGCCTGGTATTAAATAACCATAAGTGTTTTTGAAATTCAAGGAAACACCAAATCTTGCCTACACAGTAATTTGCATTTACGTAGCACCTTTCAGCTAATTTACTCAAACACTTAAACATCTAATTGAGTTTCTAAATGTCCCTGAGAGAGCTCTTCTGGTGAAACCCAGCCAATGGAATTCAATTTCCAGTGGGGGAAAGAAAATGAAGTCTAGGGCTGAGGGTTTAGCTCAATCATAGAACACAAGCTAGAGACCCTGGGTTTGATCCCTAGCATGGAGAAAAAAGAAAGAAATTTATCTTTTTCCATGAGGCAGGGGGGCAGGGAAACAACTAGGGAAACTTCATTCATAACCAAATCAGATAAAAAGATTTATTTTGGTTTTGGACCCCTTGCTAGTACTATTAAATGAATTATTCTGTGTCTCAGTCCTAAATCCCACACACTAGCATGTTTATTATTATGTTGTTTGTGCTTACAAGCTTAATGATCATCAAAGAAGCAAGACACATTCAACCTCAACTTTTGAAAGAAAAGTTCCCACTTGAGTTGCAGCAGATGTGGCCAGTTGTTCTATAACATCCATTCTTCTCTTCCGTCATGGTAAAACACACAGCTGCCCAGCTAGACTGTACTTCCCAGTCTCCCTTGTAGGCCGCATGAGCCATGTGACTAAATCATGACTAATGAGATATGAATAGTGATTCATGAAACACCTGGGTTATGTCCTTAAAATTAAGGAGAGTTCCCTTCTTTCACTTTCCTGCTGGGTGTCATGTGAACGTGGTGAACCAATACTGACTACGATAACAAATGTCATCCAAAACTGAAGAGCAACAAGGAAAAAAAAAAATCAATTCGGAAATGTGCAATGAATTTGAATAGACATTTCCCTTAAGAAGATACACAGATGGCCAATATGCACATAAAAAATGCCAAACATCACAATCAGGGAAATGCAAATCAAAACTTCAGTGAAACTGGGTATGAAGAAGCCGGGTATGGTGGTACATGCCTATAATCAGCAGCTGGGGAGGCTGAGGCAGGAGGATTGCAAGTTCAAAGCCAGCCTCAGCAACTTAGCAAGGCCCTCAGCAACTCAGGGAGATTCTGTCTCTAAGTAAAGTGCAAAAAAAAAAGGGCTAGAATGTGGTTCAGTGGTAAAGTGCCCCTGGGCTCAATTCCTGGTACTAGAAAAAAAAAATCTTTTAAATTATAATACTTTGCAACCATTAGGATGACTACTACCAAAAAATAAGTGTGTTTTAAGGATATGGAGAAATTAGAACCCTTGTACACTGTGAGTAGGAATGTAAAATGGTACAACCACTGTGGATAAAAAGAGAACAAGTTTACGTGATATAAGAATTGCCATTTTGTGTTGCCAAACATGCTATGCTAAGCAATGTTGATGGGTAGAGGCAGGGTGTTCCCTTGGGAGAAGCATTTCCTACATGACATGGAGTCTCAGGGTAAAATGGAGTCTGTTTGGTCATTGCCCATATAGCCTGGCCCATAACATGGCAGTTCCTCGAGAAGTTAATAGCATGTGATCCAGCAATTCCATTTCTGGGTATATACCCAAAAGAATTGAAAGCAAGTTCTCCAAGATAATGTAGTATGTCCAGTTTCAAAGCAGCATTATTCACAACAGCTAAAAAATGAAAGCAACCCAGGGTCCATCGATGGATGAATGATAAGCAAAAAGTGGTATATTTGTACAATGGAATATTATTCAGCTCAAAAAGGAAGGAAATTCTGCAATATGCTACAACATACATACCTTAAGGACATTATGCTGAGTGAAATAAGCAAGTCCCCAAAACACAATGCATGATTCCTCTTACTGGAGGTACTGTAGAGGAGTTGAATTCATAGAGACAATAGAAGTTGTTGGCAGGCACTGGGTGAAATAGCCTAAAGTTTCAGTCTTACAAGGTAAAAAGTTACAGAGCTGTATAGTGGCCAAAATTGGACAACATTATGAATGTTTTAATACCACTGAACTCTATTCTTAAAAATGGTTAAGTGGAGCCAAGTACAATGGCACATGCCTGGAATCCCAGTGAGGTGGGTGGGGAAGGGTTAGGCAGGAGGATTGCAGGGTTGAGGCCAGCCTCAACAACTTAGACCCTGTCTCAAAATTAAAAAGGGCTGAAGATGTAGCTCAGTGGCAAAGCACCCCTGGGTTCCATCCCTGGTGCCAGAAAAATAAAAATAAAAGGTAAATTTTGTGTATTTTGGAACAATTAAAAAAATTTAATGTGATTAAAATTTTTAATCTGGTTACAAGAATTCTGGGTCCCTAACACTGCAGCATGGACTTTGTGCATGACAAATAAGACAAATAATTGCCTTAAGCTAGTGGTGTTTGAGTTATTGTTTCAGAAATGGCATGCTAAACCTTCAGTATTATTTCTAGACTGTCCCACCTCCCATCTATGCATAGAGAAATCCATTAAAGAGAAAAGCATTCTGCTAGGATTCCATAAGGGTCTAATCATAAAACCTAGACTATATCAGTATTTCAACTTTTTGTTTGTTTGTTTGTTTTCATTATCACCTTCCTAAGGAGATTTTTTTCCCTAATCAGGCCCCCCTCCATGATGTTTTACTACCATAGATGTGAAGGATGTATGTTCAGGTACTGTGTGACATTTAAAAAGTAAGTTTTTTTCAACCCTTAGGAAATTATTTTCCCCACTGGGGTGGGTAGCACCATTGAGAATGCATTCTCTTATATAAATGAGTCAGTCGAGGTAGGTAGAGTGAGAGAACTTCAATTTCTAGTATTTTGATTGGATATTCAAAGAGGTCATCAAAAGATTGTGATTTAAAAAAATTAATAGGAGGCCAAATTTGTGACTTCCACCCATGAAGGTTAGTAATTGAAAATAGTGAATCCACCCAATGTAGTCTTCACACAGAGGTCAGGCTAGTTTGAGTCCTAGCATCTTTCAGGCCTGCATGGAGAGGAGCAATCCAACTTGCGAATTCTTCTAATTCACAGGGAGCCCTTCAGACTAGCTCACCACAACCCATGGGTGGGTCCAGGAAGGGAGAGTGCTTGGTAGTGTTAGTGAAAATCATCCCAGCACTAGATTAGTCATGACTTAAGGCAGGATAAGATGTCTGAATTTGAGAGTGTTAGAAGCATGTGCATTTCTAACTGAAAGTTCTACTTTCCTACAGAAAATCCAAAAGATCCCAAGCTTCACAATGCCTTAGCATCTGTTACTAGGAAAATCTGCTTCTCAGATTTTAGACACCTGTGTATACACCTGTTGTTAAGGGAATGACATTAGAGCAGTCCAAAGAAAGAAACTGGAAGAACCAGCCGAGGCCACTGATTCTTGGATTTGAACAGCTAACATTTAGGAATCATCAAATTTGGCAAAAAATCTTATGTGATAAAACATCTTCATCTGCTTTAGTTGAATAGCTTGACTATTCATGTCCTTGTTCAAAAATATATAACAGTTATTCTAGCCATGAAAATGAAAAAAGTGTAGGTGGTAACCATGGAAATGAAAAAAGTAAAGGAAAGTAGAGGTAAGAAGAATAGCAGGTGTTAAGGGAGAAAATGAAACAAAATTGATCATGTTTAAATACTGTGCTAACTTTTAACTTTGCTTAATAGAATTTGTAAGTAATTATGCACCTATACCAGTCCACCTATGAATTTCGCCATTTTAAACCACTTCGAATTTAATTAATACAAAGTTGATCAAGGGAAGAGAAAAATATTATTCCAAAATGCCTTTTCTGAAGACTCTCACAAGGAAAGGAGCAATATATGGACAAATATTATAAAGGAGAGAAGAGGGAATCCAGCATAACATTAGTCTGTGTGTGACTGGAACGATCTGTGAGCACTAAGAAAGCTGATCCCTAGGACTTGGCCTGAGTTCTTTAAGAACCAAGTGTCCAAACAAGGCTCAGAAGAATGCCATCAATACAACCTACCTCTGTGGTCTCTGACATGAGTCATATACAAGGAGTGTACAAAACAATCCAATGGGATGCAGGCCGAAAATATTGGGATTTCCACTTGTAGTGACTTCAGTTAAATGTGTATGAGTACAGAAAGAGAGGTGGGAGGGGACAAAAACTATTGGATAAAAGTTTGGAGACAACTATTCTTTCATCAAGACACTTGAAAAATCAAACTTTGTGGACAAGAGGAGAAGAATGAATTAGATGAAGTACTACTGGAAAAAACATATGTAATGGGCAAAATGGTCTTTAACTAAATACATATTCCTATAATGAAACAGTATTGTATATCATTTCAATATATTTTATATAAATTCTAATAAAAATTTCCATGAATTCTTTTTTGAAACCTGGAAAATTATGAAGTTTATCTGAATAAGTATACAAAATTGCTGAGATATTTGCTCTGCTAAAAAGAGGTATAATGAATTGTCCATTGCTTTCCCAAATATCAAAAAGCATTCTGTCAAAAAACAGCAACTAAAAACATGTGAGGTTATTGTAAGACTATTTTGTTTTAATCACTTAAGCATAATAGTTTATAAGTAAGTCATTCACATATAGGAATTTAGTATATGGTACAAATAATTCAAATCAGTAGACTAAGGATACCAAAATAATTAGAAAAGAGATTATGTCAGATCTATCTTACTATTAAAAATATAATTCTATCTTTTTAAAATACTAGAATAAATTTTAAAGACAAAAGTATAAAAATTTAGTTTTGAGATAGGGAAGGATTTTGTAAGCATAATGGAAAAACCTAGAACTATAAAGAAAAGATGGTAAGTAAAACCATAAAGAAATGAAAGATTCCTACATAGTAAAATACACCATAAGAGATACACAATAATGAGAAAAATGCCTGCAATGAATATGACAAAAAATTAACATATATCCATAATCTACAAATAATTGTTCATATCGACTAAATAGATGAATTGACCAACAAAAAGACAAATCATAAAAAAGAAACACAAGCAGCCAATAAATGCCTTATATCATTGCCTTCAGCTCACTAATAAATACATATAAATTAATGATATGCTATCATCTAAGATTGGCAAAGATTAAAGATATCCATTGTTGGCAAGGGCATACAGAAATGAGCACTGTAATACACATTATTGACTATAAAAAAGTAATAGAATATTTAACCTTTTTGGAGTATAGTTTGCCAATTTTTAACACAATTTAGAATATGAGCTCTAGCAATTCTATTTCTAGAAACATTTCCTAAAGAATTACATATGTATAAAAATGTTCTTACAGCATTGCTTATAAAAGCATAAAATCAGAAACAATGCAAATGTCCCATTATGTGAGAAGAAATTAAATTGTAACAAATCCATACAGGTGATAATTATTGTATTGGCTAACTACTGTATAACAAAATTACCCCAAAACTTAGTGGTGTAAAACATCAGTAAACATTTATTACCCTGTTTCTGTGGTAGATATTTGAGAGTAGGAAGTTGATTGGGGATCTCCTATGTCAGTCAAAGGCTGACCTGGAGCTGGCTGATCAATTTCCAAGGTGGCTCGCTCACTCCATGGCCGGCCAGGTTGTTGGCTAACAGCCAGCTGCTGCCCACATGGCTTTCTCCACAGGCTATTGGAGTGTGCTCAAAAGACAATGATTGGCATGCTCTCCGAGTGAGTAATCCAAGAGAAGCCAAGGCTTAAACTGGAATATCTTTTATGACCTAGTCTCAGAAGTCCCAAACTATCACTTCCACAGTATTCTTCTGGTCACAAAGAACCACCAAGATTCAGTGAGACAGGACTACCCAAGGATATGATTATGAGGCAGCAAGGATCATTTATGTTGACATCTGAAGTTGCCAGGTAAAGTGAGTTATAAAGTCATGGGCAGAACTTGGAAAGATTTATAGGAAGTAAGATGAAGATAGACGGATGGAGGCTGATTGTGACAATCCTTATAAATTGTTACAGAGCGTAATAATTAAGCTAATAAGCCAACAAGGGATATATATTTCTGTATGACCTCTCGTTAGATGGAGGGTGGATTGAAGAACAAGGACAAGGAACAGGAATGGAAGTTAAGGAAATCAGAATTTTACTGAAATGATCCACGTAAGAAATGGTAGACTTAGGGGGTGGCAACAGAAATAAAGTAGGCAAGTTCTCAGATATTTAGGAGATAGACAACACAGGATTCAGTGTTTGATTGGATATACAGATTACCCAACAGGGAGGAATCAAGGCTGGTTTCTAGGTTTTTATACCCGAGCAGTTAGGGAAATAAAGCACATAGAAGAAAAAAACAGGCTTTGGAGATTTTAAAAAGTTTAATGTTTGAACATGTTGAGTTTGAGGTGTTTGCACATACAGAAATGTGCAACAGGCAGTGGACATATGGAACCTGAACACCAGAAGATATATGCAGACATAAAATCCTGTTTTTTATCAGAAGATCAGTAGATATTGGAGAGATGGTCCCCCCCAAAATCATTTATTTTTTAGAGGACAAGAATCCACAGACTGAAAAGGAATACCAGAAAGGGAGATGAAGGAACTGTCTATTGTTACAGAAGGCAGCAATAATTAGGAGTGTTCATACTTCTAAGTCAAGCAAATTAAAACTGAACATCATACACCAGAAAAGAAAGAAGCCAACAGGAGAGCTCTTACCCTTGGTCCCAAGACAAAATTCTTCCATGGGAGGGACATGATGAACAGTGTTAATGTCTTCTGGTGCAGTGCTTCTCAAAGTGTGATGTACAATCACCTGGGGATCATATTAAAATACAGCTTCTGATTTAGTACCTCTTGGGCACAGCCTGAGACCTTGAATTTCTAAGGTCCCAGGTGATGGCCATGCTGGTAATCCAGACCATATTTTGAGTAGCAAGGTTCTGCTGTGGTTCTCAAACTTTAATGAAGTAAAAATCATCAGGAGAACTTAAAATCAGACTAGTGGGTGGCAATTCTTACTGAGACTAATTCAGTAGGTATGGAGGACCTGAAAATGTGCATTTCTTACAAGTTTCCAGGTGATGGTGCTAGTGATGCAGCAGGTCCCCATACCACACTTCAAAATTGCAAAACTCAACAATTTCTCACTCCATTAGGAAAAAATCCAGGGGTTCCTTCTGGATTTCCAAACAGTGCAAACAAGCAGTATACTCGTGCACCACTGTGGTGGGTCTTATCCATTACCAGAGCTTACGCCTTTCATGGTCCCTCCCTCCTTGCTCATATGGCCAGAAGTGGGAAAGGGCCTATACTCATTATGCATTAGCCCCAGGGTCACTGTACCAGAATTAAGACATTCTTAATTAATTATTCATTCTCAAGGCTAACTCACAGCAAGGGAGGGGGGGTCCTACTTCTTAATTAAGTCTCAAAGCTTTATCTTGCTTAGTAAAGCCATTTCATAATATTAAAATAAGCAGTAGCTGATAAGTACTACTTCCTTGCTGTCTCACAAGTCACAAAAAACCTCAATAAGGGAAAATCCTGATTAAAGAGGAATCAATACATACATGTATTTAACACAAAAATATATTTTATGTAAGACATCTTAATATTAAAGATTACAAATATACAGTCCCTGCCCTCAAGTCCTTAGGAGAGATAACACCAACAACCATTAGGAAATATGACAAACACCATCTGAAAAAAAGTTGGCATCATTTTTATTAAAGCAACTCAACATATATCTCAACTATCTCAATCATTTGCGGAGTGTGCTTGTTATTAATAGCAATGGACACAAAAAGGAAAGAAATATCCAGCAGGCTGGGGTTACTACAAAAGGATTCCTGGATGAAGTAATTTCGTATTGGAATTAGACGCATGAGCCGTCTTTTCACAGGTGAAAAGTCCCAGCTAGCTATTCGTCTTTAAAATTCAATCACATGTATATGCTAAGGAAAAGGTTTTAGCTATGTAATTACGAAAGACATCTAGGTGTAAGTACAGTAGGTCCCCTCAAAAAAAGGCTTATGATCCCGTTTGGACATGGAATAACATACCGGATTCGAAACTGGAGGACCATATTCTGGAGGAAAAAAAAACTGACAAAACAGCGCCCAGGGCACCAACACTAAAGGAGCATCTTCGGAGATGCAAAAGCATTCTGCGGGTACTCTCACTGGCAGTCAGTAAATGACATCCTCACAGACCAGCAGAGACCGTAGAGATGGGGAGCCTCTAGACCGGGAAGGGGCGCGGCAGTCCTTGCAACGTGGGAAGCCGGGACGTGTCCAAGTGACCAGATTGCTCAATCCGTCATACCTTCCCTAACGAACGCTTCGCATCCAGCAGCACATGGGCACAGGAGCGAACAGGTAGGGAGAAAGAGGGGTTTTGGCTGTTTTGTTTTGTTTTAAATAGCCCACTCCGCAGACCCGTTGGCTCCCAGGCCCAAACCCGGGCCGCAGTGGGGCCGCGGCTCCCGATAGTCGG
Source organism: Glaucomys volans (assembly GCA_020662805.1). NCBI lineage: Eukaryota > Metazoa > Chordata > Mammalia > Rodentia > Sciuridae > Glaucomys > Glaucomys volans. Next base: position 525,433 of record JAJEJO010002366.1, read on the forward strand.
ACCTGGAGCGACCCTTCCTCAGAGAAGCCGAGTCCCTCTTCCCCCGAGCCGCACCTCTCGCTCCAGCCCCAAGTGACCCACGGCTGCATTGGCGAAACTAATTTCTACCGACCGCTAACCGCCGCGCCAGTCCAGCACCTAAGCTGGCGGGCAGCCCCCGGGGTGGCCAACAGGCTGGGCGGGACCAGCGAGCGGAAGTGCGCTGCTTCCTTCCGGCCGGCGCCGCACGAGACGGGGAGTGGCGCCGCGGGAGGGGGCGGGGCCTCCCGTTAACAGGCAGCCTCCGGAACCTATGGGTGCAGCCGTAGCGGACCGGCCTCCCCGGCGCGCCCCTTTCCCGGGACTGCCGACGCCCCCCGGCCCCCCATTCCACCGTGTTGCACAAAGCTCTGCTGCTGCCCAGTCCTCCCTGTCCCTGCCGCGCGCTGCGGTCCGTCGTGAGGCCCCGCCCCGCTCCTCTCGAGGAGCCTAGCCTGGCCCGCTTCCTTCCCCACCGGAGCCACGCGTGAGGACGGCTGAGACCGCAGGTCTGTGGCTGCGTGTCGGGCCGCGAGGGGACGCGCGGGCGCCAGTCTTTCGCGGCGGGCCCTAGAGGTCCCGCGGGGCGGGCGGGCGCGCGCCGGCTGCTCCTGCCTGGTGGTGTCTCGCGGAACCCGCGGCGACGGCCGAAAGGCTCTCGGGCAGCCCCGCCCCGTCGCGACGTGCAGTCCGGGAGGCGCGGCTGTGGCACTGTGGGCGTCCGGAGGGGACAGAGCACGCGTTGTCCGGCGGAATTGCGGGGTCGGGGACTGAAAGTCCGGAGTGAGCAACTTTGCGGAGCTACCTCTCCGCAGTTGGCCACGCGGGCGGAGGGAGGGCGTGGGCTCGAACCTCCGCGACCACTTACTGTCCTGGGTGAACTGGAGCTAAGCGCCTGAACTTCTGCTGCCGGCCTCTCCCCGGTTATCTGTCAGATGGGAATGCCAGGTACTGTTCGGGTGTGGTGTGCAGGTAAGCGGAGCAGAGCCCTGCCGCGCCCAGAGGATGCGCACTGCTGTACTAGCCATTCTCACTGATAAAGAATTGCTTGCAGGTCCTTTTGCATACGTTTAAGGCGGCATTCCTTTTCGTTTGCTGGAGAAACTTTTATTTCCTAGTTCGTGAAACTTCCGCAGTCTAGACACATAATTAGCACTTTTAGCATTTGTAGAATTTCTGTCTTAACATATTAGAATGTATACACTGGTGTCTTTAAAACTCCTCTCCTCCTTAGAGAGGGCATGGCTGTAGGATTAGGCCATTTTGGGGAATAAGCCCATCTCTGGCTGTAGGACTTTGCTACACTCCTCTCACTGCTCCAGCTTCTTGTTTCTAGTGCTTGAAGGCATAGAACTTAGTCTGTTTTCCTTCTCACGGTTTTCTGAATGAATGAATGAATGAGTGAATGAATTGTATCCTAATGGTTGGTTTTGTTCCACAGAGTAAGCTGTTTGCCTTTAGGAATTAATAAACTGTTGAAACATGTTAGTCTACTGATCATATTAATAAATAATTAGCAAAACACTACTCATTGTTCAGAGGAGTGAAGCAAGATGTTCTAAGGGACTGGAACCAGCTTACTCACTGCCACCACGCCCCCGCCTCCTACTTGCAGCTTCCAAACTAGGCTGCTGCTCCCTGCCTTTACTCCCACTGTTGCTCCCTGGGATAGCAGCTGCCCTGATTGGCACACCCCCGCTGTCATCACCACTGAGGCATAAAGCTTCCAGCATGAATTGTTGTAAAGAACAAAGGTGTTAAAATTCAGAGACGGGGAGGGGGGGGCAACTTTCAGTTCTTTAAAATCTGTCTGACAAGTTTACTATTAAATCTCTCCCACGTGGTCAGTTCTGTGGGAGATACAAAAGATCCATTGCCTATGGAACTGTAGAATGTAACTGAAACTGAGTGATTATGTAACAAATTGTATGCCAAGTGCTGTGGCTCTGGGAAGGAAAAGATCAGCACTGGCTGAAGCATCCAAGAAGGCTTCCTGGAAGGTAATGGGCAGCCAGGTAGCTCACCTGTACTCCAACTTATGGCAGTACCTACTGGAGAACAAGCACTTCATAGAGTTGAGTTAAATCTTTCTTATTATATCTTGGGTGTAGCTTTGAAGATTGATTGAGATTTGGATGAGAAAATGCAATGGCCTGTTAAACAAGGGAAATCTTTCCAGGTTGTCACTTAAGCACACATGAGCAAGGGATGTGTGGGGAAGAGGGGACTGGCATATAGATGGGCAATTTATTTCTGTGTTATTTGTAGAAGTGGTTGGAAGAACAATGCATGTAAGTCTTTGACACCATGATGTACATCCGGCAAAGAAAAGAGTTAAAAACCACAGAAGTTTCTGAGGATTTTCCAGCACAAAAAGAAAATGTGAAGTTGGAAAATAAATTGTCTTCTGGTAGGTGATTTAAATTAAAGCAGTGTTTTGGATTGTTTTTTATTTCTGCATATTAAAATATCACTCTAAGAGGGTAAAAATTTTGTGAGACTTAATCATTGAGGAACCTTGTTCCAGCATCCTGATATTCTGATTGCTATTAGGTTATATTGGTTTTACAGTTATAATTAGATGAAAGAGCTTTGATTAGAACCCCTCATCTGTTGTGTGTTCATTCATTTGTGATTATGTGGATGTGCTCCTATGACTCTCTAGAGTAATGCTTTACCCACCATCCAGATTTTAGTTTATTTCTATTTGTCTGGTTTGTGAATGTTGTTCACCATAAGCAGCATACCTTGAATGAGTTTCTCATTTCATTAAAGTATTGAAAGATGAATGAAAAACTTTATATTCTTTATTCACAGTTGAATTCCTGAAATTTACCATTTTTGGAGAGGGAACAGCAAAGTGATCAGAACTTGATAAATTGTTCACATAATGCTGAAGACTCACTAAGCAACACATCAGAAGGCATTTATTGCCAATTTTTTATCTTCTGAGTTGCTTCCCTAACTAAGCACAGTCAGAATTTTAAAAGTAAACATGAGAAATTCCAAGCCTGTCAGCCATTTTGAATATCTGAAATTTATATTCTTTGCAGCCATGTCAATTCTTACCAGACAGAGCTAATAGGCATTTGAGGAAGCAGTTTGATAAAAGAAAAGAAATGTGTATTGGGAGGTCTTGCCACTCAGCTGTTTGTATCTAATGCATTTTAGACAATGCAGAATAGTTTCTGAAGACCTTATGCAATGCAAATTCAAATTTGTTTGTTTTACATTTAAACACAACTTTGGGGATATTTTTCTACCAAAGCAAAATTTTTTCATGTCAGGAGAAAAAACCTGAAAACTAAAGAAAAGGGTAAAAAAAGGAAAAACACTCCCCCTAAACTTACCCATCTCAAGACTACCCTGGATGACACTATTTATCTTGCTGTCTAAATGTTGTTCCCTACACATGCACACCCATAGGCACTTGTATGTATTTTTACAGAATTGAGGTCCACATGCTCTTTTGAAGGTTGTTATTTTTCTCTTATTATGTTATGAACATGTAAGTCAGACAATATATTTTTAAATTTATTTATTTATTTATTTATTTATTTATTGTACTGGGGATTTAACCCAGAAGTGCTTTACCACTGAGCTACATCCCCAGCCCTTTTTATTTTTATATTTTGAGACAGGGTCTCACTAAGTTGCTGAGGCTGGTCTTAAACTTGCAATCCTCCTGTCTCAGCCACCCAAGTCACTAGTGTTATAGGCATATTTTAAAAATTTCATCAGTGTATAATATTTCATTGTGAAGCCGTAGCATAATTTACTTAACTAATTCCTTGTTGGTGAATATTAGGATGGTTTTTCTAACTTTCTGCTAATACAAATAGAATTATGATAAATAACCTTGTGGCCAAATGTTTGTTTAAAACTTTAATTATTTCCTTAGGGTAAGTGCCTAGACTTTGAATTCCTTTTCAGATGGTATGCTCACTTGGTGACTTTTATTCCTATTGCCATGTTACATTCCAGAAAGGTACTATTTTTTCTACCAGCAGTGTTTGAAGATGTCAATTTTTTAAAGAAATACCTTTTCCAAACAAGAGTATTAATATTTGTAAGCTACCACATTGGCCGAAATTTCTTTCTTTTTTTTTTCTTTTTTGGTGCCAGAGGAATTGATCCCAGGAGCATAAGCTGCTGAGAATGGCTGAGGGCCTCCATTCAACTACTGAGCCACATTCCCAACACTCTTTAATTCTTTTTGTTTTCTGTTTTTAAATTTTTTATTTTGAGACAGGGTCTCACTAAGTGACTTTGAATGTGCAGTCCTTTTGCCTCAGCCTCCCAAGCCACTGGGATTAGAGGCATGCACCACGGTGTCAGACTTCACTAAGAGTTAAAGTACAGTTCATTGTTTTGATTTGCATTTCTTTCACACTAATAAATTTGAATGAATTTGAACATCTTTTCTTCAGTCTGTTACATTTATTGGCCATTTTTTTCTTTTGTGTATCATCTGTTTCCTACTGAAATATTCATCATTTTTTATTATCCTGAGAATATCTAGTATTAAGGACATTTAAACTATCTCTTTTAAGTTAGGAGGTTATTTTTCCTGTGAGTTTTTTTTTTTTTTTTTTTAATTCCTGTCAAGTTTTTTGGAAGGTTTTTTGTTTGTTTTTGTTTTGTTTTGTTTTTGTTTTTGTTTGTGGTGCTGGGGATTGAACCCAGGGCCTTGTGAGGCAAGCACTCTACCAACTGAGCTATGTCCCCAGCCCTTTTTGGAAGGTTTTAATGTATAAACTACAAATTATAAGTAGATCATCTAGAAGATAATTCACATCCTAGACATATAACCCATTTATTCCTTCCTTTAGCAGACTTCACATATGAACTCTAGCTATTCACCTATGCCAGGCATAGGTCCTAGGCGTTAAAGATTAATAAGACAATGTACTTGGCTATGAGGAACTCTTATTCTACTTGGCAAAGTGAACAACTGTTACATATACAGTGGGATAAAAATTAGAATGAAAATAAGCCAGGCACAGTGATGGCATGCCTGTGACCTCAGCTACTTGTGAGGCTGAGGAAGGAGGATCAGTTCAGGCCAGGAATTTGAGACCAACCTGGGCAACATAGTGAGACCCTATATTTAAAAAAAAAAAGAGAGAGAGAGAGAAAGAAATAAGTCTGTGGCGTCACAGGAAGGAGCCCTTAACTATCTTCTGGGAACAGGGAAGGCTTCACCAATGATAGGCAGCTGGAATTTAAGTAACTTGATAGCCTAAAATACAACTTTTAAATGCTAAATTCCTTGTACTCATTTATCTATTTGATTTTTCTGAAAGGTTGTGCCAACAGAAGATTTTGGAAGATTCTGTCATTTACAATTGGTGGAACCATTGCCCTTTGTATAGGACTTCTTACATCCATCTACCTTGCCACCTTACATGAGAATGATTTATGGTTTTCTAATATTAAGGTATGGGGATTTTTTGTTATATGATTTAACCATCAGTGTCTACAGTAATTAGCCTTGTGGATGAATGACCTAAGACAATATATGTTTGTATATATATATATATATATATATGGTTTCTATTTATATATCTAGCTTGTATTTTAGTTTTGGACCAATCTTTATGTATTTATTTATATGCAGTGCTGAGGATCGAACCCAGTGCCTCACACATGCTAGGTAAGGGCTCTACCACTGAGCCACAACCCTCGCCCCAAGACAATATAGTTTTGACATAAAAGATCTAATCTCTTAGCAGGTTTGACTCTAGAGTAAAAAGGTTTGTTATTTAAAAATAATATCAAAATTTTTATAATCAAACGAGTTTCCTCTTTTTCATTAACGTACTCTAGTTATGCTGCAATTACAGTAAACTAGTAATTTCAAACTATGGATTATGAAACTGGTATAGTAGATCGTAAGTAACATTGTTCTTAAGTACAAGAGAATACTATCATATATGGTAGGGTTGAAAATTGTGTTTATGTATGTTCAAACTGGGTCCCAGGAGAAAATAAATTTTTTTTTTTCCTGTTGGTTACAAAAGGAAAAAAACTGTACCTTTTCTTTCTTTCTTTTTTGGCACTGAGGATTGAATTCAGGGGCACTCTACCACTGAACTACTTCACCAGCCCTTTATTTATTTTTTTATTTTAAGACTGTGTCCTAATAAATTGCTTAGAGCCTAAGTTGCTGAGGGGTTGGCCTCAAACTTAGGATCCTCCTGCCTCAGCATACCAAGTTGCTGGGATTATAGGCATGCACCACCATTCCTGGCTAAAAGCCACTGTTCTCAACCATGGAGTTTTAATCTGACCACATAGATGAACCTCAGCATGTTTAAATCTTTCTGTGGTTATATGGAAATTTGGGGGGGCAGGCGAGCCATAATTTTCATCAGATTTTTATGAAGGTCTGTTACTCCATAAATATTGTTTCTTTTAAGCACTGTTTTATTCTCTCTTTCAACATTCCCAGAACCTCTCTTTGTCATTGTTTTCCAAACAAGCATATGACTTTACACAAGGGAGCTTACACATTGCCACTGTTTTTGACCCAAGTATACCTTGTTTTTGGTCCAGTATGTCATGATTTGTAACCTTGTACGCTAGTGAGTACTGTTTCTACTCACTAGTTGCATGCAGAGGTAAATATTCATCTTCAGAGTTGAAGGTTTGTCATCCATGAGGATGTTCAAAAGCATGGATGCAGATAATGTCATTTCCCAAAGAGTTTCCTAAAGCACTTTGAGCTTTCATCCTATTATGGGAATGAGTCGCCAAAGGAGGCTGCTTGGAATGACACACATAATATGAATAACTTCTAGCACATTTGTTTTAAAAACTGGTGGGTTACTTATGGGTAGAATATATATCTGTGTACATATTTTTATGCAAATTATCTTATTGTTATAAGAGTAATAATTTTTATCTTTCAGTAACATGTGGTTGGATTTTCTTGCCAAGAAAAATTTTACTCATTCATGTCTTTACAGTGGAGCACTTATAAACAAATTTTCTACAATTAAGGAATGCAGTGCTTACTTATTAACATAGGTATTTTGAATAAAGGCTGAAATATCCCTCTGTGAGCATATAGCCACAATGAAATGTTAGCAGCAGAATAGAAAGGAGACATGTTGAAAGAGATCATACAACCTAATTATAAACTATAAGTCTAGCTCTTTAACTTGAAGCTTATAAGTGGCCTTGTTAGTATCCTTAAATAAGCATATGGCATTATTATGAAACCTGAGTGTCCTTGATTTTTCTCTTCACTTTCACTGGGGTAAGGAAATCATTTTACTTTTACCCAATATTTATTGAGTGCCTGTTCTGAGAACATTGAATTAAACTCTGTGGGGATCATGAAAGGAATAACAAAGAGTCTGAATTTGCCAGCAGATTTTCCAGTATAATAAATGAATTCAGTGAATATATATTATGCACCTATAGTGTGCCCACAGGCTCTTTGCTTTTGGTAACAGTACCACTGAATAAGATAAGGCCTTGCCCCCAAGGGGCTTGCACTCTTGAGGATACAGGCAAGTATCCAGACAGTGATAAGACATCCCAAATCAATCATATGATGGATGGGACCAAGAGCACTGTGGGAGCACAGAGGAGTGGGCAGCCTGATTGGACTATGGGACGTCAGGGACGGTTTTCTAGAGAAGTGATGATTGAGGAGACCTGAAGCATGAGTTAACAAGGCAAACTAAGGCGGAAAGGTGATTGTCATAGAAGAGAGCCATTTACAGGAAATCCAAGGGGCAAGAAAGCCTGGGTGTCGAGTGTTGGCCATAGCGCAGCACGGCTGAATGGATGGGAACAGGGAGTGGTAACAGGCCAGATCATGAAGGCCTGAACTTTGTGTCCCAGAGAAAGAGCTCTCTGAATACAGTAGTGGACCCTGTTTTTAGTGATGTTGTCATCACTCAAGGCCACAGTGTGGAGAGTAGATTTGGAGGGCAAAACAAAAGTCAGAGGAAGCTGCTGAGATATTCAAGTTCTGCAGATTCAGTAAGATCTGAATATCCAATTAAGGTATTCAGTAAATGATCATCTGTGTGCCAGATATTCTTTTAGGCCCTGGAAATACAGCATTGAATATGATGTGGAACTTAATTCTAATGAGGAAGAAAAAATAAAAAATAAGCTGTGGTGGAAATCAAACAGGATGATGAGGTAGTCATTAGACAGCTACTTGAAGTGGGGAGTGAAACAGGCCACTTTGAGGACGAGTCATATTAAAGCAAGGCCTAAGGGATGAGGAGCAGCTAGGCAGAGGAGAATCATCAGAGCAGAGGAAACAGCATGCAGGAAGGCTTACAGTAAGGAATGAATTCGGCAAGTCTAGAATCAGGCAGAAGGCACCTGTGGCCAGAATTTCATGAGCAGTGAGAAGAATGGTACAGGAGAGGGAAGCACTGTCACGTTGCATGTCACAGGCTGGAGGAAACTGGAGAGAAGTGAACAGAGCCAAGACTTACCAGTAAGACTTGGAAGCATGTGGGATTCGTTGCTTGCATGGAAGGGGATTGAGAGGGTAGAAGGGCCAGTGACAGCCTGCTTTGTACCATGAGCTGCTGGGTAGATGGATGCATGTCCATTCGCTGTGACAGTGAACACTGGGAGGAGCTGTTCTGGAGAGAGCAGTGACTTCTGACTGCAGCCACCCAGAGTTAGGACAAGTTTCACAGAGTCCACAAAACTGCCCCTACTTCAGACAGCAGTTGGAAGTTTGGAGGTCCAAGTGACCCACAGTTCCAAACAGTTAGCATTCTCTAATCCACCAGAACAACTCTGGAGAACTTGGGAAAGCCTTGTACTTGAGATTGCAGTGTCCTTATAGCAAAAGAATGCAAGCAGGAAGCAGCCAAAGGAAGAAACGCAAATCAAAGCTTCCATCGTCCTTTTCCTGTGGAGTGAGGCTGCATGCCCTCTTGGCACATCACCATGTGGTAATATGTAGAGTATTGTAAATTGGGGAAGCCCACCTGGGCATGAAGTGTCCAGTTTTCAGAGGGGTTTCATTATGTAGGCAGGATTGATTGAATCATTGGCCACAAGGTTGATCTGGGTCTCCATTCCCCACCTCCACAGATTGGGCTGACACCACATGGCTCAGAGTCCTCCTGACCCTCTGTTCACTGGCCAGGCCAGCCTCTACCCTGAGTCACCTATTAGCACAGCTGTCAGATGTAGTCTACAGAACGCATCTCAAGTAACAGAGACACTCTTACCACTCAGATTCCAAGTATTTAAAGCCTACTTCCTAGGAACTGAGGACAGAGAACAGTTGAATGCTTTATTCCTAGAGTTTAGAGGTTACCTCCCAGGACCCAAGGACAAACACCAGCCAAATCCTTTATTATACAGAGGCCAAGGCGGAACGTGATGAGGTCGGGTTTGCTTATGCAGGGAGGCACTTTCAAAGCTGCCCAAGTAAAGACAGGGAGTAAGGGAGGCTGGGTTTATGGCTGTGAAGGCAGGAGGCCCATCTGTGTTGGGAATGGACATTTTCATATTACCAGCTTGTAGATGTGTGGGCGAGATTGTTTCAGAAATGTGTAGCATGAGAAAAGAAAGAGAACCAAGGCCAGCTTCTGTCTGTGCCTCAGATGCCATCTGGGAAGCCATGAAACTGGCATATCTTCTAACAGGTTTCTCCCCACCCACCACCCCAGCCCCTGAAAGCTACAGTTGAGCTCAGAGTCTTAGTGAGTCTTTTCTCTTTGTTCAAGTGGTACCTCATAGCACGAACCCCCACGCCCCATCACAGGAGGAGTCCTCTGATGTGGTCACCATTTCTCAAGCTTGATACCTCTACTTAAACATTCAGATTATTTTTCTGTGTAGATAATCTATTCAGCATTGTCCAATCGAACTCTCTGGAATAAAGGCAATGTTTTTTTTCTGCACTGTCTCTCACAATAGGCATAAGCCACATATGGCTGCTGAACATTGAAAATGTAACTAGCGCAATTTGGGAACTTTTTATTTTTATTTAACTTTTATTTCAACTTTAATTTTAAAATGTAATTTTATTTTAACTTTAATTTTCTGTCTGTAAATAATAAAAAGTATAACCATTACTGATCAGCGACCTTACTTACTTAGTCAAATGAAAATCTCGTTTTTAGAGCACATAGGTCTTCATGAATTAACTCAGAATTTGCAGCGTGTTCATAGTGGAGAATTAGGGAGTCTTTGAGAAAGGTGAATCTGTTTTCCCTTTGTATTTGTGGTTTGTAACTTATTAAAATTGATAGGCTTGTTTTTAATGAAAATACTTTGGTTTTATTTTGAATACCTTGAATCAATTATAATGATTCAGAGAGTAAAAAAAAAATTTGCTTGTAAAATAGACAAGTCATCCATTGAGTTTTTAATTCAAAATGATGTTTAAAATGTTCGTTGCAATTTTAATGTTTAAAAAACGGGAACCCTGAAGCAGCCACTTGAAGGAAAATATACTGGTTCAAATGGTTATGGAAAATGTGTATGTGGTATCCTTTCTCGGCTTATTTTTTTTAATTAAAAAGCTATTTTCCTACTGTCTTAACCATTGTGTTATATTTCCCTTGCTGGGAAATTGGAAGTATAAGTTTTTTTTTAAAAATACCCTTTATTGAATGTCTCTATGTGCCTGGCACTGCTGTAGGTACATTTGTTCATACTTTATTTAATCTGGCTATTTCCAGAGCCCAAACACTTTAGTTCTAAATTGTCCTTTAAATGCATCCTGCTTTTTCACTATCCTTTATTATAAACAAAACAAACTAAAAGGGCAAAGCTCACGTTCTTCCTCGCTGTTGCTGCCCTTAATGCCTGGCACATTATCAGTGCTAAGTAAATAACAGTCTGTTTGGAGTAGAGTTGACCTACGGGGTTGTGAGAAGGAGGGAAGGCAGAGAGGGGGAGTCTGCTGGCTGCTGTGGAAGATCCGGCTTGGCGCTGGAGCAGGAGGGTGCAGCTTGTGGAGCTTGCCTCCAGGGAGAGGACGTCCTCAGAGCTGGCAAGTGGGGAAGCCAGGCCATGCATTCTAATGATTCCTGTTTAGTAGCTGCTATAGTGAGAAATCGATACCGTCTTCCTTCTTTTTATTAATGAACATGTACTGTATTTTGTTGTTTTTGTTGTTGTTGTTGTATAAACGATGCTGTGGCAGTGACACAGATTTTAAAACACAGCACTGCTTAATACTCAGTACTCTTATCAAGCACGTTTTCAGGGCTGGAGATAGAGCACAGTGGTGGAGCACTTGCCTAGCAAGACAAGGCACTGGGTTTGATTCCTAGCACTGCAAAAAAAAAAAAAAATGCTTTCCTTTTTTCCTTCCGTTCTTCATCCCATTTATGTGTGTGTGTGTGTGTGTGTGTGTGTGTGTGTATTTTGTTTACTTATTTATGACCCTAATATAATTTTATAATTTGATTTTTCTAATGTTATATATTTTCCCATGAATAGTTTCATAGCTTCATAAAGCTTTCACTGCTATTTTGTAAATGATTAGGGTTTTATAATTTTGTATTTTTGAAGTTTTTATGCTCTAGTTATTTCACTATTTCCATGCTCCCCAATTTGGGGGTTTTAGAGTGTTTCTGTGATGTTTAAAGTCCTAAAATTGCTTATTTAACATCTCCCTTTAAAGTGACAGTGGAAATATGCTCCTTTCTTAGAATTACCTCAAAGCAATTAAAGAAAATGAAGGTAGTTAGATTCCATCTTTTTCTTTTTTTAATGTTAGAGATCGAACCTAGGGCCTTGCACATGCTAAGCTCACAGGCTACCATTGAGCTGTACTCGCAGCCCAGAGCCCATCTTTGATGAAACTAAGAAAGGCCTGTAATCTGGAAGGCAGCCAAATCCAGTAAAACTCAAAGAAGTGTAAAAGATCCTAAAAGAGGACTCTCCAGGCTGCAGATTTCAGCCGAAGCTGGCAAAACACAGTCTTCCTGAGTTCCTATTGTGTCCCAAGGGGTAAAAACCAACAATGCCCTGATTAGAACATGGGACTGGGAGTAATGACAGAAGCCTCTCCTTGTGTGCAGAAGGAGCAAACCAGGCAGACTGAAGAGTCATCATGGAGACAAGCCATATTTATAGGAAGTGGAACTTAAAAGGATAGGAATAAAGAGACACAACTTGGAATCTGAACAGCCCTGAAGCTGTCAATTTCTGAATTGACTAAATTAAGAAAAAGACGAAAATACTGTCTTGTAAACTATTGGATATCCTAAGGAAATTTCTTACTGGCCTGAGTTACATCTCTTACTCTCCCCCTTGTGAACTTGCCCATGCAGGTAGTTGGGGCAGTGGTAAGAACTTGCCATGCTCAGAAAAGACAAATAATTGGGAAGGAATCAGCACAAGATCTGTAGAGTGATACTGTAAGAAAAGAGGGAAGGAAAAGAAAACCAAGAACAAGGGATTGATGAAGAACAGTCTCCAGAAAAATCTTACAGCAGACACATGAGAATTATGACCAATGTGCACATTAAAGTGTTTAGCACTCTGGAAGATGAATTCTAAGCAGAGACGCAGGAAGGCATATACTTTCTAGATGGAGCTGTAGAAAGATAACAAAAGGAAATGAAACGTGCTGGCAGAATTTAAACAAGACATGAAATTAAAAAGTCTAAGCTGGATGTGGTGTCATGTGCCTGTCATCCCAGCAACTCCAGAGGCTGAGGCAGGAGGATCCCAGTTGCTAAGCCAGCCTCAGCAATTTAGTGAGGCCCCAAGCAACTTAGCAAGACCCTGTCTCAAAAAGGGCTAGGGAAGTGGCTCAGTGGTTAAGCACCCCTGGGTTTAATCCCTAGTACAAAAAAAGTCTAACCTCAATAGATAACCATGACCATGTTGGGTGCAGTTCACCAGAGACCAGAATTTGCAGAAAGCACAGAAAGAGAAGTGTTGTACAGAACTGATGAGAGTAAATAAAAGGAAGTGAAATTAATAAAGTTAAAAGAGGCAAAGTGACAGCCAACGAAGACAAAGAACAGCAAACACATATAATTTGTGTCCCAAAAATAGAGAAAACAATGAAACAAGAAAAAAAAATACACACACATATACTAAAAAGAAATTATTCAAGGAAACTTCCCCAAAATAAAAGAAAATTTGAAACTACAAAGTAAAAGAGTAAAGTAGGTCCCAGAAAAATATTGGTCTAGAAAAATCATTAGCATAATTTAACTCTATGAAATTGCAAGACTTAAAGAATTAAAGCAATACTCAAGGTGTCCTCTTTTGTTAATTTAACATAAAGATCAAGTTACCTATAAGGGGAGACAGCAAACTGACTTCCACATTTTCTGGTAACATTTAATGCTCATAGGCCATTGAGTGTTACCTGCAGGATACTTAAAGTGATTTCTATATTTTAACTTAGTCATTCCATCATGCGTAAAGGCAGTGTACAAACTCTTTTGATTCTTTAAAAAAATATATATATATATACACACATACATACACATGTATATATATTTAAGAACACTTGAAGAAATTGGAAGAAGAAAATCCAGCCGAGAGATACTATAAACAGGAGCAGAAAAACTGTCAGGGGGGGCTTAATTTATTTTTATTTATTTGTTTGTTTATGTTTCTGGTACTGTGGATTGAAGCCAGGGGTGTTGGACCACTGAGCTAAATCCCCAGCCTTTTTTTTTTTTTTTTTTTTTTTTTTTTTTGGGTCTTGCTTGGTTCCTCAGACTAACCTGAAACTCGTGATCCTCCTGCCTCAGCTGGAATTATAGGTTTGCCAAGCTCAAACTTATTTACTGTGGGACTGAGACTAAGTAAAAATGATAAAAACAAAGCTAGGATAATCTTTAATACTGCAAAAAAATTGCAGGACAACATATTTGATATAAACAATTTTCATAACAATATATTAACATAATAACTATGTAATGTAATAATAACAAAACAATACAGAACAACACAAATTAAGAAAGGACTGGAAAAAGAAAGTAAAATGATGGAGAAATCCTGACATCTCTTTTGTAATTAGAGGTCAAAAAATTCTATTTAAAACTGATGTTAAGAAGTAGAGGTAGGGCTGGGGTTGTGGCTCAGTGGTAGATCGCTTGCCTAGTATGTGTGAGGCACTGGGTTTGATTCTCAGCACCACATATAAGTAATTAATTCAATTAAAGTTCATCAACAACTAAAAAAATATTTAAAAAAAAGAAGTAGAGGTATAATATATATGAAAGAAAACTCCAAGAAAATTAATGTCAAGGGCCAAGGTTGTGGCTCAGTGATAGAGCACTTGCCTAACATGTGTGAGGCACTGGGTTCAGTTATCAGCACTGCATATAAATAAAATAAAGGTCCATAGACAACAAAAAAATTTTTTTTAATTCTTTAAAAAAAATAATGTATAAGTGGGCAGGGGACAAGTATAAACATCATAAGATTGTCATTACTCATTGTGGGAAGTCAGTTGTACTAGGCATAGAGATAATTAAGTTATAGTTATGAAGTAACCCCTAGAGCAAAAAGGTAAGCTTCCCAAATTAAAAGAAACACACATGCAGAGAATACTAAGCAGACACAGAACATAGTGAAAAATTAATTCCAAAAAGTATGACACAAAGTATGCTAACACAGATGTACCCAAACATTTTTGTACAATTGAGTACAAATGGCCTTTACTTATGTAATAAAATAAAAATGCTGGTTCCTGACTTGGGATAATGTCACAGACTCAGGGTGTCCTCTTTTGTTAATTTATTCATTCATTTAAATAAAAATTGCCTCTAACACAAAATCCTCACTAGAAATTTAAAAGTAGTTCTTAAATAACTCTTGGATCACGGAAGAAATTAAAACTGAATTTTTTTAAAATATAAATGAAATCTAGAAAAGGACGAAAGCTACGTTTTAGGATTATGGAATAGAGCAATACTCAGGAGAAAACACGTAGCTTTAAATATATTATGGAGTAAGAATGAATAAGCATAAATGAATTAACTATTCCTCTGAAACTGGAAAGTCAAGAGAATCTAGTAACAGAAGGAGGGATGAAGGTATAAGACGAAATTACTAAGCTGGAAAATAGGAAGGCATGTCATAAATGATTATTGGGTGAAAACTAAAACATTAGTTAACCTCAGACACAGACAAAGGTGGGAGGACGGTCAGGAAGTTGAAATACTAAAATGAAAAATAATTACAGAGATTATGAGATAACAGAAACAAAGAATAACTACAGACAACGTGAAGTGGGAAAGAGTCACCAGAGACTATTTTGTTTGATTCTCTGCAAATTAGAGGTCTAGAATGAAGTGGATGATTTTCTCTGGTAATATAAGTTACCAAGAATGGCCCCAGGGAGTGTAATTTCTGAAGATGTAATAGGGAAAACTTGATAAAGATCTCCCATCCCCTACCCTTAAAAACACCAGATTCCACTGATTTTGTGCAGAAATTTTACCAAACTCTTAAAGAATTAAAATGCTCTAATACTATTTGAGCCATTCTAGAACACAGGAGAGAAAGAAAATTTCAGAAACATTTTTATAAAGTAGGCAGAACACTGACACCTAAACTCTAGTCAGTTCTCCTGACTGCACTTGCCTTCTGTGCAGTGGCTGAGAACATGGATTTAGTGAATACTGAACCATTACTCCTAGAGGAACATGGACATGCCTGTGTGTATGCATACGCGCACACACACACATCACACGTAGATTGTAGTCTTAAGTACTGAAAACTCATCCTGATAGACTCTTACTTTACAAAAAAGGAGTTGAGGCTCAGAAGCATTAAATGACTTTCCTGAGGCTGCCCTGCTAATCTTGCTAGGGTTGGAATTCAGATCCCCTCTAGCTGGCCCCAAAGCCGGAGCTTCTCATGATACGCTGCCCTGACCCCTTCTGTCTTCATGGCCTTGTCGTCCCATATGAGAGCTGAAGAAAAGAAGCTGATCACATCTGGGAACCATGAACACTGGACAACGTGAATTTTTCACAGTTCTGTTCACGTCTGTCCACAAATGACTACAAAAAACACCATAAGTATTGATTTTGGGGTTTGGGGGGTACAGGGGATTGAACTCAGGGGCACTGGACCACTGAGCCACATCCCCAGCCCTATTTGTATTTTATTTAGAGACAGGGTCTCACTGAGTTGCTTAATGCCTCGCCTTTGCTGAGGTTGGCTTTGAACTCACAGTCTTTCTGCCTCAGCCTCCAAGCCACTGGGATTATAAGCGTGCACCACCATGCCCAGCCCAAATATTGACTTTGTTGGCTTTATCATTACAAGTAAATTTTAGTGAGTAGGCAAAATTACAAATAAAGAGTCAATGAATAATGAGAGTAGATAGTATATAATCAAAATAATATTTAAAGAATGAAACTCAGAGGAAAGTCCTACATATGTTTATTAAAGAAAAAAATTCCTACTGCTAAAAAAAGTGAATTCAGTAGCACATTAAATATATGATACCCAATGAACAAGTCATTTCGATGCCAAGATTTCAAAGGAAATTGTTGGGAAACCTATTCACATACTCATTTGCCATATCAGTACTGCAAAAGATGCAAAGTATTTGAAAAAATGTAATATTTCCTTATAGCATGTATAACTTGAAAAAGGAAGAGACCAGTTGAGCCCATCACTTCAGTAGAATAAAGGAATAAAAACCATGCAGTCATCTCGGATGACAGGAAAAGCATTTGGCAAAATTCAATATCCCTTCATGTGGATGTGTGAAAACACTCCACGTAGTAGGAATAGAAGTGAACTTCAATCTCTTAAGGGGTATATGTCCCTCAAGCCAATAGTGAAAAACTGAAAGCTTTCCTTCTAAGATCAGACTCAAGAAAAGGGATGGCCACTCTCTCCATCTATATCATTCCTAAGGGTTCTGAAGGAAGCTAGGCAAGGAAGAAGTAAAGCTGTGGATGATGAGGTCTTGTATATAAACTCCACTAAAAACTTAATAAAACTAATAAATGAATTCAGCAAGACTGCAGGACACAAGATCAATATACAAAATTTGTGTTTCTATATAGTAATCATGAGCAAACCAAAAATGAAATTAAGGGAATGATTCTGTCTGCAATAGCAATGAGAAGGATAAAAGGAATAGATTTAACACGAGCATGGAACTTATATCATGTGTGAATCAGAAGACAGTGTTGTTAAAAGGGCAGCATTCCTTGTGTTGATCTGCAAGTTCAGTTGATCCCTTTCCTAATTCCAGGTGAGCTTTTCACACAGATTGACACACTGATCCTAAAATTTGTATGGAAACTCAGGGGACCCAGAATAACCAAAACAATTTTGAAAAAAGAAGAACAAAGTTGGAAGACTCAAAATTCATGATTTCAAAACTTACTACAAAGCTGTAACAATCAAGACAGTGTGATAGTGGCATAAAGATATCATACAAACCAACAAAATAAAAGTGAGCGTTCAGAAATAAACCCTTACATATTTCAATTGATTTTTCTAAGAGTACCAAGACAATTAAATGGAGAAAGAATAGTCTTTTTAACAAATGGCCTCGGGAACCACTGGATAGTCACGTGTAAATTGAAGTTTGACCCCTTCCTCACACCGTACATAAGAATCAAAATTCAGGTCATAGACCTAAATGTCTAAAACTATAAAAACATTTAAGAAGAAAATATAAGTAGATTTTCATGGCTTTGGAGTAGGACAAGACTTCTTAGAAACAACACCAAAAGCACAACTGTCTACATCAAAGTTAAAAATTTCTGTACACCATCAAGAAAATGAAAAGGTACCACACTTAGAATGAGAGGAAGTTTTTACAACTTTTGTACATCCTAAGAGACTTTTACAGAGAATACGTAAAGAGCTGTTACCACTCAATAATAAAAAGCCCAATTTTTAGAATGAGTACAGGATTTGGATATTTCTCCAAAACACTATGCAAATGACCAGTAAGCACAGGAAAAGATGCTCCCCATCATCAGCTCTCCAGGAAATGCCCATCAAAATCACAATGTGGGGGGAGCGGGTGGGGGTATGAAAAATGGTGGAATGAGACAGGCATCATTACCCTATGTACATGTGGGATTAACAAGAATGATATGAATGTACATCATGCACAACCATTGAAATGAAAATTTGTACCCCATATGTGTACAATGAATCAAAATGAAAAAAATAAAAATAAAAAATATTGCATTAAAATAAAAATCACAATGTGGGGATCCCACTGGCAAATCCGGCGGCTCTCGTGGAGGCAGCTAGCACAAGGCTGGGGCAACTGAGCTGCAGGTCGTGCCCTGCACTGCCCAGACTAGCAAACAATACAGGATGACTAAAGGTGACCCCAGGAAACCAAAGGGCAAGATGTCTGCTTATGCCTCTTTTGTACAGACTTGCAGAGAATAACATAAGAAAAATCCAGGAGTCCCTCTCAGTTTTGCAGAATTTTCCAAGAAGTGCTCAGAGAGGTAGAAGACAGTGTCTGAGAAAGAGAAATCTAAATTCGATGAAATGGCAAAGGCGGACAAAGTACACTCTGATCGGGAAATGAAGGATTGTGGACCAGCTAAGGGAGGCCAGAAGAAAAAGGACCCTAATGCCCCCAAAAGACCACCATCTGGATTTTTCCTGTTCTGTTCAGAATTCTGCCCCAAGAACTGGGGCTGTAGCTCAGTGGTAGAGTGTTTTCCTAGAAGGAGTGAGCAGGGTTTGATCCTCAGCACCACCTAAAAAAAAGAAAATTTAAAAATGGTATTGTGAAAAGAAAATTCTTAAAAAAGCAAACAAACAGGAATCCCACCCCAAGATCAAGTCCATAAATCCTTGGATATCCATTGGAGATGTGGCAAAAAAGCTGGGTGAGATGTGGAATAACCTAAGTAACAGGGAAAAGCAGCCCTACGTAACTACAGCTGCAAAGCTGAAGGAGAAATACAAGAAGGATGTTGCTGACTGTAAGTCTAAAGGAAAGTTTGGTGGCATGAAGGGTCTTGCTAAAGTTGCCCAAAAAAAGGTGGAGGAGGAAAAGAAGGATGGATAAAAAAACTGTTTCCCTGTCTCCTTGTGAATACCTTAGAGTAGGGAGCGCTGTGATTGACACGTCTTATTTGAGATGTGTCTATTTCTCTCATTAGCTTCCACTACAGAATTTGGTCATGATCATGTTGTGGTCTCTCAGAGTGCTCTAGAAATTATAAGTGGTTTACATGAGTGGCCCTGGGTGCTGGGGTCCAGCCCTAGCAGGGGTCGCAGGGTCCTCTGGTGAGAGGGATGGTGTTGGTGAGGTGGAGAACAAGGCAACACAGACTCAGAGATCTGATGCTAAGTTCTCAGTTCCAATCTAAATCAGCTTTATTCACAGTCTCTGGGGATTTCTATACCCTAGTTTACAACTCAGACTTTAATGACTTATAGAAATGAGAAGTCAATTCGCAGAACACAGTTACTACAATTAAGTCACAGCCAGCCATTGTTAAGATCCCACCGACCCATATGCACTTTTTTCCAAACTATTCATTATAATATTCACCTGTATAGGAAAGTGGAGGGTCAGCTGGAAAGGGCCCTTGTAGCAAGAACAATAAGGAGTTTCTTTCTGAGCCTTTTCTAAATCATTGATTAACTGAACCGCTTCAGGCCGACTGGGAGCATTAACTGTTTCCCTAGGGGCAAACAGCAACTCCTGCTGGATTCCCTCACAAATTTCCTTAAAGTCTTAATAGTTAAAGGGAAAACAGGCTTGTTTTTATGTTCCAATTCTCCCTGGAAATCTGCAAATGCAGACAGCCAAACAATACAAGAGCCAGAAGGAGCATGCCACGCCCACATTTCCCAGAAGAGTAGACCTTGCAAAAACCCTCATTAGGGGAACAGCAGTGGGTGCAGCACCTGGTGTCCAGAGCACCTGGAAACTGTATCGAAGTTGTACATATTTCCAAACATTTTTAAAATGAAAAGGTGCTCTTGGGTCCTCCTCCCTCTGTGCACTTTGCTGTTGGTGTCACAAGGCATTTGAAGATGTTTCAGGAATGTCTTTTTTTTTTTAATTTGTAAGGTGGTGGTAACTATATGGCTATTGGCTGGAAATCCTTAATTATCAACTGTACATATCTATAATCTGTAAAATGAACAGAACAACCGAGACAAACTTTTTAAAATGTGTTCTAATTAGTTATACATGAAAGTAGAATGCATTTTGATACATTGTACCTAAATGGACTGTAACTTCTCATTCTTCTGGTTGTACATGATGTAGAGTTACACAGGTCGTGTAGTCATATATGCACATAGGACAATAATGTCTGATTCATTCTACTATCCTTCCTACCCCATACCCCTTCCCCTCCCCTCACTCCCCTCTGTCTAATCCAAAGTACCTCTGTTCTTCCCTAGTTCACCCACCTTATTGTGAATTAGAATCTGCATATCAGAGAAAACATTCAGTCTTTGGTTTGGGGGGATTGGCTTATTTCACTTGGCATGATATTCTCCAGCTCCATCCATTTACCAGCACATGTCATAATTTCATTCTTCGTTAAGGCTAAGTAATATTCCATTATGTATGTATACCACATTTTCTTTATCCATTCATCTGTTGAAGGGCACCTAGGTTGGTTCCATAGTTTAGCTATTACCTCACTGTTGTATACTGATTTTAAGTCCTTTGGGTATAAACCCAGGAGTGGGATTACTGCGTCAAATGGTGGTTCCATTCCAGGTTTTCTGAGGAATCTCCATACTGCTTTCCATAATGGTTGCACCAATTTGCAGTCCCACCAGCAATGTACAAGTACCTTTTTCCCCACATCCTTGCCAACATTTATTGTTGCTTGTATTCTTGATTGTTGCCATTCTGACTGGAGTGAAATGGAATCTCAGTGTAGTTTTGATTTGCATTTCTCTAATTGCTAGAGATGTTGAACCTTTTTGAAAGCTCATAGGCAGGTAGTCAAACCGCAATCAGACAAAAGTAGACAAAATAAACTTTATTGGAGTTTGCGCTCCCAGGCGAATTTCCAGCCCTCCTGGGTGCAAGTGGTGGTGGAGAGCCAGAGAAATCATGCATGGCTTTGGTGGCCCCGGGGTTTTATAGGGCCAGTATAGGCCAGAGGTCCTGCCCAGGAATATGTGGATCAGGTGGAGGTAAGGGTCAGCAGGTCTTATTCATTTGCATCTGATTACCTCAGCCTGCTTGCAGTAAGTTGGCAGGTGTTCTTGCTTCCTCCCCTGCAGCCGCTTCACTCTGACCTAGAACTTTTTTCATACATTTGTTGATCACTTGTATATCTTCTTCTGTGAAGTTTCTGCTCAGTTCCTTAGCCCATTTATTGATAGGGTTATTTGTTTTTTTTGGTGTTAAGTTTTTAGAGTTCTTTGTATATCCTAGAGATTAATGCTTTTTCTGAGGTACACATGGTAAAGATTTTCTCCCAATCTGTATCTCTTCACATTATTGTTTCTTTTGCTGAGAAGTTTTTTAGTTTGAATCCATCCCATTTATTAATTCTTGATTTAACTTCTTGTGCTTTAGGGGTCTTGTAAAGGATGCCAGATCCTAGCTGGACATGGTGAAGATTTGGGCCAACTTTTTCTTCTAGTAGGCACAGGGCTCTCTGTTCTAGTGCCTAAGTCTTTGATCTACTTTGATTGAGTTTCGGAAGGGCACTCACTCTTGATGCTCCTGCTTGGCGTTGGGGCTGTGAGGGAAGACGCCTTTTGGAGGGGCCATAGCTCAGGGCGTGCACTGTGAGGCTGGACCTGTGGACACTGCAGTGAGCATCATTTAGCTTCAGGTTGTCTTGTTTGTGTATGTAGTGATACAGCATTCTGCTGCCTTTCTTAGTTGTGGAAAAAGGGGGGTCAGCTGGCATGGGAAGTGTTCCAATTTTTTTTTTTAAGTTAAGTACAGTAATTTTAAACTTTGTTTTCAAACAAACAGTAAAGCTCTGTTAGCAAAGAGCCACTGCATCAATGAAAGTTCTAGAACCTTCTGTACTTAAATACAATGTGCAACAGTATGTTATTTTTTGTATGTTTCGAATGCTGTCATGTTTTTGAAGTTAAATAAGCAGTATTACACTTTTTAAACTGTTCCTTCCTATAAATCTGGTAACTTTTGTTTTACTTACATGGCCATCTTAAGACTGAGATGAGGGAGGGGACTCCTTGAAGTTGTGGCATGATTCGTTGCATCTGGATAGCATTAAGATGAAGTGTGAACCAGTGAAGGTGTCCACGTAGGCGAGGGTCAGCAGCCTCCAGTGGTTCAGGAAGGCAGGCAGGCAGGATGGGGGCCAGCTAACTGTCCAGAGTTTACTTTTACCTTCAGCCCCCACACCCCATTTGGTAGAGTCAAACGCACTGTCAAACAGCAAGAATGTCTTTCAGAGTGTATAGGGTGTAAAACTTCAGACCTTATTTCTTCTCACTCCTCCCCGACCCCTGCACACGTAGTGGGATGTGTAGTTATTTCTTATGCTCAGCATTTGAGATTTCTGCTACTTGTCTCCTAGACTCCGATGAGGGGGGATGGGGTAGGGTAGGGGACATTATCCGTATTTTGACCCTATTTTTCTCCTCCAAAACCCAAGAAAGATCCTAGGCTCCATCTTAGGTCACCTGAGCAGGCTGATGGAATCAACCATTTCCTCTTTTCTTTCTTTCTTTCTTTTCTTTTTTTTTTTTTGTTTTATCTTTTATATTTAGTTATACATGACAGCATTTTTCCACTTTTTTTTGTACACAAATGGGGTACAAATTTTCATTTCTATGGTTGTACACAATGTAGATTCACATGGTCCATGTAATCTTACATATACATAGGGTAATACTGTCTGTCTCAGTCTACTCTTTCCTTCCCTCACCCGCTCCTGTCCCATTTTCCTCTACACCATCCAAAGTTCCCCCTCCTTCTCTTGTCCCCCTCCGCCACCCCTCCCCCCACCCCTGTTATGTATCATCATCCTCTTATCAGAGAAAACGTTCAGCCTTTGCTTTTGGGGGGCTTGGCTTATTTTACTTAGCATGATATTCTCCAACTCCACCCATTTACCAGCAAATGCCATAATTTTATTTTTTATGACTGAGTAATATTCCATTGTGCATATGTACCACAGTTTCTTTATCCATTCATCTGTTGAAGGGCATCTAGGTTGGTTCCCCAATCTGGCTATTGTGAATTGAGCAGCTATGATGTGGCTGCATCACTGTACTTTGCTGATTTTAAGTCCTTTAGCTATAAACCAAGGAGTGGGATAGCTGGACCAAATGATGGGTTCATTCCAAGTTTTCTGAGGAATCTCCATACTGTTTTCAATAGTGGTTGCACCAATTTGCAGTCCCACGTGCAATGTAGGAGCATGCCTTTCCCCCACATCCTTGCCAAACATTTGTTGTTGCTTGTGTTCTTTATAATTGCCATTCTGACTGGAGTGAGATGGAATCTCAGTGTAGTTTTGATTTGCATTTTTATACATTTGTTGATTGCTTATATATCTTCTTCTGTGAAGTGTCTATTCAGTTCCTCAGCTCATTTATTCGTTGGGTTATTTGGGTTTTTTTGGTGTTAAGTTTTTTGAGTTCTTTATATACCCTGGAGAGTAGTGCTTTATCTGAAATGGGTGTGGTAAGGATTTTCTCCCACTCTGTAGGCTCTCTCTTCCTGTTACTGGAATCAACCATTTCTAAGTACTAAATGTATCATGAAAAATGAAGTGCCTACCCATGATTTGAGCTTCTTCACCAGAAATGTAGATTCTTGTTCAGTGTTCTTAAACTAGAAGCTTGGTTTTTGTTTAGTGGTCAGATTACTAAGTGGTGTTAATCTTTTGTCCAGGTTAGGATCAGGGTGGTTGCTACCGTGGTGCATGGTGATACTTAATATCCCTGGATGGCTGATTAGTACTTGGCTGCAGTAACAAAGGGTACTGTGTTATGGGTAAGTGTCAGTATTGCCCAGCATTAACACTTGGATATAGAAATTTGAGGCTATGGAGCATGTGGGTGTGGGTTGTGTGTGTGTGGTATTTTAAGAGAAAGCAGCTTTTTCTTAAAAGTTCACTGTTTGGGACCTTGCGTGTCTAAGGAGCTGTCCTCTGTACCCTGTCATGTCCGAGATGGGTGCCAGTCATGGTCACAGCCTGATCTCCATTCATAACCATTCCCTGTCCATCAGAACTGTTTGTCTTAAATGTGTTTCTTTAATTCTTCCACTAATTAAGAACCCGTGATCAATAGGTTTGCCCTGGGGCCCTTGCTCCAGGATTGTTCTTCCTCCTTTAGCCATGGCCCTGTCTCAGGGTTCTAGACTGAAACTGCTGCCACTGCCTGTGTGCAGTGTGCGGGCCAGCCTCATCAGATGTGGACAAGAAGCTCAATCATAGTCCCAAGGAAGCAGTTCCTAACTATGGAGAGGGGTAGCTTTTATGCTCCCCCCGCCCAGTAGCCAGATAGAAGTGGGGTGGCCATTTAGCTAAATGAAGTTTGATTAAGCAGACTTTTAGTTGTAGAGACTTTTAGGTGTAGAGTTGTCCCATTCACTGCTTATTACAAGACCACTACTCTTAAGGTTTGCACACCGCCACAGGATACTCCAGCAGAATGATGCTCTGTAGCTTCTCGGAGATGCTTTAAGTGGCATGATGTTACCACTAAAGGTTTAGGCTTAGGTTGATTTCTGGACCAATGTTCTTGCAATGCCAACCTGTAACTTTTTTTTTTTTTTTTAACTAAAAAGTACAATACCTACTTCGTCTAAACACCTCTTTTCCAACCCCCTTACCCTGTTCTTGAGTGACAGTTAATCTTTTGAAAAGAACAAGGTTGTAATGTAGCAACTCTTGTCTGTGTCTCCCTTGTGTCTGTTCTTGTTACAAATGTACGAGGGAATGTTGGATGCATTCATTTTCTGTAATAAAGTTTCTTAATCAGTGTTCCCAGATAGTTAAAAAAAAAAAAATCACAATGTGATACTATTTCACACCCACTAGTAGGGCTCTAAGTTAAGGTAATAACAAATGTTGACAAAGATGTGGAAAAATCTGAACCTTTCTACATTTACTGGTAGGAATTTTAAATGATGCAGCCATCTAGTTGATCTTCAAATACTTAAACACAGTATTACCATATGATCATTTTTGTTGTTGCTCTTGTTAAGATGGGCTCAAATCCCAGGCTGGCCTCAGACTCTTGGGCTTAAGAGATCCTCTTGGTTCAGCCAATTCAGTAGCCAGGACCAGAAGTATGCACCACCAAGCTCGGTTTACCATATAAACTTAGATATTATACTCATAAATATATACCGAGAAAAATAAAAGCACATCCAGGCAAAAACTTGAACACAATGTTCATATCAGCATTTTTTGTAATAGCCCAAATGTAGGAACAACACAGAAATCCATCAGCTGATCAATGAATAAATTGATTTGTCAATACAGTGGCATATTACTTGGCAGTTTTGAAAGTCATTACCAATACATGCTACAACATAGCAGAACCTGGAAAATACTGTGCCTAATGAAAGAAGCCAGGCAGAAAGGATCACATATTGTATGATTCCATTTGCATGAAATGTCCAAAAGAGGCCAATCTAAAGTGACAGAAAGTAGTTTAGAGGTTGCCTCGGGCTGGAGGGTGTGAGGATTTGCACAGTGACAGATCAGTGATGTGTGGTTTCTTTTGGAGGGTAATGAAAATGGTCTAAAATTGATTATAGGGATACGTGCACAACTCTTGAGAATATGGTAACAGCCATTGAATCATATACTGTAAATTGATGAATTATGTGGTATGTGAATTCAAGCTGTTTAAAAAGAATAGACGCATTTAAAAAAAAATACAGTATGTATCCGTCTCAACCCAAATGCTAAGACCTCACTCAATAAGAAAACTGCTGTTTGGTAGAACTTTCTGTAATGATGGGAAGTTCTTTATCCATGGTGTGCTGTTTAATATGATAACCAGTAACCAAATGTATTCAGGCTCTGAGGACCCGGCTCTCAAATCTCAATTAGATTTAAGGAAGGACATGGGGCTAGAGGCTAATGAATTGGACAGGACTAGAAGGAAATCCCCAAGCCAGAGCTCCTGTTTTCAGCATTGCTTAGGAGATCCCAGTTGCACAACAGCAGAAGAAGTAGAAAGTATAAAAATTGGAAAAGCAAAAGGTAAAGGCATGATTTGCCCATGATGTGATCATATAACTGGAAAATCCAGGAAAATAGTCAGGAAAAATACTATTATAAGCAAAAATTAAACTCAGCCAGTTGCAGGATACAAAATTAAATAATGTGGAAACCAAAATATTTTATTTTAAAATTTGTTGACTCTAAATTAATAGAGAAGGAAGAGCCGGAGTGGGCTTGTTTGGGCCTGCCTAGCCGCCCTCTTACACTTCCTCTAACCCCTGACCCCCCAGCCCTCCTGGACTGCTGTTGTAACCTCTTCTTCCCTCAGACTTTCACCAGCCCTGCCCTTCTTCACCCTCAGATGGTGATGCTGTCTCCTGTTTGACTGAGAAGCAGAAGCAAAACAAAGTCGTGCTTCCACATCACAGCTGCCTGATTCTTGCCCATATGTGCTGACTTTTCTTCTTGTCACTTATCTCCTGCCTCTTGCCGAAGCACATTGCTCTTGGAATCGAGTTTCTCTTTTTTCCCTTTCTCCCATTCTGGAAGAAAATGCGTATTACGACCCCACATTCCCTTTCTGATCCTGACCCATTTTTCAGTTCACCTTAGCACCAAAATTTTCCAAACGGTTGGTCAACCAACAGTTGGTTCCTGTTTCTCTCTTCTGAATGTCTCTTTCTTGAAACTGCTGCAGTCAGACTTGAGGCTTAAGTGTTCTTGTTGAATCACCAGTGACCTCCAAGATGCTAAATTTAGTGGTCATTTCTCAGGCCTCATTCTACTTGGCCCGTTAGCATTTTTCCTTGGCTTCCAGGACACATTCTCCTGGATTTACTCCTGCCTCTCCTGCTGATCCTTGAGCTCTTTTAGGGTCTCCTGACCTCTTACACCATGGTGGAGAACCCCAGGACTTTCCTGTCCTTCCTCATTTCTAAAAACAGCTTCTCGTTAGCCTTAAATGCCATCTTCATGCTGGGAACTCCCAGTGTGGACCCTGCTCAGACTCCCTCTGCACTCCAGACCTTTATATCAGCCACCTCCTTGGCCACCTTCATTTAGATGTCCAGGAGGCATTTTGAGACTTTACAGTTCCAAAATCAGACACCTGGCCTCATCTGCCCTTAGCTGCTTCTCTGTAGGTCTCCATGGCTATAAAATGTACCTTCTTCCTTCAGTAGCTCAGGCCAGAAATGTTGAAGAAGTGGAGCTCTCTACAGAGCCTCTCATTTTTTGCTATACTTTTTGCTTTTATACTATGAAAGTGTCTAGAATCCAGTCATCGTTCATGACTTCAGCCTTTTTCTTCACCTGGATTGTTACAGCAGTTTCCTTACTGGTTTGTTTTGTGATGTTGCTGTTCGTCTCAGTAGCCCATCCTGTACACAGCAGTCTGTGTGAACGTTTTAAAATCATTTTGTGTCTCAGTTCAAAACTCTTCACATTCAAATTTGTCATGTCTCAAACTGAACTCCTGACCTAAACACACGTGCCCTACACCCTTTCTAGCTCTTGGGTACTAGCCCAAGTCCTGACACCTATCAGACCAGGTGATCTGGCTCCACCTGACCTCTCTCCTGGCCCTGCCACCCTGGAGCTCAGTAACTAACTGCCTTTTCTGTCCCCTGCTCAGGCTGCCTGCCCTCCTTGCTGCTCAGGGACTCTGGGCTGCTCTGTGTGACTGGCAGGCTCTTCCCTCGGGTATCCACATGGCTCCCCACCTAGCCTCTTCACCTCTTGGGGTTTCCATGTGTCCCACCTGTGAAGTCACAGAACCTCCCTATCTGGCCCTCCCATCTCCATTCTCTGCTTTACTCTGCTTTCCCCATAGCACTCCACTCCCTGATATAAGTTGAATTTTGCTTGATTATTTGCTCTCTTATCCTACTCCAGAGTATAAATTTGATGAAGGCAGAGATCTTTGTCTTTTTTTATTCCCTGCTGACTCAGCAGAAAAATGTTCATCACTTGGTGGTCAAAGGTATTTATTCAAGACTGGGGCTTTGGCTCAGTGGTAGAGAACTTACCTAGCATGTGCAAGGCCCTGACTTTAATCCCCCACACCACAAAAAATAAAAATTTAAAAATAAGGTATTTATTGAATGAATGAATAAGGAAGATAGATTGGGGAAAGATGCACAAAATCCAATGGGGAAGCTAGTTTAATGGTTGAGGCAAAAGGCAATTCATTCTTTAATTTTGATGCCTATTTTCTTGATCAGTCATTTTCCTTTGTTTACAATGCATTGTTCTTTCTTCCTGAGACATAAACTCCTTGGGACTCAATTCTTACACCGTTTTGTTTCCCTCGCCAGTGAACGTTCAGGTAAATGCTGAGGAGAGGTAATTCTCATTGGCTACAAGCACTTGGGTCACTTGTGGTTTTCTAGACGCTCTCCTTGTGCTGACATTTTGCAGTTACCCATTCAGCATTGCAGATTGCATGTCTTCCCATTGAGTACTCAGCAAAGCAAGAAGTCTCTGGAATACACAGGGTTAATCCGCACAGTAGCAGCAAGACTCTGATTGCTTCAGTGCAGGCCCAGTGGAAGGACTGTCGCTTCCGTGGCAGTCTAACCTACGCGCACACACCACTTGGCAGCCCTCACGTGTCAGGGCTCTAATCCACTCTGGGGCAAGAATCATTCCACTCTAACAGATGGACATGAATTTAACCAGACAATAAACCATGTATGTGCCATAAATATGTTTGCTGAGGGCATGATTCCCAGTGCAGAACTTTAAGAACAGCTGTCTTATGCACCACTGTTTCTTGGTGAGATGATTTGTTAACCTAATTCTGAAATGGATAACTTTCATGAAGTTAATCGTTCATTAGCCCCCCAGTTACCAGCAGCCTAATTATTTTGTGATTTTTGTAAACAAAAGTTATGAAATTAGTTTTAGAACTCTTTTAAATTAATTCAATGTATTTCCAAATTTACTGTCTGTCTAAAAGGGCTTATTAACCTTTCCTGCCTTGCCAGCAACTTACCTTAATGCCTGAGGGACATGCAAATTGTTAATTGTGAACAGCCATTTTTTTCCCCTCGATACTTTTTCCTTTTAGTACTGATACTAAATTACTATATAAACTACTAGAGTGGGTTTTGCTGTACTGTTCTTTAAAAATGCAGTTCTTTTGTCTTTCTACTCCTTTTTCTCATTATGTTCAGAGATGTTTTCATTCTCTCCACAAACATCGCTTTCCCTGTGGAACCTATGCAAATTAAAATGTGGAATATTTGTTCGTTTTGCATTCTGTAGAGGGTAACTTCTATTGATGTACATTTTCATTGGCATGATCCACCAGGCAACGTATAAATTGCTGTAAAACTGGAAAAGTGTCTGAGTAAAGCAGATGTTCTCTTAGCGTGAAGCAGATGTAGAACTTGCAAGTGTCTGTCTAATAAAGTGTAGCATTTGGTTCTCTACAGCTGGGGCCAAGATTACCAATTAATCATGTTTGAATGCATTTTTACTAATTAGATCCCCCTCTGTTTTTCAGTGTTCTGGGTATATTAAAGAGCAGAGTGGGGCACACAAGCTTTCTACCTTTAGAACTCTGTGCAGTGTCCCCCGCCCCATTTTTTATAAGGTTGGTTTTTTATTCTAGAACTTATACTGGAAATTCAGCCCATAGATGTGGATGACTGATATGGCCTTCCCATTGTCATTGTGGGTTTGATATTAGGATATTCCATCAAAAGGAACAGTTAGTACTTCCCTTTAAGGCAGATGGAGAAAAGAAGAGGCCTGTAATTAACGTCGTTGGAACTTTTTTCCCCCTTATTTACATGGACAGAAGCAATTATGTGCTCAGTTAACATCAATGCATGGCCTGTGTGGTTATCTGACAAAGTAAGAGTTCAAACAATCCAGAAATGAGTCTTACCAGTTTGGGGTTTCTTTGTTATTAAAAGCAATGGAGCAGTTTTCCTCAAAGATTGAAAATGACTGGTTAATAACTTCACTACCGGGTTGCCTTTGCTACTGTGAACAACAGCACAAATCAATAGCAACTATGAAAACTAAAAAAGCTGTATTACCTTTCTATAAAGAAGTGTGCTAATAAAATTAAATTTCAGAACCCAGTGGACCCTTTTTTCAGTATTTAATTTCTCCAGGCTAAATTGGTGCAGAACATAGGACGTGGTTTTTAGAACACTGGGGTAAATAAATCTATCATGACATAGATGGTCACTTTCTGTTTATGTATATTTTTATGTGTATAGGTACACCATATAAGAGTATTAATAGGATTATTCCAGAAAGTCTTCCTCATCCTCATTACCCAGTGCCCCCATGTTTTAATGAGATTTGCTTTTGTGTAAAATAACTCTGAAACATAAACTTAAGTAACTAATTACTAGTATCTCCATTTTTAGAAATGGTTTCGTGTGGAAAACTTTAAATATCCACAAAAGGTAAGATAGTGTAACAAGCCCCCAAGTATCCATCCCCCAGTTTCAACAATCATCAGCCTTCTGTGGTTCTGATTTGTCAAGATTCTTGGTACCATATTCTTGAGATGACATTTGCAGAGTTATTTTCTCTTGAAAGTTGTAGTTGTGTAACCTGTTTCTACGGTGACAGTACACACTTAAACAAAACTAGGCCACATGAACCCAGTAGTTCTAACTTTATTTCAGGAAGTGGAGCGAGAAATCTCATTCAGAACGGAATGTGGGCTGTATTACTCCTACTACAAGCAAATGCTTCAGGCTCCAACCCTCATGCAAGGTAATCACGATCAACGGTTTCATTCCAAGTGTACGGCATCTTCACGAAATCTTAGTCAAAGCATATTTTGCACTAAAGCATCTTAAGTGATTTATAGAACTTGTGGTATAGTTTTACTCTGAACTCGTATAGCGTCTCCATGTTAACTTCTAATCATTCCATGAAAATGTCTTGCTGTGGAAAAGGTTATATAATACTTTATGTAACTCTCCTGGCCTTGCCTTCCATCTCTGCTCCATCCCCAAAGTAATCTCTCTGCAATTTTTAAGTTTTGTTGATTTTTTTGGTGGTGATTTTGGAAGACGTCTTTGCAGGGGAAAGGAGTATGGTCTAAAAACGGTGGGTATTTTGGTCCTAAAAACTAAGTTGTCCCTCTTGTTCCCAGTGTCCCCATTCATTTCTTTATTTTTCAGTTGCCATCTTCCTACATTCTCACTTTACCTAAGTGGTTTAGAGTCCACACTCTGCTTTTCTTCCATCTAGTGGAAACACCCCAAAGAATCTCTTCTACTTAATATATCCTTAATATTCCTAATCTGGGTACACATGACATAGAATTGCCCTGTTCTGGACTTTGCTAGGATTCAGTTGTGATATTTTTGGTGAGAATTCTTCATGGACAATGTTTTCTACTTCTAATTTATCACAATAGGAAGCATGAAATTTTGGTTATTTTTTTGTGCCATAAAAACTATTTTTAAATCACTAGGTTTCTGTGTTGATAATCAGATTCATTCATAATAAAGCTAATTGCCTATAGTGTTTCTCTTAATGGTTTGAGCAGCCATTGATGATTATTACCAATCTCTATTACGCAAAATACAATGACTAAAAAAAAAAAAATAACATCCTAATTCTTTGATTCCTCCTGTATTTATTAGTTGGAACTCTTCTGTAGAAGATCTTTTTTTCTCATCACTTGTTCAGTTACCCTGAGGTTCAGTTCATATGAGAAAGGCAGGTTAAGTATTGATTTTGCCCCATATGATCAATCCTCATTATTCACAAATTCCATATTTCCAAAAACAACTCACTAAAATTTGTGATACCAAAATCAGCATTCATGGCACTTTCACTGTCCTTCATGGACATGTCCAGAGCATCAGAAAAACCTTAGTTACCCACGATGGATGTTCTCAACAGAGACTAAAATAGGGCCAATGTTCTGCCCCTGATTTAAGCTCTCAGTCTATGGTGTCCTTCTCGTAGTCTGTGTAACGTCATGGTTTTTTACATTTTTATGCTGTTTGTTGCTGATTTTGGAGTTTCACATAGCCCCCAAGCAGAGTGTGGAAGTGCTGTCTGGTGTCCCTAAGTGCAAGAAGGCTGTGATGTGCCTGAAGAGAAAACACGTGGGTTAGATATGAAAATGTGTGTTAAATAAGCTTTGTGCAGGCATGAGTTACAGTGCTCTTGACTGTGAGTTAAAGCAATATCTATTAAAGAAAGGGTCTTCAAACAAAAGCACACATAAAACAAGGTTGTACCTTGACCAGTTGATGGAAATATATAATCATAAACTTGTAAGAACCTACCCCATTATTTCCTGTTAGCTCAGTGTTCAATAATTTCACTTTTTACGGTAACTTTGTAGAACATAACTACCATGAATAATGAGAATAGACTCTATCAGTTTTTAGAATTATGAGTTTCTTCTCTAGCATCCTTTAAAGCAATGGTTTTGATTTGGGAGGGGTCAATTTTACCCCTAAGCAGAGATCTGGAATGTCTGAAAACATTTTTGGTTATCACAACTGGAGGGGGTGCGCTACTAAAAAGGAGTGAGCAAGAAGGTGGGGTGCAGCCAAACTTCCTACAGTGCACCCAGCAGCCCCCACAACAAAGAACTGTCTGTCCAAAATGTCACTGGTGCTGAAGTTGAGAAAGTATTCCCCAGGTATGAGTTCTAAGCGAATTCATTAGTTGACTTGTTTCAGTTAATTTGTCGTTAAAATTATTCTTTTAGAAAATTCCAAACATAGGAAAAGGTAGAGATGCATGGATTTCCATTTATCCTTCATTCAGCTAAAACAGTTACCAACTCATGACCAATCTTGTTTTCTCTATATCCATGCCCTCAACCTAGGTCATTGTGGAGTAAATATCAAAAACATGCCTTCATCTGTAAATATATCAATATGTTTCAATAGTCAGAATTCTCATTTCCTTTTGTCTTAACAGACTTTTAATATAGTTTGGAAATGCAAAGAATGTCTCTGTTGCAATCATTTAACTGTTTCCTTAAATCTGTTAGTACCTTTTCATCTTTTTCCCTGTAATTTTTTTGTTGTTGTTGAAAATACATACTAATTTGTTGGTTTCCCACTTTCTGAATTTTTCTGGAGCCCTACGGTGTCATTTAATATTTCTTTGCTGAATTTCCTGTTAATCGTTAGATTGAGGCTTGCTCAGATGTTCTACTACTTGGTAAGCATACTTCCTGGATGGTGTTCTGTACTTCACATCAGAGGGCACCCAGTGTCTGTGGGCAAAAAATGGTCCTTGCATTACTAAATTCTCAGTTAGGCTTCCCCCTAATTGTTTCAGTGCGATTGATGATTCTTATCTACATCCATTAATTATATATTCATTTCACATAAAATGGTGATATTCTGGACTGGGCCTGTAGCTCAGTGGCAGAGTGCTTGCCTTGCATGTGAGGCACTGGGTTCAATCCTCTGTACCACGTAAAAATAAACAAAGGCATGCTGTCCATCTAAAAATATTTTTTAAAGGGTGATATTCTAATTCCATCATTTCTTCTATCATTGCTGTACAGAATTCATCTCTAAAGAAAAACATTTTCTCAGTAACCATTTGATGAGCCAGTTTAGTTCATAAAAACAGGATAAATATTAGTCCTTTTCCTTCATTGTTTTTTAGAATGAGTTGCCTTTCTTTTCTTTTTTTCTTTTTTCTTTTTTGTACTGGGAATTGAACCCAAAGGCTCTTTACCACTGAGCCACATCCCCAGCCCTATTTATTTGCTTATTTATTTATGTTTTGAGTCAGGATCTTACCAAGTTGCTGAGGCTGTCCTTGAACTCATGATCCTCCTGCCTCAGCCTCCTGAGTTGTGGGGATTACAGGCATGCACCCTGCGCCCAGTTTAGAATGAGTTACTTTTCTAGCTAGATCCATTTAAGATTTTGCTCTTTAAATGTCATCAGAAACTTGTGAATTTTTAATATATTTGATGTGTTCTGATGCTTAACCACCTTCTTGTATTCAGATTGCTCAGTCTGAGTGCGGTTTAGAGTGCCCTTCAGATCGCCTGCCGTCTTTTTGACATGACCACCAATGGTCTCTGACAACTCCCTTGTTTGGGGGGTCAGAGCATGACAAAATATTTGAGGCCCATTTTGTGTATTTTCTACCCCTGACCAAGAATCAGCTCTTTCACCAAGGAGCTCTAGTTCCTTTTAAAGACTATGATTTTTGTGTTGGAAGCATTTATTGCTACGAGATTGGTCTGTGTTTCCAGGCCTTTGTGGTGAGCAGAGCTAGGAAGTATGATTTCTTTTTTCCTAAGAAAATATATGAATATAACTATTTTCAGAGCAAAGTTATAAACAGAATTTGTATTTTTTAATTTCATATTTGTATCTCTTCTTACATTGAAATTTTTGATTCCTTACATTAGTGTTATCACTTATATGCTCTGTGCAGATATAGAGGCACACGTGTATTTCAAAGTAATAATAATATTGCTGCTAACAGTGTGATTACCTGGAAACACTTCAAGCTGTCTTTGTAGTTTCTTTGCACCTTAGGATACAAGCTACCTAGGGATGCACAGTCACATTCCTTTGTTTTTCAAGTCACTTGAAAGTCTCTCTGCATGTCCAAGCCACTAGCTCAGATTTATTTGTTTTTATCTTGCTTTTGATTTTGGGGGAATCGTGTTATAAAATTTTTATTCAATATTTTTAACTTATAAAAATATTTACATGGGTTCAAAATGATAAACAGGGAGTCTTCAGAGAAGTCTCCTTCATCCCTGGACAGTCCCCACCCTGTTTCCTTCCCTTTTTTTTTTTGGTGGTGGTGGTGGTAATGGTGCTGCTGCTGGGGATGGAGCCTAGGGCTTTCTCCAGGCAAGGGGGGCACTTTAACACTGAGCTACACTCCTCCTCCCTTAATTAGTCTTTATCCATTTTTATAAGTTTTTGGTTTATTCTTCTGTTAATGTTTTAAGTTAAGCAATTACTTGGATATGTTCACATTTCCCTCTTTGTTACAGAAAATCTGCTTACTGTGTACACTGTTTCCGTTTTTCTTTTTCCACTAACAGGGAAAATATAAAGATGGTCCTTTGTATGGATAACCACGAATCATAAAAGTGCTCTCTTTTTAGTCTGCTTGGGCTGCTAAAACACAGTAACATAGACTAGGTTGCTTCAGCCACAGAAATCTCTTCTCTCACAGTGCTAGAAGTCTGGAAGCCTGAGATCAGGGTGCCTGGAAAAACCAGGTGCCAGGTTCTGGTGAAGACTCTCCTCCAGACTCACCAGAGGCCACCTTCTTCCATGTCCTCACAAGACAAGCTCTCTGGTGTCCCTTCTTTTGAGGATTCTAATCCCATCCTGAGGGCCCTGCCCTTCAACATATGAATTTGGCAGGAACCCCAACATCTAACAGTCTTGCTTTAGTCTTCTAGGTCTGCCATCAAAATGCCACAGGCTGTGTGGTTTAAGTAACAGAAATTCATTTCTCTCCATTCTGGAGGCGACAAGTTCAAGACAAGGTGCCATTAGGGTTGGATGGCTTCATTTCTTTTCTTTCTTTTTTTTGTACTAGAGATCGAATCCAGGGGTACCGAGCCACATCCCCAGCCCTTTTTTATTTCTTATTTTGAAAGAGGCACATGCCTATACTCCAGGGGTTTGGTAGGCTGAGGCAGGAGGATTGTGAGTTCAAAGCCAGCCTCAGCAAAAGCAAGGTGCTAAGCAACTCAGTGAGACCCTGTCTCTATATAAAACACAAAATAGGGCTGGGGATGTAGCTTAGTGGTTGAGTGCCCCTGAGTTCAATCCCTGGTACTAAAGGAAAAAAGAAAAAAAAAACAACAACAACAACAACATAAGAGCTGAATTGCTAAGGCTGTCCTTGAACTTTCCATCCTCCTGCCTCAGCCTCCCTAAACCTCTGGGATTAGAGGTGTGTGCCACCGCTCCTGGCTGTGGTTGTTTCTGGTGAGACCTCTCTTCCTGAGTTTTAGAGGCCCCTTCCACTCTTTGTCCTCACATAGCCCTTCCTCTTTTCAAGCAGGGAAAAGTGTGTGTGAGTTTAAAAGCAAGTAAGCACAAGCTCTTGTGTCTTCCTATAAGGACACCAACCCTTCAGACTAAGTCCCCACCCTTATGACCTCATTTAACTTTGATTACCTCTTATTGACCCTGTCTCCAAATACAGTCACACTGGGGGTTAGGGATTCAACATATAAATTCAGTGGGAACATGGTTCCATCCCAACACCTCCTGCCTATGGCATGTGGGTCATTTCTGATCTTTTACCATTATGAGTAGTTCTGCATGAATGACCTTGTGCCCATGTCATTTTGCATTTTTGCCACTCTGTCTTTGGAACTGATCTATCTATGGGCTTCCTGGATCAAGGGACAAATGCACATCATTTTGTTGCATGTTGCAAAATTCTTCATAGAGGTGATACCATTTTGCATTGCACTGCAGTGTGGGACAGTCGACTTCCTGAAAACCTCACCAACACAGTAGATTGTCAAAGATCTTGATTTTTGCCAAGCTGATAGTGAGAAATGGTATCTCAGTGCAATTTTAATTTGCACTTCTTTTAATAGGAGCGATTGAGCATCTTTCCCTGGGCTGAAAGGACAGTATGCATGTTTTCTTCTGGGAGTCATCTATTCATACCTTATGTTAATTAGTCAGCTTGGTTTCAGTAGCAAATGGATTTCTATAACAACGGGTTTGTCTTTTCTCCCATTGTGTCTGCTTAGAGGCAGCAGCAGCTCTGCTCTCCGCCGCTTATCCTCTCATTCCAGCCTGTTTGCCAGGGTCTTGGTAGAGAGAAAGAGCAAGAGCTGGTGGACACACACATCCCTCTTAAGGCTCAGACACAGTATGTGTCACATCTGCTGACCTGCCGTTGGATTGAGCAAGTTCAATGGCCCAGCCCATCCCGGGGCGGTGCTGCCCAGCATGTGTAAGGGAGTGTGGGGTGTATAAAATCCTCTTGCCTGAACTCCTATGGAAAAAAACGTGTGTCTTCTCTTCATTGCAGTAACAAAAGTTTGTTTTTATCACAAAAGTTTTAATGTCCTGTGTTTGCACAAATGTTTAAATCTTGTCCGTCTAACACATGAGACGCTCTTCTGAGGGTAGGACTGTTGTCTTGCTTTATTGTTACATCCCCATTGCCTACCAATTCTCTGGTTCATGCTAAAGAATATATACTAATTTCAATGAAGGAATAATTAAAACTTTTTCTCTGAATTTTCCAATATCATTCTTAGGTTTTCGTGGCTTAATTTATGATAATAAAACTGAATCTATGAGGACAATTAACCTCCTTCAACGAATGAATATTTACCAAGAGGTTTTTCTCAGTATTTTATATAGAGTTCTACCTATACAGGTATGTCATATTCTGTGACATGGAGTTATTCCTATCAGATGAAAGTCAGAATCCGCCATCTTGAATTGAAAGTTTCACCTGTGTTCTCTGGTCTTCAACTGGTAGTAAATCAAAGACCCTAATTTTTTTCCATGTATATTGTGAACTTTATATTTTGTTTCTATGTTATAAGATATTGCTATTTATTTCTATTTTATAAATTCTTAACATATAGGTATTTCCTGGTTTATAGCATAGTATACTAGTGTGCAGTATACTATGGTACAAAATACCAGTCTAGAAGCTGGTAAATATTTTCATTTGGAAACATGCAATCACTCCTATTTTATCTCTGAGATTAAACAAATTGTAAGATTAGCACATCACAATGACTACTTCTCATGTGAATTAGGCAAAATTAGACAAAGTTAGGTGTAAAGTTGTCTAAAGTCTGAAGGGAGAACCCTCAAGGCCTTCCTTCCTTCCTCTCCTGCTGGTGGGAAGAAAGACCAGTGTTCGCACATGTGGTGAATGGGAAGGGTGGTTGTGGATGGGCTGCTGGGAATTAATGGCAAGCGTCTGAATACTGGATTTCTACTGTCATATTTTTTTAAAGATTAATAAGGTGGGTTGTGGCTTCTCTGCAAACATTTTTTATTGTTCTCTTTTATAGAAATACTTAGAGCCAGTTTATTTTTATATTTACACCTTATTTGGGCTCCAAGCAATCTATGTCACTGCTCTTTATGTAACCAGCTGGCTCCTTAGTGGTACCTGGCTTTCAGGACTGCTGGCAGCTTTCTGGTATGTCACAAATAGGTGAGTTGGAATCAGTATGTCTCTCTTCCTTTCCAGCGTGAAACTAGAAAATGATGTTACTTTATTTCCAGTTCAAAGAAATTTCTTCTGCCGTATTTGGTTGGGAGCATTTTCTCTTTGGTTCACCTAGTGGTTTACTAAATTTTTCTTACTTGGTAAGGTAGGAAGTCTATTTATCTATATTTCCAGCTGAGAAACAGAACACTGAATTATAGATCAAGAGAAATATCTAATAATACCAGTCCTATTACCTGTTTGCTATGTGATCAGTATTTCTCCAGCCACATAGCTTATCTCTTAGGGAGTTGCAATAGTATCCTTACCATCAGTCCTAATAGGATTGTCTGCAGTTCTCAATTAGCAAAGCATAAAGCTCTGTACAAAAACAATGGAGCCATATGAAATAGAACTTTTAAAAAATCAAGATATATTAAAGATATGCTAAATCAAGATGTATTGAAAAGATACATTGCCTGACCACAGGAGCTGCATGGATATTCAGTAGGGGAATGACAACTCAAGCATGAGTTCTTATACAGATTTTGTTTTGTAATCCTGAGCAAATCATTTTCTTATATCCGTATTAAGTACTTACTATGCCCACTTTAAAAAGCACTTTACATGTATTCTTTTAACAACCCTGTAGGGTAGATATTAGTATCATGTCCATTTTATTTTATTTTTTAAATTATTTATTTATTTATTTTTGTACCAGGGCTTAAACTCAGAGGCAGTTAACCACTGAGCCACATCCTCAGCAATTTTTTTTTTTTTAAGAATGGGTCTCAGTAAGTTGCTGAGGCTAGTTTTGAATTCACAGTCCTCCTGCCTGAGCCTCCCAAGCTACTGAGATTATAGGCATGCATCACCACACCCAGCTATTATGACCGTTTTAGAAAAAGCAAATTGAGATTAAGAAGATTGTTTACACTTGCACACACACATAGTCAGGTACTGAATGCCTAGTTTGTGCCAACATGGTTCCTGGTGTTGAGTGTGCAAAGATGAACACTTACCTGTACTTGCCCTCTGGGAGATCCCATTCTAGAGAGGCAAGAAGTTTTTAAAAACTATTGCCACTGATAAACCAGATGCAGTGGCCTTAACACCTGTAATCCCAGTGTCTCAGGAGCCTGAGGCAGAAAGGTCACATATTCCAGGCGAGCCTTGACAACTTAGTGAAAGTCTGTCTCTCTCTCTATATATATATATTTATATATTTACAGGACTAAGGATGTAGCTCACTGGTAGAATGCACCTGCGTTCAATCCCTGGTACTCCAAACGAAACAAAACAAAAATTATTGTCAGCAACAAATTGAAGACTCACATGTAAAGCACTAAAGGCATACAGAGAGGCAGAATGCACAGTGTTGTCTGTTGGAGAGTAAAGTTAGAGAATGAAGTAAGGAGTGGTTAGGCATGCTGCATGTGAGGCATGATACTTTCATGGGCTTAGTAGACTAACATGGACTTGAATCTCAGTCCCACCACTTAAATACATACCTGTGGATGATTGCTTAAATTTTCTCAGTCCAATTTTTATGTTATGGGGAAGCTGATGATAAGGATAATTTTTACTATTGAGAGTTAATTAATTACCAGAATCTAAGTATGGTTGTACTTATATTTTTCACTTTAGAAGATCTTTGGGGAACTTATCGTAAAAACTTACCACTTTGGCCACTTGTGTTCTCTTGTGCAGAATAGATACCACCAGAGTTGAGTTTACCATCCCACTGAGGGAGAACTGGGCATTGCCCTTCTTTGCAATTCAGATAGCAGCGATTACTTATTTCCTGAGACCAAACTTGCAATCTCTTTCTGAAGTAAGTTCCTATAAAACCTTATATATTTTTAATTCCCCAATTTTATATAAGAAGCTTTGAAGAATTTGAGGTGCATAGTGTCCCAATCCATGGGAATAGTTCTTCTTCCATGACCAAGTTTTAGCTCGAGTTAAATTTTCTTTTTCTGAGCTTTTTCCTACTTTGCAAAGAAAATGTTTTCATTTTCTATGTTAAAAATGTACTCTACATAATCTACCCTTAAATAGTTGCAGCAAGCCCACACACACTTTCTGTGAAACTGTCAGAATTTTTAAGCCATTTGCTCTTGAGATGTGATTTGGTGCATTATCGCCTCCATAATAGTGTGGAATACACATACCGTATGTGAATATTTATATGCAGAGTGTCACTTTAGGATATTTAGAGCTTAAATAACAAATGCAAGGGTTTTCAGAGCAACAGTTTATGGTTTTTCTATTTGGTTTATAGAAGATATTGGCTGCTCTTGAGAAAACTTGTCTGCAGGGTTTTTTATTACTAGAGACATATAAATTATACAAAGGTTTTCTTTTTACAGAGGCTGACACTTCTTGCCATTTTCATATCAACTTTTCTCTTTAGTCTGACATGGCAATTTAATCAATTTATGATGCTGATGCAAGCAGTAGTGCTGTTCATACTGGACTCCTTAGACATGCTGCCGGCTGTGAAGGTAATCTTCGCTTTCTTACCCTTTGTGTATTTTCATTGTTTAGTGTTTTATATCTCAGGACCAGATGAAAATATGCAAGTACTTAATGACAAAGTTGAAGCTCCTTTTTACATCTAATGTAAATATGCCAGGGTCAATTGAAGCTAAGTAATTTATGCAGCCCAGTTTGACAGTCTTAACTTTTAGTCTGCTTATTTTGTGTTAAAAACTAGATCTATTTGGTACATAAATGCCTAGGTCAATTTCATCTAAGAGATATGACTTAAATTTTAAATATAAGATAGCTCTCTTAAAATTTCTTAGTATGTATCACCTTTTTTTTTATAGGATCCTAATGGGCATATAAGGATTTTTATATAGCACTAAAATTTTCATAATAGCATTTGATCATCAGGGGATTGACTAGCCAAATGTCACATGCAAAATAAGGAAAACCATATCTGTCTTTCAGTGTGTGCCACTTGATCATTTAATTGTGGGGTTTGTTTGTTTGTTTGCTTAACCCAGAGGTGCTTAATCACCAATCCACATCCCCAGCCATTTTTATTTTTTATTTTGAGATAGGGTCTCACTGAGTTGCTTAGGGCTTCTCTAAATTGTGGAGGTTGGCTTTGAACTTTAATCCTCCTCTCTCATCCTCCCAAATCACTGGGATTATAAGCATGCAGCACAGCACCCAGCATGTGTAGAAGTGGTTTAATGTGCTTTGTACATTTTTTAAATTGCTCATAGCTAGTCACTTAAGTATTTTCCAAGTACAATAAAATATTATCTCCAGATCTAAGGAAGCAGTTTGCCCCATTTTGATGTGTTCCCTGTCAAAAAAGATGCAGTAATCTTTGGAAAGTGCCAGGGTCTAAATTAAGAAGCATTAAAGTCAACCCACAAACATATATTGTTGATAGCATAGGCATTACTGAAAACGCCAGCAAATCCAGAACATTACTGGCCCATCCCATGGGGGGTGCACCATCTTGCTTGGGAAATAAAGATGTGGGCAACTGGATCAACTAGAGACATGGAAGGTGTCCATTGGTAGTAATGGTGACTGCTGGAAGTCTGGAGGGAAAGTTCTTTTGAGGCAGAAAAATGTTTCACAGAAGTGAGAGTCAAGAGCTGGGCCACAAATGAGAGAATCTGGGTGGAGGGCGAGGGGCAGGATAGGAAGGAAACATGCAGTGGGGAAAGCTAGGAGGTTGGGCAGGAGTGGTGTGTCCACTGCAGGTGGGGAGCAGTGAGCACCCGCTCAGGCCGGCAAAAACCAAACTGCTGTCATCTTCCTGTATTGTGGTTCTGCAGTAAGGATCAAATGCCTGAAAGTGTTTTCGTCCTTTCACTGACTCTTCTACCTCAGGACATTTGTCCTTGTTACGTAATCAACCATGTTCATTTTAATTGTATTATAATAATAGAAAACTGAAAATGACTTACGTCCATATCAGTAGAGCATGGTTAAATGAATTTTTGGCATATCTGTGTACTAGAGTACTATATAATCATTAGGTTTCCTTCTTTTGTTTTTAAGTAAAACAAATATAGTGGAGCTGGGGTTGTAGCTCAGTGGCAGAGCACTTGCCTAGCATGTGTGAGGCACTGGGTTCAATTCTCAGCAGCACATATAAATAAATGAATAAAGTAAAGATCTATCAACATTTGAAAAAGTATTTTTAAAAAACATATAGGAAAAGTGAGTAAAGGTTTTGGAAAACATAAACATTGAAATGTTAACAGTCATTTTTATGGTACATGTTCTGTATATTCTTTTTGCTCTTTAAATCTAGTGGAATTTTTTTCCACAGGGAAATGTGTCTTTTAAAATTAGGAAACAGAACAAAAGGTACCGTTTTAGCTACACACACACAATTTAAAAATAATACAGCTAACTTATTTTATATTCACTTCTGAACTTTAACTTTTAAATTTGAAACTATGTTGGTATTAGAAGTAGTTTTAAGTATCCAATTTTAAGAAGGAACAGTTATTATCATGAAAAGATCCTGATTATAGAACCAAGTTGCTCCTTTCTGAGAATAAATTTTAAACTTTGCAAGTGTTTTAACTTCTCGGAACCATAATTTCTTCCTAAATTACAATCACTTATCTCTAATCATGTCAAATGGGAAGGAGTCAGAGTAATTGAAAGAGAAAATGCCAAGACAAATCCAGAGCTCAGTGTGGTGGGGAAAGAAAAAGGCAGAAAAAAAGCAGTAACTTAGGATGTCAGCTTCTCTTCAAACATGATGAGAAATCTCTTACCAACAGGAGCTCAAGTTGTCAGGAGTGCAAACAAGTTTTTAAAATTAAGAACAGAACAGCAAATGGTATTAGTAAGTACATACCTTTGCTTCATTAAAGCCTAAAAAATGGGAATTAATAAAGTGTAATTAACCTGTTGTGAAGATAAAACATATTAATGGCGAAGCCTAACAGGCAATTTTAAGTTTTCCATATGAATCCAGACAAGATAAGAGTAGACAGTCTTCGTTCTATTCCTCCCCCAAGTATAGTTAAAAACCCTGGACAGTATACTTGAAACAAAGATAGGAAGAGTTTGAGAAGTGGAGAGAAGAAAGCAGACTGCCTGGATGCCTCGAGACCAGAGGGAAACCATGGCAGTGAGTTCCCTGGGTTTCTTCTTGCCTCCTATGTATCCCAGACTGGGTGCTGGCAAAGTCAGCAACCTGGAGATCCAACGGGCTCAGACAAAAAGGCCTTCTCTCTCTCTCTGGAAAAAGCCTCCCCAGAAAGGGAAGCTTGGCAAGATAGGAATCTTTCAGACATTACCTGGCCTTTGCTAGTTAGATAACACAGACAAAACTGCAGCCCCGTTCCGGTCTCAGAAGTTCATACAAGACCCAGACATTTGCCCTCACCAGCTGCAACAAAGTGTGACTCTCTTCCCTTCAGGGTTGTCAGAGCATTGTAATGGGTTCCAGAACGTTCCCCATCTCCCAGAGACGTCTGTGAAGACCACATGGAGAACCTGAACTTGAGCCCCTACCTAGCAGTACTGCTCTGTCCCTTCCCTTCCTTGCCAGGCTGGTGTCGGAAGAAACCACCAGGGAAGCTGAAACTTTTACCATTATTCTGAGGTGATGAGCCTCCCTCTGCCCACCATCCCATCCCACGTCATCTGTGAAGGCCCAGTGAGGAGCAGTAATGAAGCACCTTTTCCCTTACCAGACTGGATAGTGTCAGCAGAAGCCTTATAGAGAGGCTGAATTCCTTTCACCTTCACCCAGCTGATTGCCCCTGCCAGTGTAAATACAAATGGCGGTGGAGGTCAGGTGGGTGCCCTGGACTTCATCCCATCTGGAAACAACAGAGCAGCACACGTCTCTCCCCCACTGGCATAGCACTGGCTTGGTGCTGTGGTTTGATGTTTATATGTTGAAATCTGAACACCCAACGTGATGGTTTTAGATGTAGAGATTTTGGGGGAGAATTAGTTTCGTTATAAAATCAGCCCAAGAAACTTATTTGCCCCTCCCACCCTATGAAGACAGAGCAAGAAGATGCTATTAATGAACCAGGAAATGGATCCTCACCGGACAAAGAATCTGCCAATGCCTTGATCTTAGACTTT
This sequence comes from Glaucomys volans, assembly GCA_020662805.1. NCBI lineage: Eukaryota > Metazoa > Chordata > Mammalia > Rodentia > Sciuridae > Glaucomys > Glaucomys volans. The sequence continues at coordinate 569,775 of JAJEJO010002366.1, forward strand.
GCAGCCTCCAGAACTGTAAGAAACAAAAATTGTGTTGTTTACTTGCCGCCTGGTTTATGATATTTTGTTGTAGCAGACCAAGTGGACGCAGACACATGGAGTCAGAGACGGCTTGCCAAAAATTCAAATAAATCCACAGTTTCATCATGTAACAGGATGCAATTGAAAATCATCTATTTTACTAAAAAACAGAGAAAAACACTGTTCAAAGAGACAATTAACAGATGTCTGTACCACGGCACAGAAGTTGAAATTATCTGACAAGGAATTTAAAGCGGCCATTATAACAGACCTTCATTGAGCAATTACCAAAACACTTAAAGCAGAAAAAATAGAGGATATGAAAATGAAACAGATGGATTTTAGAACAGAAAAATTCCAATAGTTAAAATTAAATACTCGATGTATGGACTTAGCAGTCAAATAGAGCAGTCGAAGGAAAGATTCAGTGAACTTGAGGATAGGACAATTTAGAAATTACATACTCTGAACCAGAGATGATAAAGTAGGAAAAAAAAAAAAAAGACCAAAGTCTGAAATTAATGTATCAGAATCCATGAAGGAAAGGAGAAAAAGGTTGAAAATCTATTTTTTAAAATATACTCTTTGAATAAAGGGCTGAAAATTCCCCAAATTTGGCAAAAGATACAATAAACCTACAGAATCAAGAAGCTGAGCTAATGCCAAAAGGATACACTCAAATCCACATTAAGACATATCATAATCAACCTTCTGAAGACTTAGGACAACAAAGAAATCTTAAAATCTGAGGTTGTGCGGGGAGGAACCGTCAACACAAAATCCTGTAGACAGGAAAAACATCCTTTAGGAATGAAGGAATCAAAACATTCTCATAAACAGAAAACTAATATAATTTGTTGCCATTAGACTTACCCGAAAGGAATAGCTAAAGGAATTCTTGAAACAGAAATGATAAAAGAAGGAATTTTAGAACATTGGGAAGAAAGAAAAGGCAATGCAAAGAAAAGATATGAGAAAATAATAAACTTCTCTTGAGTTTAAAAGTACGTTTCATCACTAAGGCAAAAATTATAACATTGTCTTATGTCATTCTCAATGTATGTAGAGGAAATGTTTTAAGCAATAGATTATAAATGGGAAGGTTAAAGGGCTTAAATGCAGATATCTGTGTTTTACTCAAACTGCTAAAATATTCACATAAGTAGACTGTAATAAGTTATGAATGTAATGTGATACACAGCACAACCCCTAAAATGTTTATACATATAGACATGCTAAAAAATACCATGAATATATCAGACATGGTGAGGCACACCTGTAAACAGCTTCTCTGGAGGCTGAGAGAGGAGGATCACAAGTTTGAGGCCAGCCTGAGTAATTCAGTGAGACCCTGTCTCAACATATAATAAAAAGGTCTGCGGATGCAGCTCAGTGGTAGAGCACTTGCTTGGCATGCATGGGGTCCTGGGTTCAATCCCTAGTTCTTCCAGGGGCGGAGGGAGCTGTGAATAAATAAGATAAAATTCTAAGTATGTTTAAGTAATGCCCATGAAGGCAAGAGAAAGGAAAGAAAAAGAGAGCAAACAAAAAACAGTGAACAAAATGGCAGATTTAAGACCTAAAAGAGCAATGATTACTTTCAAGGTAAGTGATTTAATCATCTTCTGTATTTCAGTAGTGTCCATCATGATATTACCTTTTTCATCATGAATTGTAGTATTTTGAGTTTTCTCTCTTTCTCTTCATTAATGTAGCTAAGGGTTTATCAATTTATTTTTTCAAAGAACCGACTTTTAGTTTTGCCAAGTTTTTGAGTTGATTGTTTTGTTTCAATTTCATTGATTTCAGCACTGATTTTAATTATTTCCCGTCTTCTGCTTTTGGCTTTTCTTTTTCTAGGGCTTTGAGATGTAATGTTAGGCCATTGATTTGTTGACTTTTTAGTCTTTAAATAAATGAGCTCGGAGCAATGAACTTTCCTCTTAGCACAGCCTTCATAGTGTCCCAGAGATTTTGATATGTTGTATCAGTGCTCTCATTTACCTCTAAGTATTTTTTTTTATTTCCTGCCTGATTTCTTTTGCTATCCATTTGTCATTAAGTAGTGTGTTATTTAGTCTCCAGGTGTTGGAGTAGCTTCTATTTTTTATTTTATCATTGATTTCTAGTTTCTTTCTGTTATGATCTAATAGAATGCAGGGTAGTATTTCTATTTTTTTTTTTTTTTTTAGTTTGCTGAGTTCCTTTGTGGTATAAATATTGTCTATTTTAGAGAAGGATCCATGGGCTGCTGAGAAGAAAATGTATTCGCTTATTGATAGATGAAATATTCTATATATGGCTGTTAAATCTAAATCATTGATTGTATTATTTAGTTCTAGAGTTTCTTTGTTTAGTTTTTGTTTGAAAGATCTATCTAGTGGTGAGAGAGGTGTGTTAAAGTAACCCAGTATTATTGTGTTGTGGGTCTATTTGATTCTTGAAATTGAGAAAGGTTTGTTTGATGTACATAGAAGCTCTATTGTTTGGGGCATGAATATTTATGATCGTTATGTCTTGTTGGTATGTGATGAAATGTCCTTGTTTATCCCTTCTGACTAACTTTGGCTTAAAGTCCACTTTATCTGATATAAGGATGGAAACCCTGCTTTTTCACACAGTCCATGTGAGTGATGTCCTTACCCAACCTTTCACCCCTGGTCTGTGGTTATCTTTTCCTATGTGGTGAGTCTTCTGAAGATAGCATATTGTTGGGTCTTTTTTTTAATCCAGTCTTCCCATTTGTTTTTTGGTTGATGAGTTTAGGCCATTAATATTCAGGGTTATTGTTGAAATGTGACTTTTATTCTGGTCAGTTTGGTTTCTTTTTTGTTTTTAACTTGACTTAGTTTCTCGTTTGACTGACTTTTCCTTTAGTGTGGTTCCTCCCTTTGCTGATTTTCATTGTTTCTTTTTTTTTTTTTCATTTCCTGTTAATGGAGATTTTTGCATATATTTTTTAAATTGTCCATGGACGTTTATTTTTTATTTATTTATGTGTGGTGCTGAGAATTGAACCCAGTGCCGCACACATGCCAAGCAAGTGCTCTACCACTGAGCCACAACCCCAGCCACTTCATGGAATATTTTGCTGAGAATGTTCTGTAGTACAAGCTTTCTAGTTGTGAATTCTTTTAACTTTTGTTTATCATGGAACATTTTTATTTCATCTTCAAATCTGAAGCTTAGTTTTACTGACTATAAAATTCTTGGTTGGCATCCACTTCCTTTCAGAGCTTGATGTGTATTATTCCAGGACCTCCTGGCATTGAGGGTCTGAGTTAAGAATTCAGCTGAGATCCAAACTGGTTTCCCCCTATACGTAATTTGATATTTTTCTCTCTCAGCCTTTAAAAATCTGTCCTTATTCTGTATGTTAGTCATTCTCATTATAATGTGCCTTGGCATAGGTCTGTTGTAATTTTGTACATTTAGGGTCCTGTAAGCCCTTGTATTTGATTTCCATTTAATTCTTTAGATTTGGGAAATTTTCTGATACTATGTCATTGAAAAGATTGTGCATTCCTTTGATTTGTATCTCTGAGCCTTAAATGCACTAATTGAAGGAGGTAACGGAGGGGATTAGGAAAGTGTGACCCAGCTGTTGTCTACAAAAAGACTCCCTTCAAACTTAACAAGATAAGTAGGTTGAGAGTAAAAAATAGAAAAAAATATGCTATGCAAACATTAATCAAAAGAAAGAAGTGGCTATATTAGAGTAGACATCAGAGCAAAGGAAAATTACTGGGGACAGAGCAAAATATTATATAATAATAAGAGTCAGTGAACCCAGAAGAAATAGCAATTTTAAATGTATATGCACCAAAGAATAGAACTGACGAAAGCAAAGGCTGATAGAACTGAAAGGAGAAATAGACAAATCTACAATTGGAGTTGAGAACTTCAATACCTCTCTCTCAACAATTAATAGATAGAACTCAACAGCACCATCCAGCAACAAAATCTAATAAAAATTTATAGAACTCTCCACCCAAGAACAGTAGAATACCTGTTCTTTTCAAATATCCGCAGAGTACTTATCAACATAGGTTATATATCCTGGGCCATAAAACAACAAAAATAAAAGAATTGGGGTCATAAAGAATATATTTTCTGACCACAATGAATAAAAATTAGAAATCAGTATAGAAAAACAGCAGGAAGATTTTTCAATACCTGGAAACTAAACAACAACTTTCTAAATAATTTGTGGATCAAAGCGTAAGCCTTCAGTATATTAGAACGTGTGAGACACATGTCAAGCAATGCTAGCAGGGAAATGTGTAGCACTAGATGCTTACCTTGGAAAGGAGTTTCCATTTGAAATCAGTCACCTGAGTCTCACCTTAAAGAATAAAAGAGAAGAGCAAAATAAACCCATGCAAACAGAAATTAGAAAATAATAAAGAGCAGACAACAAAGTTGAAGACAAGAATGTAGAATCAATGGAATAAAAATTGCTAGTTCTTGAAAAGATGGGTAAAATAACAAGCCTCCAGCAATATTCCATAGTTGCCATGGAGCATTAAAATAAAAAAATCTTTTAATTTTAACAGATTTTGATACCAGAGTTCTGAGTCTCCTTGGTGCTACTTGTGTTCTAGCCAGTATACCGTAGCAATTTAGACCATAACTCTGGAGTCAAACTGCCTAGGCTTAAATGAGTCATTTGCAAGACATGCATGAACATTTAGAACAGCGCCTGCCATTTTTATGAATTTTAAACAAATGCTGTCAATATTATGAATGATGATGTATGACCCATTGAAGAAAATTCCAATTATTCTACACAGCATTATTGCAGCCTGTCTCTATGTTGTCACTAGAACCTTGAAAGGAACATCAGATATACCACAGATAATCCAGGACTTTAATATATATATATTACTTCTCAGTTTTGCATGTCTGGCTAATCAGCAGTGTTTCTCTTGGACATATTCTATCATTATATTTGCAAAATTATAAAATCTTGTTTTTACAGTAACTGAACCTTTTTCTAGAAGTGTGCCCCATTGATATAAAGAGATCTTCCAGCATCAGAAAACATTCTCCAAATAAAAACAGTCCAAAAAAATTTTTAAGTATTTACAAGTGAGTTGGTATCCATAAACAGTTCCTATAAACCGGTGAAAAAATTTAAAAAATTAATAATGAGTAAAGGGAACAAAGGACACAGACACTTCCTAGAAGACATAGCATTAAAAAGAATAAAATACTTAGGAATAAATTTAACAAAGAAATACGAACTTGTACTCTGAAAACTATATTATTGAAAATTTGAAAGACCTGAATAAATTGGAAAGATGTCCCATGTTCATGGATTGAAAGGCTTGCTATTAGGATGCTAGTACTCCCATCAACATGATCCTCCTCAGAGTCCAAGTGGCCTCCCAAATCTCAGATGGACTTTTAACAGAAATTGACAAACTGATCCTGAAGTTCATATGGAAATTCAATGGACCCAGAATAGCCAAAGCAGTCATGAAAAAATAGAACAAAAGATTCAAACTTGGCTGATTTCAAACTTACTGCAAAGCTGCAATAATCAGGACAGTGTGATACCGGCAGAGTAGGCCTTAATCAGTGTGATACATTGAGAGACCAAAAATAAACCTTCATCAGATATTGGTTTTCATCAAGGATACCAAGGTAATCAAATGGAGAAAGAATAGTCACTTCAACAAATGGTGCTGGGATACCTAAACATCCACATGCAAAAGAGTAAAGTTGGACCTCTTCCTCTCATTTATACACATTTACTCAGACTGGATCATATACCTAAGCAGAAGAGCTATAACTATAAAAGTTTTAAAAGAAGACATAGGAACAACTCTTCATAACACTGGAGCAGTGCAGGTCTTATATACAGCACCAAATGCACAAGTGAATTTTAAAAAATAGATTAGACTCCATCAAAATTAAAGACTTGTGCTTCCAAGTTTGCCTAGAAAGTGAGGAGACAGACCATAGAATGAGAGAGAATATTTTAAATGTTTTTATTAGTGCATTATAGTTATAATAATAGTAGGGTTCCTTTTGACAGAATCATATGTCCATAGAATATAATTTGCTCCATTTCAGTCCTCAGTGCTTCCTCTTTTCCTCCCTCGTCCCTCCTGATCCTGAAGTTCTCCTTTCTCTACTGGTCTTCCTTCTCTACTGGTCTTCCTTCTCTCCTTCTCTTTATTTATTGTTTTTTTTTTAATTGGTGCTTTACAGACACACATAAAGGCAGATTTCACTGTAGTACATTCGTGTGTGTGTGTGGCATAATTTTGTCAATTTAGTTCTATAATTCCTCCCTTTTCTTGTCCCTGGGAAATAATATTTGTGAATTGTATATCTGATAAAAGATTTCTAAGATATATAAAGAACTCTTAACGTCTCCTTCAACAGTAAAATATGGGCAAAGAATTTGAACAGACATTTCTTCAAATAAGGTAAATAAGTGTCCAATAAACACATGAAAAGATATTCCACATTATTAGCTACCAGAGAAATGCAAATCAGAACCAAAGAATACCCACTTTATACCCACTCAGCTAAAAATAAAAATTAAAAAACAGACATTGACAAGGGTGGATGAAGATATGGAGAAATTAGAATTCTCGTACGTTGCTGGTAGGAATGTAAAAGGACACAGTCACTTTAGAAAACAGCATTTCCTCAAAATTTAAACACAGGGCTACCTACCCATGTAATCCAGCATATCCAATCCCAGGTGCATACCCAAGGAAATGAAAAGGTAGATTCATTCAAGAATCTTTGTGTGAACGGTGGTGCTGGCGATTGAACCCAGGGCCTTGTGCATGCGAGGCAAGCGCTCTCCCAGCAGAGCTATATCCCCATTCCCTGTGAATGTTCATAGCAGTGCGGTTCTTAGCCAAACAGTAGGAACCATCCAAATGCCTATCACCCAGTGAGTGGATAAACAAAATTAGTGCATCTATACAACAATAGTGTTTAACCAAAAAAAATCGAACTACTGATAGAATGCTACAGCATGAATAAAACTTGAAAGCATTTTGCTGAGTGAAAGAAGCCAGTGACAAAAGGCTACATATTGCATTATTCCAGTTGTATTAAATGTCCCGAATATGCCAATCTGTGGAGCTAATGCATTGTGGCTGCAGGGCTGGGAGCTCAATGGGGGTGATAGCTAACAGGTGTGGGGTTCCTTAAAATTAGACTGTGGGAGTAGTTGCACAATTCTGTGAGTATACCAGAAATCGTGAACATGTTAAGTGGGTGAGTTTGGTGGTATACGAATCATATCTTAGTAAAGCTTTTCCTTCTTTAACTAGTATCCTGATAAAAGATATCTATTCATTCATGTATTTAATATTTATTAAAGGCCAGGCTTGGTGGCACATGCCTATAATCCCAGTGGCTTGGTAGGCTGAGGCAGGGGATCGCGAGTTCAAAGCCAGCCTCAGCAATTTAGCGAGGCCCTAAGCAACTCAGTGAGACCCTGTCTCTAAATAAAATACAAAATAGGGCTGGGGATGTGGCTCAGTGGTGGAGTGCCCCTGGGTTCAATCCCTGGTACCAAAAAAAAAAAAAAATATATATATATATATATATATAAACCTCATTCTAGTGGGCACTCTTAGGCACTGGGAAGTAGCAGCAAACTAAATAAGCAGTCAGATATAATGATCTGAGGAATTTTTGAAGAGATGTTATGGAAATGCCTACATGATCCAGAGGCAGACAATTTATGGCATATGGCAGAACACCGTTCAGCCATTTGCAATTTAAGTTTTCACAGAATAGTCACTGACATGAGAAAATTATATTGTACAATGTGAAGTATATAAAATGCTACATATATATATGTGCCCACTGTGAAAATCAGTATTTCCACAGATAATGGTGTGAGGTTTTTAGTCTCGAGCCCACCCTACTAGTGATTTTTTTAAGTGTTTTTCTGAGTTTTCTAATCTATAGTAGGAGATTTATTTTTTATTTTTAAAATATTTTCTTAGGGCTGGGGATATGGCTCAGTTGGTAGAGTGCTTGCTTTGCAAGCACAAGGTTCTGAGTTCAATCCCCAGCACTGCAAAAAAAATAAAAATAAAAATAAATTCTTAATAATTTATTCTGGTACTAGGAATTGATCCCTGGGGCACTTCATCACTGAGCACCATCCTCCAGCCCCCTTTACACTGACACCAGTTGCTAAGTTGCTCAAGCTGGCCTTAAGTTTGCAATTCTCCAGCCTCAACCTCCCAAGTCTCTGGGATTCTACCCAGCAGATACATCACCTTTATCATCCTAAAAGCTATCATCGTCCTTTGCCTTGAGTTGCCATTAACACCAAGCAAAAGCCCTGGCCTCACTTTCTTATGCTTGATTTAGGTTTGTTTCCTTCGAGGTCAAGAGAACCCCACCATTAGGCTGGGGTTGTGGCTCAGTGGTAGGGTCCTTGTCTCACATGTGTGAGACACTGGGTTTGCTCCTCAGCACCACATAAAAATAAATAAATAAATAAAATAAAGGTATTGTGTCCATCTGCAACTAATAAAATACATATTAAAAAGAGAGAGAGAACCCGACCATGGGGGAAATCGGCTTTGCTCCTGAGTAAAACTGGTATTTTTCATATGCTGCTATGAGCATGTAATTGTCTAGTTTGAAAGGGAAGAGGAAAATTAACAAATGTTATCAGCTCTTTGTTAGGGGCGGCTTTTTTCTTTTGTGGCCCTTTTGTGAGTTCAAGTTGCAGCATTTTGCTTCCTGCAGTGTCAGCCTGTCCACCAGGTTTTATTACATCAGTTACCTTCAGGGCTTATTCCAGTCCAGGCACTGTAATTCATTACCTCCTTTGTCCTACTCAGACCCTAAGCATTTCCAGCATGTTACACAGCTGATCCATGCTAGTCAGACTACAGTACAGGTGCTGTCGACTCCAGGGCTCATGCTCTGACACCTGCTGTGAACCAATGAGGTAAATCCCAGCACTTGGGAGGTTGAGGCAGAAGGATTGGGAGTTCAAAGCCAGGCTCAGCAACCTAGCGAGGCCCTAAGCAACTCAGTGAGACCCTGTCTCTAAATAAAATACAAAATAGGGCAGGGGATGTGGCTCAGTGGTGGAGGGCCCCTGGGTTCAATCCCCAGTATCAAAAAAAATTAAAAAGAGCAGAAAGCGTTGCTGCCAGGGGAGTTTTAGGCTATCAGGGATTAGACACACACAACACAGGTAGGGAAAAACGAACCCCCGTGTGCTCTAGTCCTAAAGTGCATCGTGAAGGGAACTAGGGAATAATGGAATGTGATAAAGTGCTGATTGTTGGCTGTAAACAATAACTGTAAAATAACTTAAAATGAAGATTAGAAGCCAGGCATGGTGGCACACACCTGTAATCCCATCAGTTCGGAAGGCTGCGGCAGGAAGATCTTGAGTTCAAAGCCAGACTCAACAATTTAGTGAGGTCCTGACCAACTCGGGGAGACCCTGCCCCAAAATAAAATATCAAAAAGCTTTAGTGATATGGCTCAATCAGTGGTTAAGCACCCCTGGGTTCAATCCCCAGTTTAAAAAAATAAACAAAAAACAAGATGACAAGTTGCCCTTGCTGATGCCCAGAATACGTCTATACCGTTGTTGGCTTCTACTTCATGTTGTCCCTGTACATTTCCCTTTTCACTAATGTTGCAGAATTTAAAACGTTCTGTTATTAAAAGGCAAATAAGCAGTTGGCATGTATACAATTTAGTTCCCTTGTTTAGATTGTGTTTCTGGAAGCGAGGTGTGTTTTCCGGGTTCTTTGTAACCTGAAATGTGTCCAGCTAGTGAATGTGTTGCCAGGTCTCTTGATAAACTCTGTTGAACCATCTCATCTTTGTGGCAGGCAACATGGCTGTATGGCATCCAGATAACCGGCTTACTCCTGGTCTGTGTTCTTCAGTTTTTTAATTCCATGATTCTTGGATCACTGCTTATCAGTTTTAACCTTTCAGTATTAATTACAAGAAAACTTCAGGTAAGACTTTTTTTTAACTTAAACTTTTTTAAAAATTGTGTTGTTCCCTGGGCCTTATTTTCCTACAGCATTCAAAGGAAAATTTATGACCCAATTCCCAGAAAAAAGCAAAAAGTGTTATTATTTGTTTTATTTTTTTTTTAAGTGCTTGTTACAACATTTCTGTTTCAGTCTTTCTGAGGTCACCTGCCATCCCTTCCTTTCTGGCAATTAGTATTTCTTAGAGAATTGAAACCTTAATTCAATGATTATTGAATACCATTGTCTTAACACTGAAATTTTTAAAAAGTTTTACAATTGTATGTGTGTGTGTGTGTGTGTGTGTGTGTGTGCGCGCACAGACTTAACAGTAAGAAGGATCTGCTGCTTGTGTGAGTGGTGATTCATCACAGTAGTTGAAGTTGATGGTCACTTTATAATAACGATACTCTTCTCCATCCTTCCAAACCCGAATATTGATTTTTTTGTTTTTTTCCTAGTATTGATTTTTGAGTGAATTAAAATCAAATCTGTTTTGAGAACTTTAAGAATTCAAATAAATACCTTTAGACATATGAACATTTCCTCAGTTACTGTAAAATCTTATTTGAAAACATTGGCCTGGAGCTGGCAGTGTAGCTCACTGGTAGGGAGCTTGCTTATCATGTGTGATGCTCTCAGTTTGATCCTCAGCACCCCAAAAAATGAAAGAAAGAAAGAAAACATTGACCTGATCTTTGACTTTATTATATAATTAAATTTCTTAAACTTACATGAGATTTAAATGTTTAAATTTACTTGTTTTTCCTCAAAATTGTAAAAAAGCCTATTTTCTTTCTCATTTGCTATAAACACTTCTATAGTAAACCTTTTTACTTTCTGCTTTGGGAGGAAAAATCTCTTGAGTGAGAATTGCTGTTAGTGAATTATAATTGTGAAATAATTTTTTTAAACAGTGGTTCTCAGACAGGGGATGTAACTCAGTGGTAGAGTGTTTGCCTAGTATGTGCAGGACCCTGAATTCAATCTCCAGTACCAAAAAAAAAAAAAAAAAAAAAAGTGGTTCTTGCTGGATGTGTTTGTACATGCCTGCCATCCCAGCAACTCAGGAGGCTGAGGCAAGAGGATCAAAAGTTCAAGGCCAGTCTAGGAATCTTAGCAAAACCCTGTCTCAATTTAAAAAAAGGACAAAGGGTTGGGTATGTATGTAGCTCAGTCATAGAGTGCCCTTGGGCCCAATCCCTAGTACCACAAACAGTAGTTCTCCTTCATCCTTTTAACCTTTCTTATAAATAAACATCACTCATATTTGAACTCAATATTCTTATGTTTGATAATATATATTTATTAGGATTATGTGAAAACTATTACACATCAGGGAACACAATTTGCTTTTTTTCTACTTGTCTTTTATTTAATTTAGTTATCACTGTGTGATATATTAATTAATGAATAAAAGATATAAAGGTTTGTTCAGTCAGTATATCCCAAGTATTTTCCAGTGGCAGACCTCAATACTCTGGTTGCAAAGATTTTTAGAAAGAAAGAAGAGTAAGTCACATTTCCCGTCTTTTGAAGTTCGTGTTCTCCCTCTCTCTCTCTCTCCCCCTCTCTCCCCGCCCCTCTCTCGGTATTGTGTATTGAATCCAGGAGTGCTCTATACTGAGCTACATCCCCAGCCCCTTTAAAATTATTTGTTTGTTTTTGGCATTGAACCCAGGGGTACTTTACCACTGAGCTACATCCCGAGCCTTTTTTATTTTTTATTTTGAGACAGGGTCTCACTAAATTGCTGAAGCTGGCCTTGAACTTGTGATCCTCCTGCCTCAGTCTCCCATGTCACTGGTATTACAAGCATGTACCATATTGCCTGACTATGAAGTTCATTATTAAGGGACTATTATACTACTGAAAAATTAGAAATAGTAAGACAGTTGTAACTTCATGAGATAGTAGGTTGTATTCCCACATGTTTTCCCTGTGTGTTGCATGAGCCAATGTTTTAAATCCTTAAGTAATCTCATCTGAAGTGTGTATGAAGTTGTATTAAAATGTAAGAATTAAAACACAACTCTTTTAATTTCTAGAAAAACCTGAAAACTGGAAACTTCTTTAATAGAATTGGGAAACTGTTGTTACATTTATTTGTAGTTTTCTGTTTGACTCTTCTTCTCAACAGTATTATTAAGGTAGGTTAAAAAATGAAATATGTAATGTATTTTTAAATCCACTTATGGCACTGGAAATAATTTTTAAGCTTTTAACTTCAAAGAAATAAATTTGTCAGTTCTTGCATTTATAAAGCCTATTAACTCCCTAAAGAGTTACCAGTTTTACTTTAAACAGGCTCAGTTTTAACTTTGTCCTAACAAGGATGATTTTGTTGGTTCTAATCATTCATTTCTGTTCACTCTTTCTTTGACATGTTCTACCTTGAACTCCCCAATTATTAAAATTTTTAAGATTCAGCCTTTAAAAAATTAAATATTTCTCTAAATTTAGATCGTTTTCTACACTGTTACTAAAAAAAAATTATTTTTATTGGATTCTGCTAATTAATACACTAGCTTTACTATCTAATTTCTGCTAGAAAGAAGAGCTCGTTTTTGGTAGGCTTTCTAACACTTAACTAGCTTAAAATTAATGACCCTCTTATTGCAGAATAAGTTATTTTAGTAATTTAGGCATCTATTTGTTATATGCCCAGAAGCTTGGCTACAATTTCTTTAAGTGCCTTAGGGGGCTGCTTCATTCAACATGCTTTTTAATGTTTTTACTGGCTTTTTTTCTTTTCTTTTCTTTTTGAGAGCAGGCTTTGCTTCAGGGTGTAGCTGTTGGACTTTGATGCTTCCTTTGTATGTTCAAGCAAAGCTGGTATGATTTTATTAGATGATTTTGCCTCTCCTAGAAGGCTGGTCTCAGGATAGGAGACATCAGCAAAACAGTCTTCTTTTCCCCTAGGAAAGAATGGCTGTCATTGTTTCTGCCCACTGTCAAAGAAAAAAGTCTCTTCACTTAGCCAGCCTCAATTAATATCTCATTCCAGGTCCTCCTCACTGTGTTCTTCAGTTCCATCCAGTTCAGTATAGTCAGCCCTTTGCATTCACAGATTCTGCATTCCAACTGCAGATGAAAAATATTTAGGAAAAACATTAGATCTGTACTGTACACGTGCAGGTGTTTTTCTTGTCATTATTTCCTAAACAATATAGTTTAATAACTATTGACATAGCCTTTACATTGTATTCGTTATTACAGAGAATCCAGAGATGATCTAAAGTGATCTAAAGACAATGTACATGGGATATAAGCAAATACTCTACCGTTCTATGTAAGGACCTTAGCATCCGAGGACTTTGCTCTCTGAGGGGGTTCCAGAATTTCTATAAGATTGGATGACAGATAGAGAGTTCATCCACTCACCCCCTTTAGACATGCATTGTTGTACTCTTGAATTAAACCAGCGGAGAGCTGCATGCCTCTGTCTCTGTTTTATGACACTCGCCCATATCGTATCTCTTGAATAGTGTTTGATGTTTTGCCAGCTACCTCCAGAGAGAGCAATTAGAAAAAGTCGTCTGTGAAACTCCTTGCTGTTTTTACTGTACCATAGGAAAAAGTTCCCTTGAGTCTTAGTTCTAATACTGTTAGCATCTCTGTCAGCAGCTGGGTGGTTTTAATCTTACAACCCTGTGAGTATCATACATGCTTTCATCTTCCTCTTTGCATTTACTGCTAAAATCCATAAGACCAGATCTGTGGCTTATGTCTAGTTAAGGTTAGTATGTTTTATGTACTAACCTCAATTCTGGCTTCAACTTTTTTCTATCTTCCTCATCTTATTAAGTGTTTATTTCTTCATCATTTATATCTATTTTTGAAATCCATAAATTAAAAATAAAATTATGTGAATTAAAATTATAATCGCTAGGTGATAAACATGGCGTTTGTCTCTTCACCTCTTTTTTTTTTTTTTTTTTTTAAGTACCAGGAATTGAACCCAGGGGTTCTTAACCACTAACCACTACCTCACCAGTTGTTTTTTGTATTTTATTTAGAGACCGGGTCTCACTGAGTTGCTAAGTGCCTCAGCCTCCTGAGCTTTTGGGATTATAGGCATGCACCACTGCGCCCGGCTTTTCACCTCTTGAGAGTTACTGTTATCTTAAATTGTCTTTGAGTGAATGACTCTTAGGTCGGTGATATCTGCTGACCAAAACTGTAAAGCCAAATGGACTGTATGCCTATTTGAGGTTTTAGGCCATCACATTGTTGGTATCTGATGTAAAAATTAAAATCACTGGGCTTCAGCTTTCTCCCTCTCGCTAAATCCAAAAAGTCATCTTTTATCTATTTTGCAAATTGAACTTATCCCTGCCTAAGACACTAATAGCAATTTTTGTTTTCTCTCTCCTCAATAGAAAATTCTTAACCTGAAGTCAGATGAACACATATTTAAATTTCTAAAGGCAAAATTTGGGTTTGGAGCAACAAGGTATGATTGAATTGAAATCTGTTTGCTATTTTGTCTTAAAGCAGCAGGGAATTTACACCTTAGGTCACCATTATGCCTTCAAATATTAATTGTAGACTCATTTCAAAGAGAAGTATAATGTAGGTCCCTCACTTTGTATTGAATTTAACACTTTTCCTTCCATTTGTTCCCCAGGGATTTTGATGCAAATCTGTATCTGTGTGAAGAAGCATTTGGCCTCCTGCCCTTTAATACATTTGAAAGGCTCTCAGAGACTCTTCTTTTTTATGCTTACATATTTGTTCTGTCCATCACAGTGATTGCAGCCTTAGTTGTTGCCTTTCAAAATCTCAGGTATGGAGTGTTTCAGAAACCTACCTATGATTTAATGAACTTTTCTGGGTGTTACAGAAAAATTGCTTAAGGTGAAAATCAAAATATCAGACACAGAACGAAATAGTATTATTATCTTAAATGGGGAATATATCTAGTTTAGAATGGACTCCACTCTCAGGGATGGAGAGACACCAGAGTAGCAGACATTGCAAACAGGTCCAAGTTTAAGGCTCAACTCAAGACACTTGAGAATGTTGTGGTCTTTGAGGCAGTTATATAATTGCTCAGTATTCCCATTTCCTTGTCTGTAGAATGAGAATACAAAGAGTACTTACTCTATACAACTTCATGAGGAACAAATAAGTTAAAACAACATAAAGTACTTAAAAATAGTGTCTCACACTAGAATATGTTGCAGGTGTGAGCTGTCATTAGCTAGTATTATTATTGGTGATTCATAAGTCTCTATTTCCATTATTGGTTTTCTATGCTTTCCTTTTTTTTCTACTTCCTTCCTTCTCGTGAAAAGTCAAAAGTTAACTATTATTCATTTGTTTTCTTGCATCTTATTTCAGGATGCATAAAGTCATCTATTTTAGGACTCTTTTAGAGAATGAGACTTTATTTAAATATCTTATGCTTAAGTTCAGTATGCAAAATAGATAAAAGATGACTTTTTTGGTTTTGGGGAGAGGGAGAAAGCTGAAGCACAGTGATTATAATTTTTTATGGCAGAAACCAATAATATGATGGCCTGCAAGCTGAGTTGGTGTATTGTTATAAATTACATGATTATAGATAAGTTTTAAGTAGTAATTGCTAATTTTTTAAAATTTATCATGTCCAACAACCTATTGAAAGAGAAAGGGAGTTGTAAAGGTGTTTTAAAAACTTGTAGAATTCATATCTATCAAGCCTATGGGGTTCTTGCATTTATTATCCATGTTAAAATTGAAAGAAAATTAAGCATAAGAAGTTGAAGCTACTGTCATTTGTGAAAACTTAATGAAGCTCCTGAGAAATTCCTTTTTCTGTGTAGTTACCTGGCCAATTAAGGTGCTGGTGAGCTGTGATTCACAGCCACAAGAGAGCTGTCGCTGAAGTGAGTCCAGATCAGTTGAGGTATTTTATGATTATTAAGAATGAAGCAACATTGAACCATGAAAATATTTCATTGACTATAAACTATTTTAGTATCTTTCAGAAGTGTTCTTTTTTTATGCCTAGCCCAAGATAAAATTTAGCCCTTTGAAAATAGATGGAAATTATTTTAGACCGTGTAATTTAATACTATTCCAGACACGCCAGGTGTCGACAGGACTCTAGACCACATCCAAAGCGGGAAGTTCAGTTGGGCCCCAGTAGCTTTCTGAGCATGTCTGCTCTGCTCAGTGTGCACCAGCAGCCGTCTCTGGAGGTATATGATTATAGATAAAGAGTTTAGAACATTCTTTTCTATCACGTAGGGATTTTAGGACTTTGTTAGAGGGAAAGCAGTACACTAAGAAATAATAGTATCGTAATATGAATTAACTTTTAAGTATTTGAAGGATATTTTTTCAATACCAAGTATTTTTGCTTTTTTAGTACTAAGACCATACTATGATGTTCATATAACACATCTTCAGTGGTGGGAAGGGTAACACTGAAAGGGACACCATGTTCTGTGTTCATGGGATTCATCAGAATGTTGCAGAGCCTCTCATGTGTCAAAGGCAGTTACCAGCATGTATGCTCCTGGGAGTAATCTTTAAGTATTGCTATAGAAGCCAATGTTTGGGTTATCGTTTTAAGTAAAGATTATTACCAATGGTGGAAGCTGCCATTTTAATATTCCTATGAATCTGTGGTGGTGAAAAGAGGATTTCTAAGAAGTAAGAGTCTCCAGTTACCTAGAGAAACAATATACATATCCACTTTTGTTGAATTTATATGAAGGATCAGTAGGGCCTTTATAAAAGCATTGATTTTATCTACAACAGGAAGCTCTTACTGTTGTAATCTTTTCCCCTCTGAAACAAGTTGTACAACATCTGAAGTCACTCCCCAGTCTTAACCTCGCTAGAGTGGAGACAGCCAGATAGCATGTGCTTCCCAGATCTTATCCCTGGGAAGTGTTCTTAGAGGGAAAGATGTGGAACTTGACTCTGACAATCCTCTAGATCTAATTCCAAGTTTACAAAAAACATGGGAATAGAGAAATGTAGTAAACACCACCATTAGGAGACAACTAGATCCAGAATATGGGCGGAAGTACAGTACAAAGGCTACATTTTCTTCATTAAATAAGTGAAAGAGAGAGGAAGTCCTTTCATCGATCAAAAAATATTTGAAGAAAAACATCAAGAAATGCATCATGCAAGCTTTAGATTCTAATCCAAAGAAATTTTATGGAAAAAAAATCAATTGCTGCAAACAGAGAAAATAGAACACACACTGGGTGTCAGATGATGTTAAAGAATTAGTGTTCATTATATTGGGGTTACAATCTTAATGTAACTTAATACAATCTTAATGTAACAGATAAAAGTCATCTGTTGAACATACATAATGAAGTATTGGTAGGTAAAAAATATGATCACTGGATCACAAAGAATTGAATTCCAAGTTGCAGATACATGTTGACTTTTGCTTCTTTATAAAAATGTGCAAAATGCCAATGATAACATATGATATCTTTAAAGATCTCAGTGATTCCAAAAGAACTTATTGTTTGCTATTCTTTTAATTTGAAGAATTGAAGCACTTTAAATTTTTACCTAAATTAAAATCTATGAAATTTTAGTTATTCTGACTCCTTGTGCATTAATATTGTGACATTTTTGGCCTCAAAGTAAAATTTGTTCAACACTAATTCACTAAATAAGAAGATGTAACTAAATTAAAAGTGTGGATCTAGCTTTAAATTTGTATGTTTGCTGTTTTATTCAGTGATGCTGCAAATCAACAATCCCTGGGTAAAATGGGAAAGTGTACAGTTGATCTGAAACCAGAAACTGCTTACAACTTAATACACACCATTCTGTTTGGATTCTTGGCATTGAGTACAATGAGGTATTTTTGTCTTACCTGATCTATTTGATTTGTTTTTTAATTCATCTGTTCTTTTGCAGGGGGCGGGGGTGTTACTGGGAGTTTTAACCCAGGGATGCTTTACCACTGAGTCACATCCCCAGCCTTTTTTATTTTGTATTTTGAGATGGGGGTCTCACTATGTCGCTTAGGGCCTCACTAAGTTACTGAGGCTTGCCTCAGACTTGTAATTCTCCTGCCTCAGCCTCCCAAGACGCTGGGATTATAGGTGTGCACCCCTGTGCCTGGCTTCATCCATTCTTCACTTAATGGTACTTAGCAATATAATTTGGAAATTAATAGTCACCTTTGTTAATGATTATGGTTCCCATAAAATTGTCCTGATGTACACCTCACTACAAAAATATTATTCGTAATCAGGTTTTTCCTCATTGGAAACACTCCTGTATGTTTTACTTCTGTGATAGTTCCCAAAGGCAGTGGAACTAATAACTAATCCTGTGGCAAATGGGTTCTGAATAGCTTTAAGTAAGATTTTCCTGTCACTGTCTATGCAGCCGCCCTTGCAGCTGTCTGGGACCCCAGGTGCATCCCCACTAGGAATTGCTGACCTTCACTGTTTCTGTCCTGACAGGATGAAATACCTCTGGACATCCCACATGTGTGTGTTTGCGTCATTTGGCTTATGCAGTCCTGAGATTTGGGAGTTGCTTCTGAAGTTGGTTCGTCTTTATAACCCAAAGAGGGTCAGTATTTGCCATTTAATTTTTAATGATTTTTAGTATTCCTTTCGTACCTATTGTTTTTTTTTCAGTTGTTGCCCATATGTCACTCATATAAAATGAATCCTAAAATTTTAAGCTAAAATTAATTGATATTGTAAGATTTTATAAGGAATTATTTTTTAAATAAATTGTTAATTTTAATTTTGCTTTTTAAAATAATCATTAACTTTTCCCCAGAACTGTAAGGTAAATATGTTCATTATACAGAATTTGAAAAAATTTTTAAAATATACACAAAAGGGGGAATTAAAATTCACCAGTAGTCTTCTTATCCAGAATTATAACTTGCTATTATAAGGTCTTTTACTCAAAATAATTATTAATAAATGTATTACAATATTTAATAGCCTGGAAATGCAGTTTTGAATTGTTCTGCCCTCTCAATTCACTAGGTGGCAATATGGTAGAAGGTACAAATATCTTTAAGAACGATAACCCTTATATTAACTCAGTATTGCAGACTGGAGACTCGTGCTCCATTAAAGTATGTTTTTGTTATTTCAAAAAAAGCATATACTTACAAAGCAAAACCGTAAGGCAAAGGTGTTCAAAATACTTGTAATCTAAATAGTGTCTTTCTTACATAGATATGTATAATGCGATATTCAGTACCAATATTAATACTGCTGTATCTGTGCTACAAGGTAAGACCGATTTTCCTCATTCTTGTCATTCATTTATTTAGCAGAAAAATTGCCTTGGCTCAATGTGTTTCATGTTATTTGGCAAATAAAGTAATCTTTGGAGTTTATAAATAATCTCCTTAGCTTCTTATTGCAGTTGGCATTGATAGGAAAACTGATGTGTTTCCCAGATCGTTCTTAATAAGTGAAAACATCATAGCAGGAACTATTAGCATGGGCATCCCAATCTTGATTTTTGACTGTTACTGATGCAAGTTCTGAAATAAAATGTTTTCAGACCTATTTTGAAATGAATAAAATAGAAAAATTATTTTCTCTTGTTAGCTGGTTTGTATAGCATAAGAGATTTTAAAATCTTAATTTATTTTAAAATATTTTATTGGGTTCTAATCTTCACAAGAGAACTGAAGATTTATAAATAAATACAGTGTGAGATTAGGCTTTTTTCAAAATTCATTTTCTGTCTTCAGTAGGAAGTAAAAAAATTTTTCATATGCTCAGTTAACTAATTTCTGAAACACGAACCGTGCTTCAGTTCTGAGAATCCAGTCAGAGGCAATGATCCCTGATCAGGGTGACTACTTTGGATTATTTTGTCACATCCTTGAGCTTTACAGGCCTTGCATTATTACCTGGGCAAGTAGCACAGGTTATTTTATCCAGTTGAACTCTTTTTTTCTCTTCAAAGAAAAAAAACTATGTATTTTTGAGGATTAGATTGTTTTTCAATTTTTGTTTTAAATTAGAACATTGACTTCCAACTCCGCTGCCCTGAAGGCCCTGATTTGGGAGAGTGGATAAAGGTAGAGACGGGGTCCTCCCCAGAGAGGATCAGCTATAGCAGCAGCTCGGCTTCTGATTGCTTGATTTCTTCTTTTTTAATGTCAGATATTGTGAACCAAAGGTTTTAGGCTAAAAAAAAAAAAAAACAATATATTTGATAAGCAATGTATTAGTATTTTTTAAATTATGTTCTGTCATTTTCCTATCTATCAGAACATTTAATGTTATAGACATCCCTGTGCCAACTGCTAGACGTTGCAAAACCTAGAAATAGATTTCTGCCTTCTTCCCTCTGGGAATTTTATTGCTCTGATGTAAATAAGTGAAACTTCTTAAAAATATCTGGAAAGCAACCTCCACGTATTAATCAGTATATGTTTAGTGAGGAGTCAGGTAATGTAATGTAACACATTGACCTTGAAAGTAAAACTCCCTCCTCCCGAGAACTCCTCGTCATTCTCCTCTTACCTCTGAAGATGTCCTTGAATTGTAACCGTCTCATCCATCTGCTGGAGGCACGTAGGCTGAGTTCTTTCATGACTCACCTAGTCACTGATATTTTATAGATTTTTTTTAAAAAGCTATTTGAGGACTTTGGTCTCTGTTCTGATAAAATTGAGGAAGGACATGATAGAAGAAAGAGATCATGCTATAGAGCCTTAGCTTTTTAAGCATAGTTCTCAGACAAGCAGCATCAACAGCATCTGGGAACTCTGGAAATACGATGCTTGGGTCACACTCCCGGACATACTAAGTCAGAAGCTCTGGGAGGAGGGTCCAGAAATGGACGTTCTGGCCTGCTGTGCGGGCACCATCAGATTTGCAAAACCCTGCTGTGGTGCCATCAGGGTTCTCAGCAGTTCACTGCTGACTTTCTGTCTTAGGGGGCTGTACTGAGCCTAACAGGATTATGTAGCAGCTCCCCCACCTTCCACCCAGTAGGTGCCAGTAGCACACCCTCCGAACCCCCTCACCCCCTAATTATGTCTCCATACCTCACCAAGCTTCCCCTGGGAGGTGGAAGTGAATGGGAATCCCTCTCCTCCCTCCTCTTGAAGAATCAGGGAGGGCACTAGGAAAGCCATCCTTCCCAGGAAGTCCATGTACTTCTCCCTGAGTGAAGAGGGTGGTATTGTAGAGCACCCTCCAGAAGCCTGTTGGCCAAGTCTCTGGGAATAGGCCTTAAGGAGAAATCCTACCACATCCAGTTTTCCCTTCATAAAATAGTTGAGATATTTCATCTCAAAATTTACTATGTACAAAATCACAGAGGAAAAGTTACCCCGAAGCAATCTATTTTCATCTATTCCAACTATTGCAGTTCATGTCTGCCAAAACCTGAATTGAGTGTTATCTAACAATTATGATGAAGATTTCAGAATCTGTTCATGGTACCAATATTACTGGCCCCCTCTTTAGGATGATCTTATTAAAAGATCTTTAATAAGATCTTACTAAAAGATCTTATTATTATTCAGTCTCTACTCTGAAACCTGGAGTTGATAGAAGTTACTGTGGTTTTCATTGTTACTTTGGTGAAATCCCAGATAAACTATTGCCATTTATTTAAAAACAACCTTTAAATGTTTAAAAACAGCACTCACTTTCACATTTATGTTTTCCACAAGCTTTTAAAATTTTTAGCATTGATAACAGTGACTTTAAAACTAGAAAAATATCTAGTGGCCATTGAATTCTCCTAGTAAAAGAATTAAAGCATTTCATTTAGAAGTTTAGTGTTCTGTTGATTTTCAAATTAATAGGGAAAATAGTTATAGTATTACAAAGGGAGCGTTTGATCAGTAATTTTTACTACTTGCCTTCCAAAAACTAGCACCAGAAGGGTCTGGTTTTCCCTCCCTAGCAGTTTTCGTGATTCACTCGCGCAGGAGACAAGATGTGAATGAACAGTATAACGAATGGCCAAAGATGAGATGACAGGATAACAAAGTGACAGGGCTAACCCACGGCCGAGACCAGTCAGGTGCTGGTTTCTACTTGGTGGATCTTGGTGGATCTTAAAATTATTACATTTTCAGTATCAGTGAAGCATAAATAATTGTCATTGGTCTTCTCTGCCAATTTGTAAAATGAATTATGTACTTAACCTTAGGATGTGTATAGTTGGTCAAGTCTTTTTAGTCAACCATCATTTGATAAAGCAATTCAGATTTAATTAATTGGTTAAATAAAGACTGGTGTTCTATTAGATAAGAAGTGGATTCAGAGTGTAATTTTTGTATCATGTTTACATGACTTGAAGTAACTCAGGTTAACCAAGGGGCACTAGTGGCATAAATAAGGGTAGTTAGATGTTTCAGATTTTCCTAGAGGGTCCTGTTTTTAAATATTCTTACCCATTGTTCCAGAGATTCTGTTTATGTATGTTAAACCATTTGGCCAGATTTCTAGCACCAAAAACAAATCATAATATTATGCAATGACAAGAGGTTCTAAATTGGGGGGAGCTTCAAAATTGTGGCTCTGCCACTGTGACCTGGTCAAGTCAGATACCTCTCTGAGCCAGTTTCCAGACTTGTAATGAAAAAGAACTCCAGTGGTGATGCTTCCCGCTGCATCATCTGTCTCATGCGTTATCATGAGGACAAATGGGATTCTGTATTTAAATATACATTTACAGCTGCAATGTGGTGCTATCGCCTATGGACATGTTCTACTCTTAAGCATAGATTGCATGATATTAGTTAATTGCATTTTTCTAATACACTGTGATCTTTCTCATGATTGATATTCCAAACATGTGCTAGTACTGTTTCACTAGATATTAGCACCAGCCGCAACAGCACTTCTCTTAGGGTAAAACGAAAGCTCATTTTTTAATTTTGACAACGTCTCTGGTCCTAATTGACCTCATTTCAGCATAATTTTGGAAACTTTTCTCAGACCTCAGCACACGTGCTGGGAGGGGTTGACCGTGGAGGTGACGTAGTTCTGTGTTCCAGCCTCCATGTCTACTTCGTTCACAAGCCATATGCAGTTCCTCTTTTTTCCCATTCAATTTTAGTGATAGTTGTGGGTATGGGGGTGGATTTTGTTTTTGTTTTGTTTTGTTTTTAATTTCAGTTCTGGCCAGGAATGATGGATGAGCTCTCCGAGTTGAGAGAATTCTATGACCCAGATACAGTGGAGCTGATGAACTGGATTAAGTAAGAGGAGTTTTTTTAACCTTTAAAATTTCAACTTTTTTAGAGTCACTGTACATCTCATTTACTTTGGGGCAAGGGGCGGAGGATTGTTTGTTTTTTATATCTAATTGTTAGGAAACATTCATTTTTATTAATTTTTCTTTAAAACTCTGTATCTGGAAATAACTCTTTCCATTCAAGAAATAGTCTCTCCAACAGAATCAGAAAACAAAATTCTTTCAAACACTGACAGAAATGGAAATAAAATTTTTACTTCCTCATGTTAAAGTTTAAGAGTATTTTTTCCAATTTTGCCTTTATTATTTTCTGTTTAATACCATTCAAATTTTCTGTTAATGATGACACTTGAAAGTATTCTTTCCTAATAGTATAAACTACCATTAATTAGAGTCATAATAGCTCATTGCAGGTTTCATTCTAACTAATCCATTTCCTAGGGAGAATTTTAAATATAAAACTGGATCTCTTCCTCTCTAGAAGATCAAAATACTTTAAGATTATGTTGTTTCTCATTTTCACTGCACTTGGTTGCTTTTGCCTCAGCCTTGAGCCTCAGAGTGAAATCCATGTGTTTCAAAGCTCTGTTCATGAAACCTGACTCCCACAAAAGCAAGCAAAAGTAAACTTTTCTACTCAGACCTGCATTTCCATGCACTGTAATACTGTATCTCTCTACTTTATAACCAAAAAGCAGCTGTGTGATTACTCACAGGTAAATAGACATTGCAAATCTTGTGTGACATATTCTGAAGGCATTGGCCTGTTGTCTCCATCACTTTGAATTTTAGTAGCCATATTGGCACTTGCTCATGACTAATGTTTACTAACCAGTACAGTTTAGTGCTGCTTGTGTATTAAGAGATGGTAAATGTTTGATAGCTTAGGTCTCTTGAGTGCAATACATGGATTTTATAGAGATTTATGTCTAAAATATATATGTGGCTTTGGTCCCAGTGTACGACTGGGTTTGTCTAGATGCAATGAGTGTAATTTTTCACATATTTCTAGTGCTGAGAGTGGTAAGCAATGCTTGGTCTTTATTTATTTATTTATTTAATTTTAAATCATGGCAGACAATTACAGAGTAAATAATTCCTTTAGTATTTATTGTATGGGAAAGAAAGGTTATTCCATATAAAGGAAAGCTAATTACTTTTGCATTAACTCTAGTCAACTGGAAATTTATGATACGTGCATAAAAAGGTGAGATTGATATTTTATATTTTTTAAGATTACACCTTTGGAATTAATGCTACAGGGCACCGACTTTCTGTTAACATCCTGAAGATGATGGAGCTTCCAGATCTGCCTAGATTAGCATATAAGCATCCCTACTTGTATTTCCTAATTCAGAAATTATAAAATTATGGAATCGTTAAAAATGTATTCTAGCGGAGCCACAGTTTGTCTTTGGCTGTCTCAAACTGGATGTGCTTATTTGTTGTACCTGTATTTTTATGCTTTTTCTCAAAGAAAATTACTTAAAGTAACATTTCTAGCTCGGAAAACTTGTGGGTGTGAAATTATTCAGGTGTGAAGATGATGGTCCTTAGTCTGTTATTTCTCCCTGCTGGGAATGTGGTCTTGGCACCTGAGATTCTCCTTGGACCACCCTGGGTAGTGAGTGCCCTTGTAGACAAACTCCTTTGACTGTTTTTTGGTTGGTTGGCATTTCTTTCTTTCTGAAAGATTTAGATTGTTCTAAAAAATTGGCTCCATTGTGATCTAATCTTGCCTGTTTTCCATAAAATTCTTCAAATCTAAATTATCATTTTTGTAAAAATAGCTGCTAGGCATGTTTGTGAAATAAGCTTAAGTGATGATGAATGTATGCCAAAATAGGGTCTATTTAGACACAAAATATGTTTGTTTAACTCAACATTCAAATCAGCTCTGCTCTATAGGCTTCCTTTCCAAACACAAGGGAATGTATTTAATATTCTTTTAACCTCCCCTGATTACTTTTGTCTTTGAAACATAGAATATGGCCTTCAACTTTCACTGTACTACTTTGATTAGTCACACTGTGTCCGTGATGTTAGTAAGCATGAGCTGCGGGGGACACAGTGGCACATGCCTGTAATCCCAGTGGCTCAGGAGGTTGGGGCAGGAGGATCACAAGTCAAAGCCACCCTCAGCAGCTTAGCAAGGACCTAAGCAACTTAACGAGACCCTGTCTCAAAATAAAAAGAGCTGGGGATGTGGCTCAGTGGTTAAGCACCCCTGGATTCAGTCCACGGTACCAAAAAAGAGTCTGAACTGCCCTGGCGGAAGGGCAGAGACCTAAGGATGCACAGAGTGGGTCTGAAAGCAGTGCCGGACCCCTCGGGGGGCCAAGACCTGTCAGCAAGGGTGGCCTCGGTTCTCACCAGCCTGTCTTCTCTGCCCTAAGCCTAAGTGGGCACACGCAGGTGTCTGTCCTTTGTCGGTGAAGTTACGATGTCATCTCTTTAGGACAGGAGAACGGCCAGCATTATTTAGAGGGCTTGGGATGACCCTGCCTCAGGGTGACCTGCAGAATTTTCAAGGGACACCTCAAGTGACACACACACACACACACACACACACACACACACCCATTTTTGCACAGGGTTATTCTTGGGAAGTATTGAGAAGAAACATATCTAACATCTCCCAGGCTCTGCACCTTGCCAAGCCGCATACCCACGTCAGGCCTCTCTGTTGTGCTCCAGGGCTGCTGAGCTTTGGTTCAAGGCGTGGACTCCCCGAGTCTCTCCTGGGGGCTTCTCTGCTGCAGAGGCAAATGGAAAGATGCCTTCACCTCAGCTGCAGCCAGTTGTTTTCTTTTCCTTTTGAGGTTATAACCTTTTAGAGGGAGGGAAAACAAGGGGTGTTCAGGGTCACTTATGAGAGGGGCCATTCAGAGGGGACTGGATTTCTGTGAAAGTATTGAAGGCCTTATAGTGTTCTCACATCTGAAGTTGTACAGTTATTCAGTTATTAACACAATCCAATGGATATTTATTGAGCACCAACAGTGTACATACAGGACATTGTGTTGAAAGTGTACACCTGGGGTAGCCATCATTCTAACTGCCTCTTCGCTGCAGTAAACCGCAAACTTCCTCTCAGCCCTCTCTCTTTGTTCTTTTCTTCCACTCTGCACTCCATTTTATGATTTCCAGAGGCTTAACAGGATTAGTGGGAAAATGTTTTTAGAATCCCAGTTTTTGTAAGAGGAAATGTTGTTTTATGCTTTCCTGACTTTAGTTCTCTAAAGGAGTGGAGATTTACATTTAAAACCAAAAAAATTTC
The DNA here is from genome assembly GCA_020662805.1 of Glaucomys volans. Taxonomy (NCBI): domain Eukaryota; kingdom Metazoa; phylum Chordata; class Mammalia; order Rodentia; family Sciuridae; genus Glaucomys; species Glaucomys volans. The sequence goes on from JAJEJO010002366.1 coordinate 596,259, forward strand.
TGGATTAAATTTCTCTGTTTTACAAGGACACTGAAAATTTTAAATTTTTTTCCATTGGTGCATAATAATTATACAAAACAGTGGGTTTCACTGTGTTGTTTTAATTAGTTGTTTTAATCTGTGGGGATGTTTGGGGGAGGTGGGTCTCCAGTACTGTCCCTGGGGTCACCTGGCTGCTTACACTAGGGTGCTTCATACTGTGTTTCCAAGCAAATGGAAATGCAGATGTTCATATTTGCCCTCCTTGCTGATAATGTTTCTGGGAACAAAAGTCAAAAACCTGGGTCTTTTTGCCTTCTCCAGTATCTCTTTCAGCAAAAACCGGGTGGCAGTCTGCAGGCTTCAGCAGGGCCAAATGCATTGACAGCCTGGTCCACGCCATATTCCTCTTGTCCTGAATGTCTCATTTTTGGTTCCTGAAAGCTTTCTTTGACATAAGTGAATTAATTTAGAGAGATCTGAATATTTTGAGGCATGTCATTTTGACTACTTGGCTTTAGGAGATTTTCACTAGAAATACTGTCTTCACAATGAAGTCTGCATGTGCAGTATTTTCTCAATGGGACTGAAAAAAGTTACAAATTTAATCAAAGTATTTAATCAAAGTAGAAAGAATTACTGTATATTTTGAAGACGACTTAGGCTACGTCCAGACTTTAAGTGCCTATAAACCTCCTTAATGTTCAACGAATCATTTTTGGTATTTGAATAATTCTGTAAATTTTTGAAGTGTAGATAAAGCAAACGTTCACATGTGATATTATAATGCTCAGTTTACCCATTAGTTCAACAGTAATTAACTTGTGGAAGCTTAGAGTTCCAAAAATAAATGAGATTATTTGTTCAAAATGCCATCAGGTCTTCCTAGAATGACATTTAAATTATATAATGTAAATCCATTTGACCTGTGAGTCCTTGTCATTATTTAGTGACATTTCTTACAGAATAAATTGTTTGCAGGTTGGGCAGCCTGCTATGGAGCTTGGCAGAGAGCTATAAAAACAAATTATCCTTTCATTTTATACATCATTTGTTCAAACATTTGTAAAAATTGCTTTGTTTTTCTATAATAGAGAAATGTCATTCAATGGTTAAAAGCACATTAGCTATTTTAGATACAGACCACAGACTGTATCAGGTGCAAGTGTCTGTAAAGGAAGAATGCCGGCTTCAGATTTGTCATTGTGCATATTTTAAGTTAAGGACAAAGAATCCCTTCTTCCTTTGCCTGTGGATTTCACCACAAAAAATAGAAAATGCAGTGACTATAGGCTTTTTTAAAGTTTAGGAAACGTGCTTATTTTTTATCTTTTTCACTGTGCTTGTTGCTTTGACTTTTGTAGTTGCTTTACCAGTAAAGTTAAATATTTAAAGTAGCAGTGAAATAATCCAGATTTACCATGGGCCCCACACATAAAATCAGATCAAACAGAATACGATGAATTATCGTCATCTCTGCTATCCTCAGACGTCGATAGTTTTCAGAAAAGCAGTATTTCTAATTCATTTTCCAGGCATTAGAGTATTTCATTTTTACTATTTTAAAGTAAAACCAAGGGCTGCATCAAGAGAGTATGTTAACAATCCAGAGATTGTTGCACTAACCGTTAAAACAGATTGCATTTCTTTTAGACTTTTAGACTTTTTGTTATTAAGACCAAACATTAAGACATGCTACAATCTAATGTGTTGTTTTCCGTCGTTTTCTCAGTTCCTCTAAACACATGGCAGCTCCTTTTTCTGCCTGCTGATGGTCTGCTGCTGCCTTGGGGGCTGAACCTGCTGGGGACTTAGGGGAGGGAACTGCTCAGGTGCAGGGAGGGTATACAGAGATCGTGTTTAACGTCTGACGTGTTCAGTCTCCAGCAGAGCCATAAGCCCACAATAAACTTTAGTAAATATGCAGTAGACTAATTTTTGATGTATTTTGAAACATTTGCCTGTAGTGGGAGCTGCGTCTGGCTCCCTTAACCAGTAAAGTTTTTCAAAGACAAGTTGCCAGCCAAGCACATAGTAGGCCCTCCGTAATATTTTTTGAACGAATAGAGAGCAAGCAAACAGTTCAAGACTTCTGACATTTAAACCTTTAGGAACTCTGTCCTTCATCAGGAGTTATGATTCTAGTTCAGGAAGCAGGTTGAAACCTTGGTCATTAATGGAATAGATAAGAGAGTCTACCGTCTCTCTGCATAATTAGGAAATGCACACTTTGAACATCCCTGTGCATCTTCTTGGTACTGATTCCTGTTATATATTCAAAATGCTGATGCCAAGACAGGCTTGATATTTGAATAGATGTTGGAAGTTCAGCTATTGGATATGTCTTCTGTAGAGAAAGACCGACTTGGCACCTTCAGGCAGTGAGACTGTAGAAGCCAGGACTATTTGCCTATTAGCTCTTACCTCTACTTTCTGCTCTCCCAGACATAGAAACCAAACTCATTTTCTTCTTGCATTCTTAATCTGTCAGTTCGAGGACAGCCACTTTTTGGCATTAATACGTGATGTTGACTGTATGACTTACTGCAGTGGAATGGCTTCTGCCAGTTGAGGGCTCACAAAAGGAAAGAAGATTGGCTTGGAAAAATGATGGCACTTTTTGAAATTCATATTTGTTCATATTTATCCTCTTTAGCAATTACAATATACTATAAATGAGAGTGGCATTGTATGTAAGGCCCAGAATAAGTATTTAATGAGTATTGAGTTAAATGGAATTTCTCTAAGACCTTGCACAAGGAGCACTGGGTGGGTGGCTTCTCGTGTTTCCATTTAAACTATCTGATTACTCTGACCATGTGGGACAAATGTCAGAAATTCCCTGTAAATTATAGTGATGGGGGACAGAGCAGAGATATGTTTGCTCTTGTATTCCTGGGTCTCGCTGTCAGAATGATGACAACCTATCAAGCACAGCCAAGCTCACACACCACTTTTTTCTGTTGGAATCCACATTCTCAACTCTGGCATGGGTGAGGGGAGATGCAGATTATGTGTCATTCCTTGTGTGCTCATTGTAATTCCATCCACTTCTTTTCCTCACTGAAGAAGGCTTATTGGAATGCAAGTGAAAGAGAGTGTCGTGGTTAGAGAGAAAAATCTTGAATTTTTCAAAAAGTAAATTATTTGTAAATGTCATCATTTGACTCGCGGGATGTCTTGCTCATCGACGTCCAAAGGCTGTTGTTGGATGGCATTCATGCAGTAGTCTTAGCATTAATTTGGAAAAGATAGAACATCCCGGAGGGATATGTGAATGTGACGCGGCATCTCTTAGAAACCTCAGCAGCAGAGCAAGTTTCATGCTCTGCTCTTCAAAACCTTGAGAGCAGTCTCCTATCGCTTTTTCTGCAGAGGTTGCTGAGTTTGAATGGCTTCAGATAAACTCCTCAAAACAATCTCTTATCGCGTTGGCTCAGTTCAGCAGACATAGACTCCTCTTTGTTAAGACAAGAAAGATAAACGTATCTCACAGCATTCCTGGTGGGCCTCTGTGGGGAATTCTGCACTAAGAATCCCTGGAAGAGCTGTTGTGTTTCTCACAATGAAATAACACCACCACCTCATTAGTTTGTAGGTTTCTAAAAATGGAAGGAAATTAAATTTTCTGTACTAAGATTCTTTTTTCCTGGGTAGCAGGAGAGGAAAACTGCTTTCTCTATGTTCTGGGAGTCTTTCCTTATCCTCCATCATTGATCCTCAACCCCACTACCCTGAAGGAGTCAAAGAATTATAACTTGATGGTAATTGGGAAGCGAGATTGTGATATAATATTAGGGTCTCCTAAATGCATATCGTTTTTTGTAATCAGAACTAAAGGAAAGGAACGTTTCCACATCAGGAATAGGGTACATCCCCATATTAAGTGGTAAAATATTTGCTATTTCAGAATCTTCTTTCCATGTTGTCTTTTTATTATTTTTTTTCTTAAAAGTAATTCACAATAACATCTGAAATCTTCTGGATTTATAGTTTGTTTATTTTAAGCAGCCCATTAGTTACATTTGATATAAGAAGAAGTGGCAGTTTTCTAAATTTTTTTTATGTTAGAATCTGCCCCTCTTGAACAGAAACAAGAGAGAATTATGGATTTTTGCCCAGAAACCTTAGAGTCAGGAGCTAGCTGCCTGCCTCCTGAGACAATCCATCATAAAGGTAAACCCATCAAATCAGAAAGTCAGAAGCTGCTGGACCATTGTTCTAGTGAACAGTCAAGAACAGATATGAAAGTTAATGTAAGATCCATGGCTTGCAAATCAGATCCCAGGCCATGCCCAATCTTAACACTTCCTAGCAGAATGAGGTAATTCTGAGGGAGTGGTAATGTCTTCTTGGATGTCTTCAAGGAAATCTTAGCAGTGGAGTTAATTCAGACTCTTAATATTTTAGTTCTAACACTCCAAGGAAGGCTGTGTTTGCTGGAAGCATGCAGTTGCTGGCCGGAGTCAAGCTGTGCACGGGCAGGACCTTAACCAACCACCCGCACTACGAGGACAACAGCCTGAGAGAGAGAACCAAAGTGGTAAGGCCATCTCTTGCCCACTGCTTGTGGACAGTCAAGGCCCAGGCTTCCCATGATGGTAAAGGAGGGTGCAGTACTGCACACCTCCAGTTTGCAGTCAGGACATGAGGACCTAGAGCTTGGTCTCCTGTTCTGGACTTTGGCCTGCCTGCATCTGCTAAGGGCTGTTCAGGGTGCCTGGAGTGGTGTTGCACACCTGTAATCCCAGCAATTTGAAAGGCTGAGGCTGTAGGATGTCAAGTTCTAGACAAACAGCAGTAATTTAGTGAGGCCTTAAGTAACTTAGCAAAACCCTGTCCCACAATAAAACACAAAAAGGGCTAGGGATGTGATTTAGTGGTTAAGTGCCCCTGGGTCAATCTCCCGGATGAATGGATGGATGGATGGATGGGTGGATGGATGGATGAATTAGATGATTGATTGATTGATTGATTGATTAATAGGTAGGTAGATAGAGGCAGTTCAGGCTACATGCTCCTTTCAGAGGAATGACTTTGAAGATAAATGGCCTTGGATGTGCAGAATAGAGCATTTAGGACAAAGCACTCAGAGCTTTTGAACTGGGGAGGGAAGGAAAGGAGTGGAGATATCCTGGTCACAGTTTTATGAACCATTTTAAGGGCTGTTTTCTAATGTGTGGTGTTTTCATTGTTGCTGTTTTTTAAATAAATAATGCTAACTACATAGTTCAAAGTTCAGAACCTATAAAGGGGAATATAGTGAAAAGTTTCCCTCCTATCCCTGTATGCCAGCTACTAGTTCTCCTCCCCGGAAGGAAGCAAATAATGTGACCAGTTTCTTGTGTATCCTCCCTAAGGTATTTTACCCCTATACAAACAATCATGCATACATATCCTGTATGCATAATATATATCATGTGTGTATATCTGTGTATATATATGCATGTATACATTTAAAATGGAGCAGTTAATTTGCTGATACAGAATGATCTTCAAAATATACTATCAAAAAAGCAAGATTTTTTTTGTTCCTTCTTTGTTTTAAAAAGAAAAGAATACATTTGAATGTATGCCTGCATGTGCACTTGTACAGTAGGGTACCTCTTACCCTTAGTCCTCACCAGCAAGCTTTCAAACTTTTTAATGTTTCATATTTGTCACTTCTCAATATTATTAGTTGAGAAAGTCTTATTTTTAGGTGAGATGTGACCAGCATAAAAGCAAATTATTTTTACTAAATCCCCTGTTTTTAGGGGAATTATCTGAACTTAGACTCCTGCTAAAATGGGAATTTTTCAATTGGCCCTAGTGTTCCAGGTTCAGAAGAAGAGTGGAATGTTCATTCAGAAGGTGGCCTGGGCTGTGTAGGCTGGAGAACTGTAGAAAACCCGTCCTTTTGTGTATTGCCCCTGCAAAGAGATCCACGTTATGCCCTAATAACTGACATCCTGAAGGTCTTGGTGCCCATCCTCAGTCACAACCTTCACGTGCATGGAACACCTTCATCTGAGCCCTTGTGCTGGACTGAGGGGTGGCCAACCTCACAGTTTTCACAGGAGCAGCAGCTCACCTCCCTACCATTTCACCTGTCCACATGGACATGCTGAATCAGGCCCTCGCACCCAGTCCCATAAGTCAGAACTCCTAACTGGAAATCAGGAGGTAACAAAGGAAGCAGTGCCTCTCCCAAACCCTCACACACACACACTCTACCCCACACAGCCTCTTCCCAATGCCAGGTCCCAGAACATAGGACACTCAGAATGTGTGCATTCCCTTGGGGCCCATGGCACTGGGAGTGACCCAGGGACTGCAAGTTACTCATGTTCCAAGGAAGGATGAGAGGTGGAGATGAGTGTCAGCGTTTCCTAGTTAGGGGAAAAGCAGCATCTCAGCAATAAAGCAACAGGTGCTTGCTTCCACAGCCTAGGACCAAGGACCCTTTCCAGGGGTCCTTTTCCCCACCTGCCATGGTCAGAGCTGGCTCTCCTCCTTAATAGCACATGTGCCCCAGATTGTACCATCACCTCTAATGGCTGTTCTCATCTGCAGGTCCTCTTTGTTGTCTTCTTTCCTCAGCTGTCTTATTTACCTTGATGACATATTCTTAGACTTGGCATATACTGATGAATATATTCATAATTTGAAATAATACATTCCAAATTCAAGTGTATTTGGTGTCTGAATCTCAGTGTATTCAGCATGACTCACTCTCCCTCTTCCCAAGGGTAAAGAATTACAGTATTCTTTTAGACATTCTCACACACACACACACACACACACACACACACATTCCAGCCCTGCAGGTAAGTGATAGTAACTTGGGCAGCAGGTGGGGGACCTGTGTGTTTAGCAGCTCACCCCCTTATGGGGGTTACATCATATTCCTCAACTCTCAGGCAATTGAGATGTATTTTGCCATGTTCCATTTTTATGTCATTTTGAAGGTTTATCAGATATACGCAAAGAGGTCCCCGGAGGAAGTGCACACCCTCCTGAGGTCCTTTGGCACTGACTACATAATCCTGGAAGACAGCATCTGCTATGAGCGCAGGCACCGCCGGGGCTGCCGGCTGCGGGACCTGCTCGACATCGCCAATGGACACGTGAGCGTGTTACCTGCTCGCATGCAGGGAATCTCTCAGGGGTGGGATTCCAGTTTGAATCCTAAGTAATGTAATCCTTTTTACACCTTATATTTATATAGACTAGAGTCCACTTATATATCCACAAGAATGACATTATGGACGGGGTCTTCACTTCCCTTGCATTCTATAGAAATCTCTGCCCTAGCACTTTTGTGACTACCACAGGGGCTGGGCAAGGGGAGAGGGAAGCTCTGGGGTCCCCAATTCTGTGTTTAATAGTAACTCTGCCATTGGCTTGTTTGCATGATGAAGCTCTGTATTAAAAAAATTTTAAGGATTTTCCTGCTAAAAACAAAACTTCAAACTTTAAAACACTGCTCCAAAGCACCAGACTAGTTCCTCCATGAGCGAGTGGGCCATCCCATCTTCCAGGCGGTGGTCTGTTCTTACTGTTCTTTCTGCTTGCCCTGGGGAATGTCCTCTTTTTTTTTTTTCAGACAGAAATTGCAAAAAGGCAAATTGTGCTCCTTTAGTGTTAGCAGCGCTGAGCTCTGTGTGCCAGCAGCTCTTGGTTCTTAGTGTTAGCAGCTATCCCAGCCACTCTGAGTGGCTGGAGCTAACAGCTTCTCACAGCTCTCTTCAGTCAGAGCTAACAGCTCCCAGCAACTCTTCGGCAGCTCTCTGGCTGCCAGGTATTCTCAGGGCTGGCAGCCCCTGGTATTACCAACTCTCGGGGCAACCAGCTCAGCCTGCTGTACTGGAGATACAAATCATGAATAGGCAAAATAAAACTAAGCAAAACTTTACTGTGGCTTATGCTGAAGCATAAGAGGGACAGGACTTCCAGACTGGCCCAATGAGGCCGAGCAGGGTAACTACTTCTATAGATGAGAGAGGCATGCCCAAGCACACAGTCTCCTGTCCACAAACTGCAGGTTTTCTGTGCCATCATGCCAGTCTGCAAAGGCTGACCTGTCCTGGCTGTCATGGATGTCATCACTAGCAGACCAAAGTGATGACATCTGAAGTGGCTGTATGATAGGAAGAGACAGTCAACTGCAACAGGGCATGGGTCTTTTGGGGTGGTCATAGGACAGCTGTGGGAACCAAAGCAACATCTTCTGGAGCCATCAGGGGCATCTGGAGTGGCTATAACTCTCATGATAACAGGTCAGCTTGACTGTTGAAGGTGAGGCCACTTGATTGACAGCTCCCACAGTTTCCAGAGAAGTAATGAGGCTGAAGTCATAGCTGCTGTCGACTCCAGTGATACTTAAGGACCAGTGGTAGGGTTGGTCGTAGCCCAGCTCTGAGCCGTGTGGATGATAACAGGAGCCCTCACGCAGCCTAGCACACCTTCTAGGTTCCTCCATATTGGTCAGGAGGGGAGCTTTCCGCAAAACATTTCAGCAAAACATTAGCTTCCCAGCAAACGCTGGGAGATATAGGAGTGGTTAGGAACAGGGTGCAGCAGGGTGTGGCATGGTTGCCTCAGCAACCAGACACCAACTTCTTTCTTCCTGGCAGGCCAGGTGCCTGATGCTGGCACTTGGTGCTGCAGTCCCAGCCCCAATCTTTGCCCTACCTCTATCTCCCCTTGTACCACCAAGCAGAGCAGCCAGGCATGGGAAGGGGTTGCAAGGCTAGGGCCTCAGAGGCCTTCTGCCACCAGCCCAGCAAGTATTGACTGTTAAAAAAGAAAAGAAAAATAAAAGCAAAGACAGTTCCCTTTGAGAGAGGGTCAGACCCTCCTTTTCTGTCTGGGTCTACCCACTGCACAGAGCCACAGAGATGACTTTCTGTGCCTAGCTGCACTCCAGAAAAACAGCAAGCTGTCTCTCTTCTGTCCCCTGGAAAACATACTTGGATCTGTGCTGGGTGTCAAGTAGAACCAACAAGATTTTCTCCCTTTCGGGTGTGGTGTCTGCCATAACTGTTGGTATAAATGCAGATAGTTGTTTGTAAATGAGTGGGACCAAACGATAAACCTCTAAATTTGGAAAACACTTGATTGTACAGAATATGAGTTTCAGATTTTTGCCCAAGGTAAATAATAGTAACTAGCCGGGCACAGTGGCGCACACCTGTAATCTCAGCAGCTTGGGAGGCTGAGGCAGGAGGATCAAGAGTTCAAAGCCAGCCTCAGCAATTTAGCGAGGCCCTAAGCAACTCGATGAGACCCTGTCTCTAAATAAAATACAAAAAGGAGCTGGGATATGGCTCAGTAGTTGAGTGCCCCTGGGTTCAATCCCTAGTACCAAAAATAATAATAATAATAGTAATTAGCCTGAAGTCAAAGGTGTACAGACTGAAGACATACATTTGAATTTTGCTTTGTGTGTAACTTATTCTCAGTAGTCCATCTCGTAAGCTAGAGAATTTTGATTATAGTAGAAATCAGTATTTCATTTTTGTGAGAGAGGCCATATAGTACATTTCTAAGAACAAGGAGATCCATGTTCTAGTTCTGACTTTGCTATTACTGGTGACAACTATGGAATACAACTCTTCTCTGCCTTAGTTTATGCTTCTGAAGTTTGAACTAAGAAGCCATTGACAGTGAAATAATATTGATTCACTAACATATCATTCTTAAGGAAACTTAGTAGCTATTCTCGCTTCTGTTGTTCCCACCCCCCATGCTAGGAATCGAACCCAGAGCCCTGCACATGCTTGGCAAGTTCCCTACCACTGAGCCATATCCTCACCCTTTTTTTTTTTCTAATTATTATTTTATTTTGAGATGAGGTCTTGCTAAGTTGCCCAGGCTGACCTTGAACTTGGAATCCTTCTGCCTCAGCCTTCCAAGTCCGGGATTACAGGCCTGTGCCGTTGCTGCCAGCCTTGGTTGTGATTCTTTCCCCTTCCCAAATATTATTTGGGTTGGTTTGGGTTTTAGATGATGGATGGCCCTGGAGAGAACGATCCTGATTTGAAGCCTGCAGATCACCCTCGATTCTGTGAAGAGATAAAGAGGAACCTGCCCCCCTACGTGGCACACTTCACTCGCGTGTTCCAGAACAAAGCATTCCATGTCTACAAACTGTCCAGAAGCAAGTAGTGGAGACCTGTGCCCAATCTCTGGTTTTGACACACTAGAACTCCCTCGTAAGGAATGTGGCAGCTGACCTTTCCTGCGTGGGTGGGTAACCTGTCCCTGAAAGCTGTGCTGTGAGGATGTCCTTCAGATGTTTACCCAGTGTTGCTATCTTTGGAAGCATCTTAACAAGCTTAAGTCTTTCTTTGTTTGTCTCTTATCTTTTCCATTAATTTTCGTTAGCCTAAATGGGTTTCACATGCCTGACCTAGGATTTTGTTGCTGGAGAGAATGGTGTGTGTTCTGCACATGGCCTGTACAACTACATACCACGCCAGAAAGCGAGAGCCGGTCAGGATTTGAAACGTTTTGATTTTCAGTGAACCTAAGACAGCTCTGTTTGAGTGTAACTGACAGAATGCATAATTAAATTATTTAATATTATTTCACTAGTGAAGACCAATCAGTGGCTTTTTAAAAAACTCTTTATTGTGCTGTTTCACCTTAAAATTTTATGTTTTCCAACAGTTATGCTTTTAACATGAACAAAAAAAAAATCATGGGAAGTCTTTATATGTATCTGAAACATTTTGTGAACTCTCTTTGAAATGTTATATGTTCAGTGGTATGTGTGATACGTAGAGAGAGAGAGTGTGTGTGTGTATGTGTGTGTTTGAGAGTGCTAGGCACAGCAGTATTATAAGTTCTGGATTGTAAGTCCTGAAAGGGGCAGAAGTGGATGTAGTCAAGTAGAATTTGTTTAGTAAACAGCAAGACTGTTTACTCATTATTTTAAATCCTATTGATACTCTTCAATCTCTCCTGCAAGTAAAATAGTTTTGCTTCATTTCTTACCCATTTCAATTTACTGGGTTTGCAAAATTTTATAAACTTTTTGTGTTTTTAGCCTTTGGTATTTTTTACAGCCTAGAACCTTGCAAAGCCTGAATATTTTTTCAGTGTTGTATCTTAACTAGTTCACTAATTTTTTGGCAGACGGCATTTTCATACCAAGATTGACTTGGGGTCTCCAATCTTATCATGTGGGCTCTGCTGATGTTATTGTTTTCCTCTCTGAAAGGTAACCAAGTGCCTCTAAGTCATGCTTATTTGTAAACAACAAAGGGGGTTATATGTACCTGCTCAAAATTTTTTGATAATTGCTTTTATACTTCATTTCTAATGATAGGGATGTGTAAAAGTTGCTGATAAAAGCATATTGTCCATTTAATTAAATCAAGGTGGCTAATGAAATTAACTTTCTCCCCTGTTCTTGCCAGTTGGAAATGATTTAAATGTTTCTCCTTGTGGTTGTATCAAAGTAAATTGCCATAGGCGTCAAGATAGACAGCATCGCATGTTCAGATGATTTTATGTTCAGTTACTACTTATTAAGCAGCATTCAAAAAAATTTACACTGTCTTTTTGGACACAAGGATACCCAGCTGTTATTAAATTATGCAACTGAAACTCCTGAATTATATCTTTCCTATATCCCTTAACAAGGTTGGAGACCACTGCAGTTTAGGATAATACAATAATAAAACATTTTAATCAGTACTAAAACTCTAATTAAGCCAGTAATGATGCATGCCTGTTGTAGCTGACAGCACGGGTCAGTACATCCTTCAGCGAGTGCCTTACTCTAATTGAAACCAAGCACATGTAAGGTACAATATGTGGTGATTTCATTTACAAAAGAAAAAAAAAATTCTGTTACTTTTTCATGTATATTTAAATCTATTTTAAATGTTCCTGTTTGTATTAGTCTCAGCATTTGAGTATTTGGAGTCTCAGCATACAAGAAACATGTACTTAGAGTTGTATGATCATCATCCCCACATTGATGGCATCGTGACTTTTTTTCATAATGCCATTGTGGCCAAAAAGATTGACTGTTCAGTCTTTAGTGAAAATATAAAGTGCCAAAAGGTCTTGCAAGACAGAATCCACGCATACACTCTTTCCAAGACACTGTGACCGTGTACAGTAGTACCATGGTAGATATTTTTTAGCTCTTGTCAGGATTCTTTCTTGTTTGTGACCTTCTCTTTGGAGCACACAGTAGAAAAAGCATCCAATTCTGGCTCTGGCTTCCAGCAGCTCTGCAAGCCAAAGCAAGAGACTGGTGGCCTAAACCCCCTGCCACACAGGCCTTGGGAGCTGTTCAGTTCTGGTAGTAACCTCAAACAATGGCTCTGTTTCTGTGGATGGAGAAAACACTTGAGTCCCCAAAGAGAAACTCTCAGTACAGTAGAAGTGCTCTCAATCGACTCTGCTTGGAATTCCACAGAGCCCTGAAGTCTGTCCCTCTCCAACAGCACAGCCAGCCGGGTGGCCACTTGCTAGTGCTCCCAACTCCTGCTCCCTCCTGTTCCATCCCCACAGTACACAACTCAGTCAGCTGTACATAAGCCTAGGAAATATGGATGTGAAAAGAGTTATTCTGTAAGAATTTTGACCATTTTGATTTGAAAACGATTGAATTGCTAATCAAAATTGCTTTTAAATTTAATGTGGTTGGCAAAATTATGAAATATTGAGGGAATCATTAAAAACCAAGAAAACATCTGAACTTACATTGCTTCCTAGATTTATCTATGAACTCATTCTGCCTTTTAAAAGTCTAAACCGATAGGAAAGCAAATATACCCAAATCGAGTTATTGGTATGATTTGTATAAGAAGTGAACAGCAGCCATTGAACCCTCATGCAAAAGAAAGTCCTTAGCTTCACATCAAAAGATCAGCAAGTGAAGGACGGGGTGGCGGGCAGGGGGCGCAGCTCAGTGGAAGAGCACTTGCCTCACATGTGCGAGGTCTGGGTTCCTTCCCCAGAACCAGGAAGGGAAGAATAAAAGAGCAAATGAAGGTACATTTGTACATTGCAGGTAATGCTTCCTTGCTTGAACCTAGGTACTTCACTAATGACCAGCTATAGGTACAGGTCACAATGACTAACAGAGAGTCTCCTCTAGTCGAAAGGCCCTGGGGTCACTTTGGTTATAGGCATTTATAGAATAGGGCTTCATATCAGATGTTTCGGCTGGGAATGCAGTAAAGGTTTTTCTAGGCCACTTGTCTCTTAAAGATGATTTGCCTGACCTGTGTGATTTTACCTCAATAAGTTGGTGTGTGTGTGTGTGTGTGTGTGTGTCAGGTGGGTGCTGCCAGGGCATGGGCGTGTGTGAATATCTCATCAGATCTGCATCTTTATTTCACAATTAACTAGAAAGGTTTGTTCTGATTCTACATTAACTTTGACTAAGATGTTAAAATTTTTAGATCATCTTTGGTCCAAATCTACTGAATTATCATAGAAATATTTAATTTTAAGAAAAGTTAATTCAGATCTTGGAGTTAATAGGATGATATTAAAATGCTCTCAGATCATGTATCTTGGTTAAAATGCTCCCAAATGCTCTCTACATGACCACCTTTTGACCTAGAAGAGAAAGCTTGTCTGATCATGGAAGAAAAGTCTAAGATGAGAAAGTGGCTTACTTTCTTGTGACAGCTGATTTTCTGTTTTTTACGTCCAATGGGTAAAATCTTACAAAGAGCTTTTATAAGTTGTACTAAATTGTATGGAGATTATACACTAAATAAAGCTCTTTTAGATTACACAAGATGAGTGTGTTTCATTTATTTGAAGGCCAAAATCCAAGGAACATATTTATTGAAAGTGTAATAACTGTGCTGAGTAAATCACTAATAATTGTTAATGTTGAAGGAGTTTGTTTGTTCACATAGATTTTAGTTTGATAGCTGCTTATTTGTTCCATTCAAATAGTTGAGATTTCTAGAGAAGGCTTCTGTCTTAGTCATATTCTCATCATTGGGATCCAAACACCTGAGAAGAACCACTTAGAGGAGGAAGAGGTTTATTGGGGGCTCATAGTTTTAAAGGTCTCAGTCCATGATGGGCTAACTCCATTGCTCAGGGCCTGAGGTGAGGCAGAACATCATGGTGGATGGGTGTGGCAGAGAGAAGCTCCTCAGCTCCAGACAGCTGGGAAACAGGGTAGGGATAAGAAAGGAACCGGGACAGATATAGTCCCCAAGGTCATGCCCCCAGTAACATACTTCCTCCAGCCATGCCATACCTGCCTATAGTTACTACCCATTAATTCATTTAAAACTATTAATCCATCTAGTGGATTCATACACTGATGGGATACAGCTCTTGTGATTTGATCATTTCACCTATGAACATTCTTCGTTGCTTAACACATGAGCTTTTGGGAATACATTCAATGTTCAAACCATAACATGTGCTATCAGTAGAATTTGTCCTGGAAGATTTAATGATTTGTTTTGACCTAAAGAATAGTTTCTACTTCATTGTTATCAACCTTTAATAATCAGGAAGATGGGTAATAGTACCCATTTTTTGGTAAGAGTGAATAGAGACAAACATGCTTGACTGTTAACGTTATTCAAAACAAGTCGAAATTCCAGGCAGAAATTGTCAGAGAAACAAATAAAAGAAACTGGCAGTGGGATCTCAGATATTCTGTATGGATTAGTGAGTTCTAGTGAAGTATGAATTACAGGCTGCACATAAGTGAGAGGGGAGGTGAATGAACTGAATGGATGGTGGTTTGGCACGGGACACCAGCACTTGGCAGACAAAATGCTGTTTCTCTGCCCCTCTTTTCAGAAAAGCTATCTGATACGCATTTCATGGACCTTTTTAGTTAATTTAATATTTAGAAGTTTGCTACATAGGCTTCTTCTCAAAATGCACATACTATAAATACAACACAGTGTGAAATCAGTTTCATGGATTGCAATCAACAGTTGAAGGAATGAAGGGAGAGAGGAAGAGAGGCAGACCTACATGGCAAATGAAGGTATTGTTTTGTGTAATATTTTTTTCAGTTATGCAGGTAGGTGTTAGTATACTGGGGTGTGATAATCTCACTGTGAGTTCTATTCAGAGTTTAAAAGCCATTCCTTACAGCCAGGGGGATTCTGGGAGGATGGCAGTTTGAACTTGTGTCAGTCCTTGCCCCCCAGTCAACTCCAGGAGAAGCATCTGAACACTGATCTTAAAGAAATATCATATACATATATATAAATAATACCTTGTGCAATGTGGGCATTTCGTTATTTTTAAGTGCTTTTACTAGACAGTGAAATATTTATAGACAAGATTATATATCCAAAATTATATACCAAAATTATTTTGTGGGACATCTGGAAGAAAGAAGATTGGCCAAGTGATACAGTTTGAACTAGTTGGAAATTTTTCATAATGAAAAGACAGAAACTGGAAACAACTAAATCAATGAGGAAAAATTTTTTAAAAGATTTGAAAGATAAAAGCTGAAATCAGAAATAGTAGAAAGGATAAATAAATCCAAACTCCAGTTCTTTATAAAAGGCAAATGAAACACCTGGAAAACCTGATTTTTTTTTTAAAAAAGGGCAAAAATATATAATATTAGGAGTGTGAAAGAAGATATAATCCCAGAATCAGGAATGATAAAAATAAATTACATTAGAAAACTACATGAAATTCTGTGACACAAAAAAAAATTGAAAACTTTCAGGAAATAGATGATTTCTTAACAAAACAGAAGTTGCTAACTTGAGTAGATAAGAATCATTTCTCAAAAAGAGTACAGAGGACATTTAATAAGGGTGCACAGCAAAAATCTAACTGAAAGAAGAGGTAACTCAACCCTGCACAGTTGTGCACCCCTGTAATCCCAGCAACTCGAGAGGCTAAGACAAGAGGAACTCGAGTTCCAGGCCAGCCTCAGCAGTTTAGTGAGGCCCTAAGCAATTTACTGAGAACTTGTTTTAGGCAGTTGTTCAGCTGCTGTGACCAAAAGACCTGACCAGAACAGTGAGAGGAGGAAAAGTTTATTTGGGAGCTTACAAGTTTCAGAGCTCTCAGTCCATCAATGGCCTGAGGTGAGGCAGAACATCATGGTGGAAGGAAGAAAGCAGCTCAGGACATAGCACCAGGAAGAAGAGAGAAAGTTCCACTCACCATGAACAAAATATAAACCCTGGGCTGGGGATATAACTCAGTTGGTAGAGTGCTTGCCTTGCAAGCACAAGCCCTGGGTTCAATCCCCAGCACCACAAAAAGAAAAAAGAAAGGAAATATAAACCCCAAGAGCATGCCCCAAGCCACCCACCTCCTCCAGCCACACCTACCTGCCTAGTTACCACCCCATTAATCTCTGTTTGTTATTAATGATTAATACATTAATTAGGATTAATGCATTCATTAGGTCAAGGCTCTAATAATCCAATCATTTTACTTCTAAATTTTCCTACATTGTTTCACACATGATCTTAGGGGACAGTTCGTCTCTAAACCATAACAGACCCTGTCTCAAAACAGAAAGGACTGGGGATGTAGACCAGTGTTCAAGTGCAGCTGAGTTCAATCCCTAGTATCCAAAAAAACAAAAACAAAAAAAGGTGGGGGCAGGGGGATGACTTAGTTTAGTTAACTAGTCTCAGCCATAGAATAATAAGGAAAGCTTTCAAATTTGTTTTAGAAAGCTAGTCCAATTTTAACATCAAAAATTCAACACAGCCGGGCGCCGTGGCACACGCCTGTAATCCTAGTGGCTCTGGAGGCTGGGGCAGGAGAATTGCGAGTTCAGAGCCAGCCTCAGCAAAAGCAAGGTGCTAAGCAACTCAGTGAGACCCTGTTTCTAAATTAAATACAAAATAGGACTGGGGATGGGGCTCAGTGGTGGAGTGCCCCTGAGTTTAATCCCCAGTACCAAGAAAAAAAAAATAGCGTATTTGTTTTCTATTGCTGTGTAACAAATTACCACAAACTTGGCAGCTTCAAAAAGTTTCTTGGGCCAGGGGTCTCAGCACAGCAGAGCTGGGTCCCCTTCTGGGTCTCACAAGGTTGCAATGAAGTGTCAAATGGAGCTCCTTTCTGAAACATCTGGAATTTGGGGGACATCTTCCAGCTCATACAAGTTGGTAGCAAAATTAATTTACTTAGGCTTGTAGGACTGAGGCCATTAGCCCCTTGAGGCCATCCCTCTTCATAGGCAGAGGCATGCCTAAGCACAGCAGGAACATCTCCAGGAATGGTCCAGTTCCTCTTTTTAAAGGCTTTCACCTGATTAAGTCAGACCCATGCAGTATAGTCTTCCTTTTTCTTAACTCAAAATTAACTGGTTTGGGACCTAAATCAATACCTGAAAAATCCCTTCATTGCCATGCAGCATAGCCTAGTTCTGGGAGTGACACCCATCATAGTCACAGATCCTACCTATACTTAAGGGGAGGGTATTATACAAGGCATGCCTATGAGATGTGGGAATCTTGAGAGCCATCCTAGAATTCTTCCTAAAATGAAGCTTTAAAAGAATAGGGTAGTTGAAAAGAACAAGGTTTGGCTACAACTGAGTATTTGGCATCACCTAACAAAGTTATAAAGTTTTAGAGAAGGCAAACAGAAGTCCCAATTGTACCCAGGAGTTTTTTCCAAAGTATGGCACAGGAAAATGGAGCCCAAGCAGAATATGGCAGGCTTACTAGAGGAAACAGATTGGAGTTCATGTTTGCTGAGGTGGCTGGGATTTGGCAAGGGTTGGAGGGGCAGGACATTGGAAAGAAGTGAATTGCAACAAAGAAAACCTGAGAATTTCCCACTGGATCTATGACCAATTCCTAACCCACTCACGTGTGGTTTAGCAGAGAAGATCTGATAAGTGGCAGATTTCACAGGTTATGTAATGCTCAGGAGAGATTGGAATTGGAGATTGGAGCCCATCCAGGACTGAGAGACTTTGGTGAATCTCCCAGACATTCAGTGGAGACCCTAGAAAGGCCATAACTCATTCTGAGAGAGGAGACTATTACCCAAATTGCCTTCCAGAAGCAAATGTAAATCTGCTATTGTGTTAAGTCACTTTCCCTCACTGACAAAATACTTGAGATGGATAATCAAAAGGAGGAAAGATTTACTTTGGCTTGTAGTTTCAGAGGTTTCAGCCCATGGTTGCTTTGCACTGTTGCTTTGGGCCTATTATGGAGCAGGACATGAGAGGAGCACATGGTAGAGGTTGCCTGTTCGTATCATGACAGCCAGGAAGCAAAGAGGAAGAGAAAGGGCCCAAATCCCCTCCAAGATACAACCCAGTGACCTAACTTCTTCCAACTAGGCCCTGTCTCTTAAAGGTTTCACCAGTATCCAATTGTGACACAGGCTGGGAGCCAAGCCTTTAACACATGGACCTTTGGTGGACATTTCAAATCCAAACTATAGTGGCTATGAAGGATGATAACCTCATTTGTGGCCTCAAATTATCTCTAAAAATTTTATATGCACTGTGTAGCACTCAATCAAAAATAACTAGGATTAATTTTTTAAAGAACAATACTGAAACAAAATTGAAATGGAAATAGCCACTAGAGGCAAATTAGATATTAAGATGTTAGAGCAGACTTTCATATAACTGTGCTAATATTCAGGAAATTAAATGACAAGATGAAGAATTAACTATAAAATAGAACAGAATGGAAATACTAGAACCAAAAAGTGTGATGAATTACATACTGATTTTGGGGGTAAAGAGCAAATTAGACATAGCCAAAGAGAGAATTGATAAACTGGACAGTAGTTTAAAAGAAAATTTCCAAACTTAAAGATGAAAAAGGAAAGAGCATGAAACATATTTTAGAACATGTCCCTTTATCTTGTAAGTGTAAATGAAGTCCCACAAGGAAAGTATGGGTCTGTATAACTTTGGGCAAGCCACTTGTCTTAATCCATTTTGTGCTGCTGTAACACAACAAAAGACCAGGTAATTTATAATGAATAGAAAATTATATCCTCA
This sequence comes from Glaucomys volans, assembly GCA_020662805.1. NCBI lineage: Eukaryota > Metazoa > Chordata > Mammalia > Rodentia > Sciuridae > Glaucomys > Glaucomys volans. The sequence goes on from JAJEJO010002366.1 coordinate 615,196, forward strand.
CAGTTCAAGAAACTGGAAAAGCAAGATCAAGTTACCTCCAGCATCTGCTGAGGGTCTTCTTGCAGCATCATGGCTTAATCACCTCTTAAAGATCTCTCCTCTTAGCACTATCACATTAGGGATTAACTTTCCAACATGCTTTTTGAGGGACACATTCAAACCATAAACTAATTTTATTCCTAACTTCAGTTCTTCTTTTGCAATTGGGGGTGAAATAATCTGCCTATACGGTTGTTGGGCATACTAAATGATGTTACATTTAAAGCTCTAGGCCCAATACCTAGCACATGTTAAGTACATTCAATGGAAGCTGCAGGATATTATCATCATCAAAACTGGAATGTGAAAAAGTGTGAAAGGACAAAGTTACATATGAACCAGACAGACACTAAAAATCCCTCAGTAATTTCATGTTAACTATTCTTGCTGTAGAAAATATGTTAAAAACAAAAACCACCACCTTAGGACTTAGAAGGAGATTAACAGAACATTTATAAGACAACCAACTTTGTCTTGAGGTATATATTTGCATTGCAAGAAAGATATGTTTGTGTCTGTGTGTGCGTAAGAGACAGTAGTCAAGGACAAAGACAGTCTGATGGTTTGATTTTAGAAGACCATTGTCATTGTTGAAGATAACCTCTGCCAAGATACACATGCTCATAAAGGAGAAGTGGCTGATTGTGTGTGAATCTGCTCAAGAGAGGGAAAAAAGTGAAGGAACATGATTTCAGGACTCGCACAGTAATTAGAACAGCAGTGTGCTAATTAAGGCTCATAAATTTAATGAAACTATTAGCATTTTCTCTTGCAAGAAAAGGTGGATGTTTTTTTCCCCAGGAAATGACACCTGTGAACAATTATCTCTCTTATTATTGTTATTAAGATTATTTACATAAGTTGTGCTCATTTAGCACTCACTGCTGTTAATGATTTTTTCCAACACCTGATCTCACCCTAGATTCACTCTCCGTGGCTAGGAAAGTACTTTGTGGATTACTGATAATTAATTGTGTAGCACAAATAGACACAACCATTGTGAGGAAAACTAGGGTACTGTTATTTTGCCATTTTTGTGAGCTGAGCAGTGCTTTTGTTTAATAGAGAAAAATGCTTCAGAATCTTTTGTCTATAAGGGCCTAGATTGTGAAACGGCCTTCCCTTGCCAGCTCAGTGATTCATCAGTGACACTTACTGAGTCCCTACTCCATGCCTGGGGGAAGAACCTGGGAATATAATATGAGAACAGGTTTATGATACAAACATAAATTTAAAAGATCTTATTATTGCATTGAATAAATAAGGTTATGATGAACCTCTAGGAAGTGTACCCATTAGGAAGTTTCATATTGTGAGTTATAGAAAAACCTAATCCAAATTGGCTTAAACCATCGAGGGAATTTTTAAGCACTCTTAATTGTTTTTCAGGCCTTAGGTAAGGCTCAACCTAATGTCCCAGGAATTGATGTTTATTAAGACATGTAGTCATCAGGAACACATTCATGTGTGAGAGAGACAAGTTCCATGTTCTCATTGAGTCTGCATTTTAGAGGAGGATGCAGACATAAGAAAAGAACAAGAAAATGCCGAGTGTCTAAAAGGAATTAAAGAAAGATGCTGTCGTAGAGTGTGATTGACTGGCTACTTGGTTTTAAGTGCTCTGAGGAAATGATATTTAGGTTAGTATTTGAATGTCAAGAAGAAGCCCACTAAGCTAAGGCTGGAGGGAAAAGGTTCCAGGTAGATGGACCAGTTGTTACAAAGGCCCTGAGGCAGGAAGGAAGATGGTACAAGTGTCAGGGATAAGGCACACTGGAAGGGAGATGGCAAGCAAAGGAAGCAGAAGTCAGACCACCATGCCACAGGGAAGAGGCTGAACTGTTTTCCAAATGCGATAGAGAACACGGGAGGATTTCTCGAACAGGGTAGTGACACTATCTAATTTACATTTCAAACAACGTGTCTATGGATGCTGTATTAATATTTTGATGCCACCATATTCAATGTCAACACAGGCTGGAAGGATCACACATGCCTTGATTCACAGTGTCGTGGTCAGAAGAGTGGGCACAGCACGGCTTTTCATTTCCTCCATGTGGAACCACACAATTCCAGCCTCCCTTCTGGAGGCTCCAGGGATGAGTCCTCTACTGGGTTCATTCAGGGTGAAGAACCAAGGGTCTTATTTCTTTGCTGGTTCTCAGCTGGGGGCCACCCTTAGCTCCTGGAGGCCTGGCTCAGCTCCTATTCTGCCCCCTGCATCTCAGGACCAACAACAGGATGTCATGTCTTCACACTGACACACCTCTCCTGCCTCCTCTCTGCTGCGTCTTGCTGACTTCCAACTAGGAGAGGGTCCTCACTTCTAATGGCTCACATGATTCAATTGCACTCACCAGGTCACAGAGAAGACTCCCCCACCTCAAGATTGGTAACTTTCATCACATCTGCAAAGACCCTTGGGCCAAGTAGCATGACATATTCATGGTTCTAGAGATTAGGAAGAGAGCCTACCACAGATGCTGGATGGAAATTAGACTTGGGTGGGCAGCAGATAAGATTGGAAGCAGGGAGACTAGTCGTAAGGCTATTTCTGCAATCCAAATAAGAAGTGACAGTGTTTGGGGTCACTGGTGGTGTAGAAGAGGAAAAGTTGAGAGTTCTTGTGGCACATCAGACCTTAAAAATAAGGGAAAGGGGGATTTAAGGATCACAGCTGGGTTTTGTCTTGGGCTCTGGGCACATGATGACCGTATTGTTTCTTGAGATAGAGAAGATTGGAATCATAGTCACAATTGGTGTTTAACAGATATTTCTGGTCCTCCCTTTTTTGTGGCTCCCTGACGGTTAGATGGGGCTTTGCAGCAAGTTTGGAGCAATGACATGGGTCAGAACATTTAACTGTCAGTGAGAAATCCTCCAGAACTCTCTCTCCTAGATAATGCTGCTCTAACAACCTGGATCCTAGAATAAGGATGACATGGGGAGGTTCCTGCCAGCTTTCATTCAATATGTACCATAGAAAATAAACCTGGGTTGATTTAAGTCCCTGGGATTTGGGAATTGTTTGTTACTGCAGCACAATCTCACTTATCCTGACCTGATTTACCAGGGGAGGAGCAGGCCTTTTATAGGAGCCTGGTGAATTGGCCATGTTAGTTCAGGATGCTCAACCATTGGTGTGCCCAGAACCTAAGCCTCTCAGCCCACCTCACTTTTATACTGACTATAAACTTACTGACTCCATTCTCAGATCTGTTCCTATTTCTAGAATAGATGTCAGGTACTGTCAAGATCTACCTGCTCCCTGGTCCAAGTTCAGCAGGGAGAGAGTATACCACCAGATAGCTCAAAGTTTCAACAACGAGGCTCTTTAGTCTGACTCGGTTCATGGGGTCATCCTAGAACCCATCCAGGACTAGAGTAATGGCTATGATGATGACTTAGACCTGAGTCAGTTTCTATCTCTGGGGTTGAATGTGGGACTGATTCCACATAAATCACAAGGCTAGGAAAATCAGAGTACTATTGAAGGAGAAGAAAGAAATAGAGGCTAGGAATGTTTGTTTGCTATAAGAAGAAGACCATTTTCAAGTTCCTATTTTGAGTCTGTCACTACCCTTGCTACTTTCGTATTGTCTTATTGGTATTCCCATCCTCCATGGAACCCATTATGAACACTGATAATTTCAGCTAGCATTGATGAAAATGTCTTGCGTATTCTGTCCACCCTCAGATTTATTTTCACATTTTCCCATAAAAATGTATTAGTCTGTTTTCTATTGCTGTAACAGGATACCTGAGACTGTGTACTTTATAAGGAAAAGAGGTTTGTTTAGCTCACAGCCTTGGAGACTGAAAGTTCAAGATTGTGTGGGCTCATTCCCATTCTGTTTGGCTCTGGCAAGGGCCTTCTGGCTATATTCCTACTTGGCAGAAACCATCATAGCAAGAGCACATGCAAGGGGGACAGAGCAGTCACCTGGTGAGATAGGAAGCCAGAGGGATTGGAGGCCGGCTTGCTTTTTGTTTTGGTTTGGTTTGGTTTGGTGTGGTTTGGTTTGGTTTGGCTGTGCTGGTGAATGAATGCAGAACTTGAGCTTTTTATAGCAACCTGATCTTATAGGAACTACCCAGCGTCCTGAAGAAGCTACATTAGTCCCTTTCAAGGGAAACACCCCCCAGTGACATATTATCTTCCATTAGGCATCACCTCTTACAGGTTCCACCACTTGGACATTGCCACACTGCCACCAAGCTTCCAACACGTGTGACTTTGGGGGACACACTGTTCCTAATCATAGCAGAAGCTATGAAAACAGTAAGTAACATTTTTTGTCATTGTCATGACTAAGTAACCAGGTAGAGAGATGTCTGCAAACCCTACAGCCATCCTGCTTGGAGCAGGGAAGTTCCCTCCGTTACCCACATCCCCTTTTGAAAAGAGTTTGCTTCCGCAACCTCTGCTGAGCAGTCAGGAGACCACTCTCCTGATCCCTTGTCTAGCTGTCTTTCCCAAAGAAGGCCATCAGAGTCTCCTCTGAATACCTGGCACTGTGACTCAGGGGCTGAACTCAGTCTCTGTTGGCAACTTGCATTGCAGAGTCCTGGGGCTGGAGCAGCTACACATACATCAGAGCAGACAGAGCCACCTGCAGCCTGCAGTGAAGAAAACACCAAAAGTAGTGAGTGATAAGGACCCAGGTGCCTCCAACAAGGCACAGAGAGGAAGCCTGAGCTGGGAACCCACAGTGCCCACTCACAGTCCCTCCTGAAGCTCAGCTTCGCTCACTGTTCTCAGGTTCCATGAGCCACCCCAATACCTTTTCAGTGAACTGCTTTTTTGGCGTGAGCTAGTATGAGCAAATGTCTATTCCTTGCAGCCAAATGATCCCAGAAGAAGACACTCAGGTGAAGGCAAAGAGTTGTCATGAGTCTGGTTTTCTTGAGACAGACATCCATTTTGAAATGTTCTTTTCTCTCGAGGCACCCTTTCCATACAGTTAGCATGGTCATTGTCACCCTGAATTCTGGTTAATCTCTTTCTACCCTTCTCACCATGCTTTGAAATTCCTGAAGACAGGGACTATTTCTTTTTTGGTCTTCAGACCCCCAGTGGATGGTCAGAGTGTGGAGTAAAGGTTAATTGCACTGGATTCCACAGGTGAGTTCAGGTTCAAATGACTCTCAGTGAGCTATCCTCAGTGGGTTCCAGCCAAGGAGAGGAATGGAAAGAAAGCAGAAACCATGTTACCTGGCAAATCAACTTTCCCTTCCCATTGTCTATCAAAGAAACTGACTTATCCATACTTTGGAAAAGGAATGTGTGCACATGAAAACCCCACTTAAATATATAGGTCAGGTCAGGCTGGGGATATAGCTCAGTTGGTAGAGTGTTTGCCTTGCAAGCACAAAGCCCTGGGTTCAATCCCCAGCACTGCAAAAAAAAAGTGTGTGTGTGTGTGTGTGTGTGTGTGTGTGTACCACTAAGGTGCATCTCAGTGGTAGGGCACTTGCTAGTATGTGCAAGGCCAGTGGAAGGAAGGAGAGAGGGGAGAAAGAGAGTAAGAAAGGGAAGAAAGCTTGTTAGTTACTAACTTAGTTAATTAATTAGTTATAGGATATGCAAAGAAACAAGGAAGTGTAATCCATAAGCAAGAAAAACACAGGCAGTAGAAATCACCTATAAGGTATCACAGATGTCTGCTTTAACAGAGATTTCAAGGCAATTGTTTAAAATATGGTCAAAGAAATAAAGGAAACCATGCTTAAATAAGTAAAATGACAATGTCTCCCTGAACTAAAAAAAAAAAAATCAGTGAAGAGGTAGAAGTTAATGCCACCCCCACTGGGATGACTATTATCAAAAACAAAAGCAGAATCAAGTATGGGCAAAGATAAAGAGAAATTGGAACTCTTGTGCACTGTTGGTGAGAATGTAAAGTGTGGAAAGCAGTATGGCAATTTCTTTAAAAAATAAAGCTAGAAGCCAGGTGCAATGGCACCCTATAATCCCAGTGGCTTGGGAGGCTGAGGCAGGAGGATCACAAGTTCAAAGCCAGCCTCAGCAACTTAGCAAGGTGCTAAGCAACTCAGTGAGACCCTGTCAAAACAGGGCTGGGGATGGGGCTCAGTGGTCGAGTGCCCCTGAGTTCAATCCCCAGTACTGCCTGCCCCCTAAAATTATATCATCTCTGAACCTAGATAATTTTACTTATTCCCTTCCAATTTGGGTATCTCATTTCTTTTCTTGCCTTATGACTCTGGCTAGGATTTCCATTACTGTGTTGAATAGAAGTGGTGAAAGCCGGCAAACTTGACTTATTCCTAATTTTAGAGAAACAGCTTTCAGTCTTTCACCACTGAGTTTGACCTTCCTGGTAGTTCTTTTTTTTATTTTTTAGTTGTCAATATTTAAAATACAAAATAGGGCTGGGGATGTGGCTCAGTGGTTGAGTGCCCCTGAGTTCAATCCCTGGTTCCCCCCAAAATAAATAAATAAATAAAGTCAAAATTTCCACATGATCCAGAAATTCCACTTCAGGATACATAACAACAACAACAACAGAAAGATTAAAAGCAGGGTTACACTAATGTTCATAGTAGCATAATTCACAGTAACTTTAACATGGAAGAAATCCAGGTGTCCATCTGCAGGTAAATGAATAAGCAAAATATTGTATATATTTTAGTAATGGAATATTACTATTATTCTGCCATTAAAAGGAAGGGGACCAGGCATGTATCTGTAGTCTTAGCTATTCAGGAGGCTGAGATAGGAGGATTTCTGGAGCCCAAAAGTTGGAGGCCAGTCTGAGCCTCCTTACTATTTTTGAGGCAAAGTAAGACATGCCTCAAAAAGAATTTCTTCAATGTGCGACAATATGTCCCTTAAAGACATTAGGCTAAGTGAAATAAGCTACTCTAAAAACACCAAACATGGTATGGTTCCATTAATCTCAAGGTATTAGAATAGTCAAAATTATAGAGACAGAATGGTGGATGCCAGTGGTGGAGGAGATAGGGAGCTATTATTTAAGGGGTGTATAGTTTCAGTTTAATAAGATGAAAGGAGTTATGGAGATGGGTGGTGGTGATAGTTGCATATTATGAATGTATTTAACATCCCTGAACTGTACACTCAAAGTGTAATGTGGTAAATGCTGTTATGAAAAATTGGGGGGAAAGCAGATGGGTGAAAAAAGATACTGCTCAACCGTCCCCCAACACTGGCACGATCTCCTCACTGACACTGACCGCAAAACTCTGCTGTGTCTACATGAACATCGGCAAAGCGGACTAAGGGATGACAACTATGACCAGGGACAAAAGGGGATGTTTCACAGTAATAAAGGAGTCAATTTCCAAAAAGACATAACAATCCCAAAAGTGTCTGAACCTACCAGCAAAACTTCAAAACAAATGAAGCAAAACCAAACATAATCGAAAGAATAATTAGCCTAGAAATATAATTAAGGATGTCAACACTGCTCTCATTAATCAGTTGAACAAACACAGAAGACTTGATTCTCAACCAGCTGGATCTGATTGGCATTTAGAAGATTGCTCTGTACGACAAAAGACACACGTTCTCCGTAAGTGCCCACAGAGTGCTCAACGACACGCACTGCGGACGGTGCCCGAGGCAGGTCTCCACAGATGTGCAGGAATTGAAGTCACGCGAGGGGTGTTCTCTGGAACTAATGGAACTAGATTAGGTATCAATAACAGAAAGAATGTACAACCCGAGAAACAATTGTACTCCACTCATGTACGATGAATCAAAAAAAAAAAAAGAAAAATGAAAAAGAATAATAAATTTTTAAAAATAACAGAAAGCTCTCTGGAAAACCCACAAATATTTGGAAATTAAACAACATATTTTCTAATAATCCCTGGCCCCAAAAAAGCTAAAGGGAAACTAGAAAAAGTCTTGAGCTGAATAAAACATATCAAGACATGTGAGATGTAGCTAAAGCAAAGAATAAAGGAAATTTTATAGCTTTAAATACTTATTTAGGAAAGAAGAGGAGTTAGAAATCAATGACCTAAGCGTCTACCCTATGAAACTAAACAGAGCGAATTAAAAGAACACGAGGAAATAGTAAGGATGAGTGAGGAAACCAAAAAAATAGAAAAAAGAAAAACAATAGAGAAAAATCAATGATATCAAAATTGGTATTATGGGGAAATCAATAATTTTGATCAATGATATCAAAATTGGTATTATGGGGAAATCAATAATATTGATAATTAGACTAACTTCTAAAAAAAAGAGAGAAGACACAAATGATCCATCACCAGGAATAAAATGGGGACATCACTACAGATCCTATAGACAATAAAATAAAAATGAGAATATTGGAGCTGGGGTTGTGGCTCAGTGGTAGGGCACTTGCCTGGCATGTGTTAGGCCCTGAGTTTGATCCTCAGCACCACATATAAATAAATAAAAATAAAAGATCCAATGACAACTAAAAAAATATTTTTTTAAAAAATGAGAATATTATGAACAACTTTATATCCAAACATTCACAACTTAGATAAATATAAAAATTCTTTAAAAATACAAATGACCAAAATCAATTTAAGAAAAAAATAAAACCTAAATAGCTTTACGTTTCTTATAGCAATAGTTCTCATGCTTCATTAGGATCATCTGAGTTTGATCCCATTTGTCTGGGTGAGGTGAAGGAGAAAAATTTTTAATAGGTTCTCAGATAAATGTAATGCTGCTGACCTCTTTACCGCACATTGAGAATCACTGACTTTGTTTTGCCCTTTCTTTCCATTTTTCCAAGGTTTTTGTCTTTACTTCTTCTGTTCCCTCCTCCCCAGCTCTACCGAGGTATAATTGACACATACGAATGATGGATGTTTTAGGTGTACAACATGACGTTTTGATATTCACATGCATTCTGAAATGGTTAGCACTAGTTGGCATCCATTACTTCTTATAGTTACTATTCTGTGAGTTTTGATGGAGTGGGGTTGGAGAGAACACATGTTTTAACCTTTGCAAATTTCAAGTATATAATGCAGTATAAATAACTTCAGTCACCAGGCTATGCATGAGCTCTCTAGAACATTCATCCTAAACAACTACCCTCTGATCACCCTTTCCCCATCTTTCTCCCACTTCACAACCCCTGGCAACCCATCTTCTACTCAATGTCTGCCTACTTCAGTGTTTTTTAGATTCCACATGTAATTAAGTATTATTACATTTTCCATAATGTCCTCCAGGTCCATTGATGTTGATACAAATGATAGCACTTCCTTCATTTTTAAGGCTGAATAATATTCCATCATGTGTGTGTTTTCTTTATCCATTCATTTCTCAGTGGACATTTCTGATGGTTCCATATCTTGACTATTGTGAATAATGCTGTAACAAACATGGGAATGCAGATATCTCTCTTTTAAATTAATTTTTTATTTGTTCTAATTGGTTATACATGACAGTAGAATGCATTTTGATACATTACCCACAAATGGATCGTAACTTCTCATTCCTCATGGCTGTACCTGGTGCTGAGTCATACCAGTAGTGTAATCATACATGTATATAGGGTAATAAGGTCTGTCTCATTCTACTGTCCTTCCCATCCCCTCTGCCCCACCACTTCCCTCTGCACAATCCAAAGTTCCTCATTCTTCCCTACCCCCCCCCTCCGCCCACACTATAGATCAGCATCCACTTATCAGAGAAAACATTTGGCCTTTGGATTTGGGGGACTGGCTTATTTCACTTGGCATGATGTTCTCTAGTTCCATCCATTTGCCTGTAAACGCCATAATTTCATTCTTCTTTAAGGCTGAGTAATATTCCATTGTGTATAAACATACACCACATTTTCTTTATCCATTCATCTGTTGAAGGGCACCTAGGTTGGTTCCATAGTTTAGTTATTGTGAATTGAGCTGCTCTAAACATTGATGTGGCTGTGTTACTGTAGTATGCTGATTTTAAGTCCTTTGGGTATAAACTGAGGAGTGGGATAGTTGAGTCAAATGGTGGTTCCATTCCAAGTTTTCTTAGGAATCGCCATACTGCTTTTCAGAGTGGTTGGCAGATATCTCGTTGAGGCCCTGATTTCAGTTACATTTTGAGGACATTCCATACTGTTTCCATAATGGCTGTTCTAATTTGCACTCTCAACAACAGAATCTAAAGGTTCTCTTTTCTCCATGTCATCACCAACACGTGTTATCTTTTTACTTAATAATTGTTTTAATTATACATATTTTTGGAGTATACTATGAAAATTGTGTGTGTGTGTGTGTGTGTGTGAAGATTGAATTAGGGCAGTTAGCAATTCCTACAGGGAATCAGAGTAGTTAGCATCTCCTTAAACTTATTAATTTTTTACCCTGTAATAACTGAATATATTGATAAGGTATAGTCTGATATATCCATATACATATTCAATATATAACTGATTGAATCAGGGTAACTGGTGCTTCTATCTTCTTATCATTACTTTGGTTCTCTCCTGTTTGTTTAAAATGTATAATAGATCATTGTGAACTATACAGTGCCCCCACTGTGCTATAAAACACCAGAATTTGTTCCTTTTAGGTGTGTTTTGGTACCTACCATCCACCTTTCCTTTATCCCTCCTACCCAGACCCTTCCCAGCCCAGCCTCTAGAAGTCACCATTTTACATTCAGATCACTATTTTAGCCAGGTGTGGTGGCGCATACTTGTAATCCCAGTGTCTGGTGAGGCTGAGACGGGAAGATCAGCAACTTAGCAAGGTCCCCAGCAACCTAGAGAGACCCTGTCTCAAAATAAAAAATAAAAAGGGCTGGAGATGTGACCCAGTGGTAAAGGGCCTTTGGGTTCAGTCCCTGGTGCTAAAAAACAAAACAAAACAAAAACAGATCAACTATTTTTGGCATCCCACAAATGAGAGAGAATAAGCAGTGGCCTTTTCAAGACAGCTCCAAACAGGGATGAGGTGATAACTCGGTGTGACTTTGATTTCGTTTTGCTGATGGTTAGTGATGTTGAACACTCTTCACGTAACTACTAGCCATTTGTATGTCTTCTTTGAAGAAATATCTATTCAAGTCCTTCACCCGTTTTTAATTGGGTTATTGGTTTTTGAGAATCAGAGTCTAAATAAAATTGCATTTGTTCAAGAAAACCCTTTCCAGAGAGTTCCATTTACACGTTGGCTGCATGAGGAATTCTATGGACCTGCTCCCCAGAGAAACAAGCGTAACCAGAACGAGTATTTCTAAAAACCAATCATTTAACGTTCATGGAAATTGTCTTAAGGGCATACAGCAAATGAAGAAACATTTATTCAAGAAAATCAATTAAAAACTGGTTAAAAGAAAAACAATGAGTCGGGGGCATATGAACCAGTCTTCTTTCACCCTGGCCCCTCCCGGCGCAACAGGAGAGAACCCCCACTCTAAGTAGGTCAGCCAAGAGTACAGGTTCCCTCTCCTCCAGCCACATACATGGCTATGGTATCTTCCCAGGAGGGTCAGGCCACCAGTATTCTTCTCCCCAAACTCTAGTTACGGTTTAAGAGGCTAAATTCCAGGCAAGTGTGGTCAAGAGGTTTGGGACTCCGTTCTCCCATCCAGGAGCACACATAGACAGGGCACACCGAGAAAACTTAGCCTCAGTTACCCTCATTACCTATTCATGGGGCTGACATTCAATGTTAGGAAAGACAAGCTGAGAAGACCAGAGGCTACCACCTTCACCCAGTGTCCTCCTAAAGCACTGGTGTCACTCAAAAGCGAGACCCAGGTGTGGAGTATGGCTCAGAGATTTTCCCCAGGATGAAGGACCAACTCTAAGAACAGAAATTTCTGAAGCTCTCCCTGAAGGAACTGACTTTATTTTAAACAGTGTAAAGAAGTCTAAGCCTAAGAGCCTAAGCCTAAGAGAGCCTGAGCCTCTCAAATGCAATGGAGGGGGTTTTTTTAAGCTAAAGAAAGATGGTAGCTTCATGAGACCCCCATGCTCAACTCTGAAACCACTGGTTTGCCAGAAAGAACCAGGGAAACAGATTTCTAAGAAGAGCCTTTCTGTCAAAACTAACCTTAAACACTGGCCTCAAGACTACCACTAACAGAATCAGACTTGAGAGGAATTTGGATTCCAGGGCATTGTCGAAATGAAGAGACGAATCAGCCATCAATCAGTGAGCCTGCAGATGGGTGTCATCATGGAGAGATGGAGGAAAACAGGGCTAAGACCACTATCACGATTGGGTTGTCAGGAGCATGCCCAATGCTGTGTGCAGCTTTGCAGGGACTCCATCCACTCAAACCATCTAGACAATCACTGAACAAATAAAAAGCAAATAAGAGCAAGTCCTGGAAGGGCAGACAGAATCTGCATCATCTAAAATGTCCAATTTTCAACCAAAAACACTAAGAATCTTTAATGCAAGGAAACATGAAAATATAAACTGTAGGCAGGAAAGACACAGGCAGTAGAACTGTGTGCAAGACAGCCACACACTGGATTTGACAAAGATTTCAAAACAACCTTTTAACATATGTTCAAAGAAGCAAAGAAACCCATACTTTAAAAAGTATGATGACAATGTCTCATTTAATAAAAGATCAGTGGAGAGGTAGAAATTATTTTAAAGAGGCAAATGAAAATTCTGGAGTTGAAAAATATGAAAACTGAAATTAAGAAAAATAATAGAGTGGCTCAACAATAGATAACTGGCAGAAGAATCAACAAACCTGAAGAAAGATCAAGATAGAGCCTGGCATAGTGGTGCACACCTGTAATCTAGTGATTGGGAGGCTGAGGCAGGAGGATATCAAATTGGAGGCTAGTTTCAGCAACTTAGTAAGGCCATAAGTGACTTAGCAGGACCCTGTCTCAAAATAAAAAATAAGGGCTGGGATGTGGCTCAATGGTACAGCACTTGCCTGGCATGTGTGGGGTCCTGGGTTCAATCCTCAGCACCACATATAAATTAATTAAATGGCTAGTCAATTAATTAATTAAAAGTCCATTGATAACTAAAAAAAAATTTTTTTTAAATAAAAAGGGCTGGGGAGCCAGGCATGGTGGCGCACGCCTGTAATCCAAGCGACTTGGGAGGCTGAGTCAGGAGGATCACGAGTTCAAAGCCAGCCTCAGCAACTTAGCGAGGCCCTTAGCAACTCTGTGAGACCCTGTCTCTAAATAAAATACAAAATAGGGCTGGGGATGTGGCTCAGTGGCCAAGTGTCCCTGAGTTCAACCCTGGTTCCAAAATAAATAAATAAATAAATAAATAAATAAATAAATAAATAAATAAAAATTAAAAAATAAAAAGGGCTGGGGATGTAGCAAAGCACCTCTGGGTTCAATCCCCAGTACCCAAAACAAAAAACAAAACCCTGACATATGTATAAATGGAAATTCAGAAAGAGAGAGTGAAAAAATATATATTATACACACACACACACACAAACACACACACACACATATATATATATATATACACACACACACAAAACTTTCCATATTCAATGAAAAATATTAATTTGCACATCTAAGGTGCTTAACAAATTTCAAGTAGGAGAAACACAGTCCACATATAGACATATAACTGTAAAAATGCTGAAGAATGAAAACAAAGAGAAAAATATTGAAAACTGTAAGAAAAATAATAGTTGACATACAAAATAGGAAACCCAATAAGATTAACAGGTGACCTCTCATCGGAAACGATGGTGACCAGAGACAGTGGGATAACATATTCAAAGTGCTTAAAGAACGCCAAGCAAGAATTCGATAGCCAGCAAAACTACTCCTAAAAACATGAAGAAGAAAGTAAGATGCACCCAGAGAAATGAAAATGGACAAAAGTCATTGCTATTAGAAATGACCTATTTAAAAAGTACTAAAGGGAATCCAGGCTTAAATGAAAAGGCACTAGACAATAACTCAAATCAGCACGAAAAGATAAGAACCACTGGAAAACGTAACGCCACCAGTAAATGTATAAATGTATTTTTTGCTTATGGCTCTTTTTTTTCCTCCTATCTGATTTCAAAGACGTCACATAAAGCAATGATTATACATCTGGACATTTTATTCTTCATAATACTATTGTAAATGGAATTTTTCTTAATTTCATTTCCAGAATATTCACCGCTAGTGTATAGAAGTTCCAATGAACTTTTTTATTGATCTTATCTCCAGCAACCTTGATGAGCTCTTATTCATTCTAATGGCTTTTTGTAGTAGAATCTTTAGGATTTCATACGTAGACAATTATTCCATTTACACATGGATATAGTTTTACTTCTTCATGTCTAATCTGGATGCCTTACACTTCTTTCTCTTCACTAATTTCCCTAGTTAGAACCTCTAATAAAATGTTAGAGGTGGAAAAAACAGACAGCTTTGTCTTCTTATTGATCTTAGGGGGGTATTAGTCAGACTTCCATTACTATAACAAAATCCTGAGGTAATCAACTTACAAAGAGATTGACTCAGAATTTGGAGGCTTCAGTCCATGATTGGTTAGTCCTATGCCTTGGGCCTGTGGTGAGGCAGTCTGTTATGGCAGGGAGCACATGGTGAAGTGAATCCTCTCACCCCAAGGCTGAGATGCCAAAAGGGGAAAAAGGAAGAGGAAGGGCCTGGGTTCCCACTATCACCTTCGTGGGCATGTCTCCCAATGACCACTCACTGGGCTCTGCCTCTTAAAGGCTCCGCCACCTCCCAATAGCACCCCCTGATGGGGACCAAGTCTTTACCATAGGGACCTTTCAGGGACATTTATCCAAACCATAGTGGGGATGGGGGGGAGGCGCGTTTCAGTCTTTCAACATTAAGTATGATATTAACTGTTTTTTTTTTCATAAATTCCTTTTATCAACTTCAGGAGTTTTATTCCTAGTTTTTTGAGCTTTTTTTAAATGAATGATCATTACCTAGAGGCCAATCTGAAGAATATGTTGAGTGAGGTGCATGAGTATCTAGATGATGTTGGTGAATTCTGTTTCCTGGATGGCCAGAATACTTTCTTTCAGAGACAAGCAGAGTAGTCTCTGAACGCATCACTATGAGAAAAAAGATTATACTATGTATGTTTGCCTCCACTGGAGTATGCTGCTTATTCCCCTGTCTTCAAACCACGCCCCCTGTCTTCCACAATCGAATCTGGAGTATCATAGAATTTACAGGGAGAGGGGGAGAGAGAGAGAGAGAGAGAGAGAGAGAGAGAGAGAGAGAGATTCCTAATGAAAAAGTAGCAGCAGATATTTCTTTTTCTTTCTTTTGCAGTACTAGGGATTGAACCCAAGGGTGCTCACCAATCTACACCTCCAGCCCTTTCCTTTATTATTTCGAGACAGAGTCTTGCTAAGTTGCTAAGGCTGCCCTCGAACTTGCTATCTTCCGGACAGCCTCCTGAGTCCCTGGGATTACAGATGTGCTCCTCTATGCCTGGCTTCTGTATTTTTCTGCTTGGGATGAAGTGGGTGGTCATAAACTTCAGAAAAGTTAATTACATGTCATCAGGGAATGGCAAATTAAAACAGCAAGCTGATATCACTACATGACTATTAGAGTGGCAAAAATCCAAAACCTTGAGGACATGATGTGCTGGCAAGGATACAGGCCAACAGAAATCTCCATTTGTCACTGGTGGGAACACAAAATGGTACAGCCACTTTGGAAGACAGTTTGGCAGTTTCTTCTAACTTAAATATGCTCTTACCATTCAATCCAGCAGCTCCACTTCTTGGTCTTTCATTGAAATGAGTTGAAAATTTAAGTCCACACTAAAATGTGCACACAGATGTTTATAGAAGATCTAGTCAAAAGTGCCAAACTTGGAAGCAATCACGAAATTCTTGGGTAGGAATGAATTAATAACCTGTGGTACATCTAGGCAATGAAATATTACTTGTCACTGAAAAATGAGCAAACCAACCATGAAAAGACATGGAAGGATCTCAGATACATATTACTAAGTGGAAGAAGGCAATACGAAAATGTGCTACTATGGTTTGGGTATGGTTTGAGAGTTCATATGTTAAAATTTAATCCCATTGTGAGGTATTAAGAGGGTAGAAACTGAATTCAACTATGGTGTTTAGAGGTGGCCTTTGGGGAGTGAGTAGGATCAGGTAAGTTCATCCATGTGGTACCCCATGGGACCCATTCACACATGCTCCCTGGCTCTTGCCACATCATACCCTGGGCCACCTCAGGATTCTATCAGCTAGAAAGCCATAACCATCCGCAGGCCCCCAATGCTGGGGCAGAACTGTGAGCCAAACTAAACCTCTTTTCTTTACAGAACTTGCTCAGTCTTGGGTATTGGCACTAGTAGCAAGAGAAAATGGACTCAGGTAGCTACATAATGGATGATTCTTTTCCTATATGACTTTTTGGAAAAGGCAAATAAATAGTAACCAAGGCCAGTGGCTGTGAAGCATTGAAGGGGAGGTAAGACTTAATAAGCAAAGAACAGAGGATTTTAGGGCAGTAAAAATACTATGTTACTGAACTATTGTGAGGGATACATAGCATTATCCATTTGTCTGAGCCCACAGTATATACTGCACCAAGAGTGAACCCTAATGCAATGACAGACTTTGAGTGATAATGACATGTCAATGTAGGCTTATCATTTGCAATAAATGTACCTTTCTGGCAGAGAATGTTATAATGAGGTAAACTGCAGCAAAGATGAGAGATCTTTATACTTTCCTATTTCTTTGTGAATCTAAAACTTCTGTAAAAAATGTCCGTGTTTCAAAGGTCAATTAAATCAGTCCTTTACAGACTGACCTCAAAACTCACAAAGCAGATGAAATGCAGAGTATATGAGCCTAGCATATACAAGCAATATAGTAAAGCAGTGAGAATCACTACTTTCCATGGTCAAGTTTGGTTTTTCTTGATTGACAACCATTAAAGGGACTCAGCATATTAGCGGCTGAGATTTCAACATAAATCACTACCTTATTAGTATTTCTGTGATATTTTAGGTTAATGCAAAACTTCAGTGCACAATATTCTAAGAATTCAAATGCAAAACAATTAGTGAGTCATCTGTAAATCTAAGCTGCTTTCTATCTGGACTCCCCCCAAAAATGTAGTGGCACTTATCACATTAAGATATTTCAAATTAATTTTCCATTCACATATATAATGCACTCCATTAAACCCAAGTTATAATGCACATTATTTTCTAATATTTTTTAATGTCTTTCCAAGAGATTAGGAGGATGGACGCACAGAAGCACAGGATTCTGCCTGGGCATCATTACTTGCCAGGAGCAAGACCTTGGGCACATTATCTGTGTCTCAGTTTCCTGAACTGTAAATAGATTAAAACAATAGTCTTATCCGATAGGTTTCTGAAAGCATTAAATGAGTTAATAATTTATAGTTCTTAGAACAGTGCCAGCCACAGAGCAAGCACCTAAGAAATATTTATTGCTATTATTAACACTTTATTAATTAATTTATTAATGATATTAATTTATTTATTGCTATTATTAATTTTGACACTTCCTAAAAGGGAGTTTGGCTCTTATAATTGTTCTTTTTACCCTCTGTTATAAAATGTTTACCCCTGATATGACTAAATTATGTATTCATAGAAAGCTCCAGGCCCCTCCTCTTTCTGGTCTATGACTGTTTGAAAATACTTAGTGCCATCAGCAAAAAAGCAAAGTTAACTTCACAGAGCATTAGCTCTCCTGAACTTGCCAAGCATGGTCCCAGGAAGACTATTTGCCCAGGCCCTCCTCGCAGCATGAAGTCTCCTCCCTCCCCAATCAGACTTTCCTGGCCTCCGTAAGTAAAAGAAAGCCCCTGTGTTAGCTTCTCATCACCATCACAAATACCTGAGGAAAACAACTCAGAGGAGGAAAGATTTATTTTGGCTCATGGTTTCAGTCCATGGTTGGCTGGCTCCAAGGCACATCATGGTAGAAGGGACTGGAGGAGGAAAAGTGCTCAGCTCAGAGCAGCCAGGAAGGAGAGAGAGACCGAAGGAGAAGGGGTCCGGCATAAGAAGTACCCTTCCGGGACACTCCCTCAGTGACCTCCTTCCTCCAGATAGGCCCCCCTCCTAAAATTTTCACCATCTCCCATAATGGCATCAAATTATGAATCCATCAGTGGATTAACCCACTGATGATGTTAGCATCCTCATGATCCAGTCATTCCCCAAAAGCCCACCTAGGAAAATTGCTGCAATGGAACCAAGCCTTCAACCATGAGTCTTTTGGGGACACCTCATATCTCAAACAAAAACAGCCCCCTTCTTCCTATCCCCTTGACTTTTCCACTTTTATTTTCTTTATAATATTTATTACTATCTTGTTTGCCTATTATTTTTTATTCCTCCTCCTTAGCACAAGCCTCATGTCCTCAGTGCCTAGAACACCAGGCATCCATTAGACAATAACTGTTTGTTAATTAATAAAGTTGCACTTAATAGAATGCTCTCTATGGTTTGGATGTGGCTTCCCCCCAGAGGTTCACACATTAGGAACTTTGTCCTCAGTGTGGGGATGTGAGAGTTGGTGGGACCTTTAAGAGGTGGAGCTTAGTGGGAAGTTAAGTCATTTGGAACATTGCCCTTGGAAGAGAGGAGGGGTCTCATGGGACCTTGTCTAGTTCCCCTAAGAGAAAGTCATTACAAAAGAGCAAGCCTAGTCCCTGAATTCCTCTAACTTCCTGTTTTACTGTGTGATCTCTCCCATCTGCCATGAGGCCCTCACCAGAGGCTGAATAAATGAGGCCACTGAATTTAGACCTTTAGACTACAAAACTGTAAGTTAAATATAGGAACTTTTTTTTTAAACCTACTACCTAGTTTCAAGTAGTTTGTTGTAGCAACAGAAAATGGACTCATGCATGAACCCTCATCAAATGTGCTGAAAGGATAAATTTCCCTGGAGATGTCATGGAAAGACTAAAGGAGAACGAGATCTCCCATGGCCAATCAAAACATAATTAAAAATTTCCTCTTAAAAAATGAATAAATTCATTACCTCTTACATAAGGAAAACTAGTTTTACTATAAATCCATAATCACTAACCTCATTGCCCAGAAATCCTATTGTGTTGCTGGCCAACGTATGCTTTCTTACAAAAACTACCTCTAATCTTCTCCCCTCTTTGAAATAGTTGAGTCTCCTCTCCTTACTACACCATCAGTAGGTAAACCCATGCATGAGTTATGCAAAGTTGTGTAACAAACTCCTCCAAAATTTAGTGACTTAAAACATTAAAAGCATGTATTCTCTCACAGTTCCTCTCCTTGTTCAGGAATCCAGGTATGAATTAGCAGGGTGCCTCTGGCTCAAGCTGTCTCATTAAGTGTCAATCTGTGAGCAGGACCTAAGTTCTCATCTGAATCCTCAGTGGAAGTAGGACCTCTTCCAAACCTCTTCAGGCAGTTTGGGGCAGTATTCAGCACCTGGTAGGACTTGGGCTAGAGGATTCCCTCAGTGCCTTGTCTTGTGGTTCCATCCAAGGGGCGGCTCACAACATGGCTGCTCGGTTTCCTCAGACTCACAGGGTAGTCTTATGCAGACAAGAGGGTGTGTTCATTTCTATCTTGGTAG
Organism: Glaucomys volans; assembly: GCA_020662805.1. Classification (NCBI taxonomy): domain Eukaryota; kingdom Metazoa; phylum Chordata; class Mammalia; order Rodentia; family Sciuridae; genus Glaucomys; species Glaucomys volans. The sequence continues at coordinate 634,778 of JAJEJO010002366.1, forward strand.
CTTATAGCAACAGAGCTTTATTCTCTGTCTGGGGCCCAGAAGTATGAAATCAAGTCTCCCTCTAAAGGTTAGATTTAAGGAAAAATTCTTCCTTGATTCTTCCAGCTTCTGGTGGTTTCTGGCTTATGACTATATAACTTCAATCCCTTCCTCCATCTTCCCATGATCTTCCCCTTGTGCATCTCAAATCTCTCTCTGCTTCCTTTTGGAAGGTCCCAGTATCATCCAGGATATTCTTAAGATTCTTAATTTAATTCTATCCATAAATTCCCTTTTTCTAATGAACATTACATTCACAGGTTCAGAGTGGACATATCATTTGGGAGCTTCAACCCACTACTATATCCGGCTCAGCGACTGGCACCTTCTTCCAACAGGTTGTTCAAGACAGAAACTTCCTATGTTCATGCTCTCTTTTCACTTGTTCTCAGTATCCAAAGCATCCACAGATTGTTTTACTACTCAACATACTAGTATTTGTTCACTCTGCCTCTCGACTACAGCCCAGTAGGAGTTATCATTTGCTCCCCCTCAAGAGCTCTAAAGCAACCTTCTGCCCACAGCTTCTCTGTGTCCTACACCCATTCCCACAGGGCGCAATGGGGTTGTTGAAAATGCAGATCTCAGCGAGGCATGGTGGCGCACACCTGTAATCCCAGCACTTGGGAGGCTGAGGCAGGAGGATCGCGAGTTCAAAGGCAGCCTCAGCAACTTAGCGAGGCCCTAAGCAACTCAGTGAGACCCTGTCTCTAAATAAAATACAAAATAGGGCTGGGGATGTGGCTCAGTTGTCGAGTGCCCCTGGGTTCAATCCCCAGAGCCAAAAAAAAAAGAAAATGCAGATCTCATCATGCTGCTAATCTCCCCACCTGCCTGCTTACTGCTCTCAGAAATGGTCTAATAACAAGTAATCTACATGAAAAATCAAAATGTTATCAGAGGATACATTTTAAACTGTGAAACCTTTAAGGTGGTGGTATATAACAGGGAAAATGTTGTAAAATAACTCAAAAGAGTCACTACAAAAAGATTGGCACTTTCAATGGAGTTTAACTCAGCCATAAAGAAGAATGCGATTATGGCATTTCCTGGTAAATGGGCAGAATTGAAGAACATCGTGCTAAGTGAAATCAGCCAGTGTTAGAAAATCCAGGGTCAAATTTTTTTCCCTCCTATGTGGAAGCTGGAGCAAAAATGAGGAAAAGAAGGAGGGGAGGATCAGATATCATGAAGATAAAGGGAAGATCAATAAAACAGGAGAGATTGAAAGGGAGGGAGGAAGGACAGGAAAGGGAAAGAAATGCAGAATGAAATTTTTTTTTAAATCACACTATGTGCATATATAAATATACCACAGGGAATTTCACCTTTATGTGTAAGTAAAAAGAACCAATCAAAAATTAATAAATAGATAAGGGAAAGGCAGGTCAGTAGAGGAGAGGAAGGAGGGGAGGAGACAGGGAGGAAATGAATTGAAATCAGATTCCATGCACGTGTGACTTCTGTCAGAATGAACCCAACAACTATGTGTAACTTTAATACTCTAATTTAAAAAAGAGAAAAAAACACAGAAAAGTTGGTGACTTTGAACTTGGCCCGTTCTGCATCCGAAAATGTTACACGATGACCTTCCTAAGGCCCTTCTCCAGTTTTAGAAAACAAAGTTGCTGGGAACTGACGCTAAACAAGCATCAACCACTCATCACGTCGCGAATGCCGAGAAGGCTGGGATCCCGTCTGAGTATTTGTGCCAGAAGCATTTTAAACCTGTCATCCGGGCTAGGCTCCTGCTCATCTCTTCTTATAACTCTGCTGCTCTAATACCTGAATGTGAGCTGTCCAAGTGCCTTCAGAATGAAGTGCTTCCAAGTTGCCAACTTTTATATTCCTGTCACTTCAAAGCAGTCTACTCCAATTTATGTTCTAATAATAACTAAGTGGAGACCTTACAAGTTCAATGGAAGCAAATCTCTAGCATTAAAAAAAAAAAAGTGACATTCACCAATCAATCATGAACCGCCTTCTGGGTGGGAACCCATGATCTATTCAGCACTGAGCTAATTCTACTCTGGCCTTTGGCAAGGCTTTTGGCCCCCAAGCAGGGAGAGGAAAGGAAGGTGATTTTATACCGTAAAACGTTCCCTTCACAATTTCTGTTCTTCAGGGTAGGCTCAATCTGTTGCCATAACGAACAGCTCTGAAATAGTGAAATAATGAAGAGTTGTTTCCTACTCTTGTTATATATCCAGCAGGTTAGCTAGGACTTCCCAGCATGGAAAGTTCCACCCTTCTAGACAAAATGGTGGAGCAGGCACAGATAGGGATGTGCTTGGTCACGATGACCAAGGGAGAGATGGCTTCTGAGGGTCTCCCTCCAATAGCTAAATGCCTCGTTTTTTTTTACAACTCGTTGATCAGGATAGTCATAAGGCCCAACCCAACCCCAGGGGGCTAGACAGTGCACCCCATAGTGTGCCTGGACACAGGGAGCAAGCACTAAACATGACCATCAGCCCTCCGATCATTACAGATTTGGACCACCCTTCTTTCCAACAAGCAAAGTAAACTCTCTCCCGCCTCTAAGGGAAATAATCCCCAAAATTCCACCCAATTAGGGCATAATGCTTCAAGTCCAGGACTTCTCTCTGAGTTGTAGAATCTCCCTAGAAGGTCAAAGAAGGCCTCCTCTACATCCAAAGATGTAGGAACGAAAGGTCAGGTTATCCCAAGTTTTTGCCCCCCTCCCAAGATATGGAATCATTGTAGGTTAACTGCCATCAACACACCCTCTGAAAGAGGTAGAATGGAGCTAAAAGACAAAATCACAACAAATCTAGTTTTGCAGATCTTAATTGCCTTTATCTGTGATCCTAGAACCAGAAAGTACGAACCAAAGATGATTCTGAGTGCTCCCACCACCACCACCACCACCACCACCACCACCACCACCACCACCACATGGGCAGATTATATTCACAGCCAAGGAAGATGAAATGACCTAAAGAAAATGCAAGTGATGCAGAGACAGCCCCAGTGCTTAGAGCTCAGATCTGTCTTAGTTGAACATGATCAAAACAGCTGACTACTTGTGATTAGCTGAGACTCAGCTATTTGCTCCCAGAATAGGTTCTAGTCTATTTACACATCAAGTTAGGTTACAGCTCATTATGGACAGAGAAACCTTTGGGCCAAACTTAAAACGTGTTGAGACAGCTTCAGACCAAACTTAATGGAAAGCCTTAGACACTACTGTTTCTCTTTCTCTGGCATATTTATTGCATTCAGTATGTACACAATAGCGTTAGTGATCAGTCAGGAATCCCCTTAAGCCTGATACCTAATTACTTAATTCCCACTTTACAAACCTATAAGAAATATCCTATTACAATCCCCATTTTGGGATGAGAAATTTTGAACGATTCATTTGTGCAAGATCCCCTGCTAGTACATATGTGCTGGAATGGGGACTCTGACCCAAGAAACCTAGCTCCAGAGTTTGCTCCTAACCATTACACCACCCAGCCTTTGCAGAATATCTTCACCTTTAGAGATTCACTTACAACTCTAAATTCCACTTGCAGCTTTACAATGGACAGATATCCATTCTGAGAAGCCCATATTAGTCTTGTAAGGAACAGACTTGGGACTAAAGTTGCCGGGTGCCTACATCTTTGGTGCTGTGGTGTACATGTTCAGGCTCCCCTGTGCTGTGGTCATTTTCACCCAGAGTGAGTCGGAGAGACATCAATACCTTTCATTGTTGGAGTCCAATGAAAAGATGGCTTTCAGGAAGGCTCCAACTAGAAAGCACTTCTGCACTGCTTATTGTCAGCAAAGGGAAACACCTGTGGGCATTTACACACTGGTATGCGTGCAAATGCAGATGGTGCTCATGGATCTAAAGCAGGAAGTATTTTGAAAACTGTCTCATAGATAGCCCCTAAGTGAGGCCTGTGCCCAGGTTCCCCTGTAGGGGAAGGAAACCCTGCTGCCCAGAGGAGAGGATTCTGCCAGCATGCAGAGAGGCAGAGGTGGAGTGAAAGAATCCTAGCAGCATGTCAGTCTCAGTTCTGGTTCTCCCTAGGGAGCCCCACGTGGTGGTAGACACTTTCCTTATAAAGCCTGTTCAAGGTGGAATTCTGTCCCTTGGAATTCAAATGGTAGATATGCCATCATTTGTTCAAGTAATCTCCATGGCGGCCTTCAAATTTTTGCTACTGAAAATCATGCCTGAAAAAGCTTTCTTGTTCTTTGAGCCTGATTGGATATGTAAATAGAGGGTGATCCTTAAAGTAGATTGCTTTCTACACTTAAAAAGTACTAATGCTTTTAAATATATATCAACACTTGTAAAACTGCCAGCACCGTGGTGCACACCTGTAATCCCAGCTACTCAGGAGGCCAAGACAAGAGGATCACAAGTTTGAGGCCAACCTCAGCAACTTAGCAAGATCCTCTCTCAAAATAAAAAACGGACTGGGGTGTACCTCAGGGTTAGAGCACCTGGGTTCAATCCCCTGTACGGAAGGAAGGAAGGTTGGAAGGAAGGAATGAAGGTTGGAAGGAAGGAATGAAGGAAGGAAGGAAGGAAGGAAGGAAGGAAGGAAGGAAGGGAGGAAGGAAAGGAGGGAGGGAGGAAGGGAGGGAGGGAGGGAAGAGCAAATCATGGTTAGCAATATTATCATCATAGACATACATCCTGGGCACAAAGCACTGCATGAGTCAGAGGATCACTTTATATGACAAAGATTATAGTCCACAACACAAATAAACATCAAGTACTTTTATACACCCAATAGTATAGCTTTGAAATACATGAAGAAAAACTGTAGGGTGAGAGAGAATGTAGGGGGGAGAGAGGAATGCATAGCAGTGGAGGGAGAAAATATACTCCTCCCCAAACCAGTCAAAGTACATTAATGAAGAAGATAGAGAATTTGGTTATATCATGTATGTACACATATATACATACATACATATACATACATATGTATGGATATCTATTTTATATATTTTAATAATATATAATTTTAAATTATATATATACATATATATATATACACATAAATTATGGCCCCAGTCCTAGAAGGAATGTCTTAAAGTTTGTGATTATCTTAAGTTAGAACTAGAATGAAAACATCAAAGTATCTTATTAACTTTAAAAGTACAATTTTAAATAATTTCCATTTAAACAAAACTTTAAATAATAGAGTGATTCCCTATATAAAATAATGAAGAAATCAATATGCTTTCCCATTCTTCACCTCTCCTTAACTTCTGCTGGCACTAGCTGGGAATTTTGCAATCTATTATATTTCCATAATAAGCTAATATAAAAATATAATAAGTGAATTCTGGTTTGATGGTCACAATTTGCAGCCACTGAGACCTCATAGTTTTGTTTATTAACATTCAAGGCTCACCGCAAACTTCATGCTGCATACTCATGACTTCTGTATTTAGATGCTTCTTTTACTATATATTCCATCAACCAAAGCATGCATTTCAAGAAGCATTTATAAGTTCCTGGCTTGCGGGGTTTGCCCCCCACCATAAGCTAAACGTAATTGTCCTATTAATCGTTGGCATCCTGAGTTTTGGAGGAAAGTCAGAAGCCAACCTGAGATTTCCCATGGTAAGTTGACCTTTTCTTGCCCTGGTGCTTCAGAGGGTTTGGATGGGTCCTGATGGCCTCGCTCTCCCTTGTTACCTGAGAGAATCCTTTTAGTGCACCATTTCCAGTCATCCTCTGTTTTGTCTGTAAATCTGGTTTTGTTGCATTTTTCCTGTTCTCTTGGTGAAACTCACTATGCCTGTGTCACTGGTGTCGGCTCATGTCCATCCCAACCGCACTCCTTCGCTCAGTCCCCTGCGCTCAGGCACTTTCTCCTTGGACCTCACCTCCAAGACAGTGCTGCAGATTTGATTCTCGAGTACTTGCGAGATGGTTTCCATCTTACGTAGCATTTCCCTTCAGCTCATTCTCCAAGAGCCACTTCCCCCCTTTCTATTGTTTAATGCTCTTGCTTTTGACCTCCTAGCTCTCTTGTTTGAACTCTTGCTTCATAGACATGTCCTCTTAATTTCTTTGAGGATCTAGAGATGTTTTATCTACATGTTTCTTCAATTGTGAGATTCAGTTCGTGGTCAAGTACTTTTTTTTGTTTTGTTTTGTTTTTGTAGCAAGGATTGAACTCAGACGTGTTTAACCACTGAGCAACATCCCCAGCCCTTTTTATTTCTTATTTTGAGACTGGGTCTCACGATGTTGCTTAGGGCCTCACTAGGTTTCTGAGGCTGGCCTCAAACTTGCAATCCTCCTGCCTCAGCCTCCCGAGCTGCTGGGATTACAGGCATGTGCCACCACATCCAGCACATATTCTTAATCCATACTCATGCATCCACTGTTTTGTAATACCTCATTAATTTTGTATGATCTCTCCCTAACCCCTTCATTGCTTCCTGTCTGGTCATCATTGAACTGGGTTGGCTCTATCTGAATTGCATAATGCCATCACCCTCTCTTTCCTGATAATCTGAGCACTGTTTTAGTTGTTCCTTTAGAAAGAGAGATGAATGAGGTCAGAGTGATGCGATGTGAGGACGTGTCCTGCTATAGCTGGCTTTGAAGGTGAAGGGCAAGGAGTCCATGAGTGAAGAAATGGGGTCTCCATAAGCTAGAAAAGTATTTTACAGTTTTTGGAGGCAGTCTGTCAGGAGCACATGCCCAAAAGATCTGCAAAATCATGGACCAGGCCATAACAGTGGGGGCTCCAGTGATTGGGCTGAATGATTCTGGGGGAGCACGGATCCAAGAGGGAGTGGAGTCCTTGGCTGGTTACACAGACATCTTCCTGAGAAATGTCATGGCATCCGGAGTCATCCCTCAGATTTCTCTTATCATGGGGCCTGTGTACTGGTGGGGCCGTCTGCTCTCCAGCCCTAACAGACTTCACATTCATGGTGAAGGACACCTCCTACCTGTTTATCACTGGCCCTGATGTTGTGAAGTCTGTGACCTCATTGGTCACCCAGGAGGAGCTCGGTGGTGCCAAGACCCACACCACCATGTCAGGTGTGGCCCACAGAGCTTTGGAAAACGACATCAATGCCCTGTGTAGTCTGCGGGAGTTCTTCAACTACCTACCCCTCAGCAATCAGGACCCGGCTCCTGTCCGTGAGTGCCACGATCCCAGTGACCGTCTGGTGCCTGAGCTCGACAACATTGTCCCTTTGGAATTGACCAGAGCCTACGACATCCTGGACATCGTCCATGCTGTTGTCGATGAGCGAGAAACTTTTGAGATCATGCCCAATTATGCCAAGAACATCCTTGTGGGCTTTGCGAGAATGAATGGGAGGACCGTTGGCATTGTTGGCAACCAACCCAAGGTGGCCTCAGGGTGCTTGGACATCAATTCATCTGTGAAGGGAGCTCATTTCATCAGATTCTATGATGCATTCAATATTCCCCTCATCACCTTTGTCGACGTCCCTGGTTTCCTTCCTGGCACAGCAGAGGAGTACGGGGGCATCATCCGGCATGGCACCAAGCTTCTCTACGCATTTGCTGAGGCAACTGTGCCCAAAGTCACAGTCATCACCAGGAAGGCCTATGGCAGTGCCTATGTGTCATGAGCTCTAAGCACCTTCTTGGTGACACCAGCTATGCCTGGCCCACAGCTGAGATCGCTGTCATGGGAGCCAAAGGCACTGTGGAGATCATCTTCAAAGGGCACAAGGACGTGGATGCTGCCCAGAGAGAGTACATCGAGAAGTTTGCCAACCCCTTCTCTGCAGCAGTGAGAGGGTTTGTGGGTGACATCATCCAGCCCTCCTCCACTCGCACCCGAATCTGCTGAATGATAAAAATTAAAAAAAAAAGAAAGAGAGATGAAGAACTAGATGTTAATTATTTAAGAGTAATATCTGTTCACTCCTTCCGCTGCTGAGAGATGGAAGAGAGGGAGTCAACTGGAATCATTGGCTCCCTTGCCTTGGGAATGTTCCTGCAAATCTTCCCATTTCCCCTGATATGTCAGGCATTTCTCTTTGGAATGAGCCAGGTGACATGGCAGAAGTCCCTACAGCCTGACAGCTCTGGACTGGTTATCTATGAAGTTCCTTCAGACTATCTCAATATTTAATGTCTTAGTGTAATTGATTATTCTCTCTTAACAGCTCTGTGGGTTCCCTGGGTCTCTGGGAGTGGTCCTTGCTCAATGCTGTCACTTTTGGATGTCATCTACGGCTGGAGTCATCTTCTTCACTCGCCTGAGCCAGGACGTCTACAACAGCTAGAGGCTGGAAGGGCATCTCTTTTTCCAAGAAGCCTTCCCACACGGCTAGTTTGGGATTTCTCACTGTAGGGTCATCTCAGTGTAGATGAATTTCTTAATGGCCACTAGCTACCTCTATGCAAGAGTTCGAGAATGTGCAGGTCGGCCTTTAGACACAGCCACCCAAGAGCTCTTGTTTTTGGTGTGCCTGTGACCTGAATGGGGTGACGGAGTTCAGAGGAATGCAGTAGCTGACTTGAGGAACAAAACCACTCTCCTGTGTTAGGGATGCAAAGACAGGCGAGGCGCTCTGTTGGGTGGGGTGGAGGGATCCTAGTAAATCTGTGCTTCTCAAACTTTAAAAGGCACTGGTGGCTTTCAATAAACCAACTGGTTGTGTAACCACCGTCACCATTACAGTGTCATCCAGAACAGTTTCTCTGTCCTAAAACATTCCCCTGTGCTTCACCTAATATACGAACCTGACTCAAGCCTCTGGCAATAATTAATCTACTTACCGTTTCCGTAGTTTCGCCCTTTCCAGAATGTTATGTAATCAGAACACCCAGGACAGAGCCTCTTCAGACCTGCATCTTCACTTCACAGGATTTGTCCCGACCTTCCATCATAATCATACGAGAACTTTGCTTTTCCTCTGCATAAAGCCCATAGCTGACAGAGAGGGGGACCCCAGCTAATAGGTGGATTTAGGATGAATTATGTGCGACACAGTTTATATTCATGAAATCTTTGAAAGTTCTTTGACAATGTCATATTTTTCTCCTAAAGTATTTGGGAATGGGGAGATGTACTCTGAATCATTGCCACTAAAGAGAATCGAATGTCTTTTTTCTATAACAGATCATATCAGTGTCTTTCCTAAAAGGTACCACCCAGTCCTCTTGCTTGAGGACAAGCTATTAAATAATTCTTGTATATCTGTCCAACTATATAAAAAAGTGAGGTGTGATTCCAACATAGATTCCGTGGGGTGTTGGGGACGCGGTCAGTTATACTATTGTCTCTAGTTACACACATTTTCAAATGTCTATAATAAAAACTCTTTTAAACTCTACAGTGAGATACTATTTTTCACCCAACTGATGAGCCACAATTAAGAAGTCTGACACAAGCTAGTGAGCATGTGAACCATCAGGAATTGCCCACAGCTAGCTGGAGTGTGAACTGCCCCTCTGGAAATACACACACATTCTATGACTCGTAGATTCTCCACTTTGTGCACCTATAGGAAATCTTGCACATGTGCCCAAGAGTCATGTGGAAGATTGGTTCATAAGAAATGTGAGTTATAATGATAAAAGTCTTTAAGAGGAATAACCTAAATATGCATTATATAAGTCAGTTTTCTGTCACTCTTATCAAAAACCTGAGAAATTGACTTATAAAGAAAGGTTTATTTTCAGACTGGGATGTAGCTCAATGGCAAAGTGTTTGCTTCAAGTTTGCAAAGCCTTGGGTTCAATCCCCAGTTCGAGAGAGAGAGAGAGAGAGAGAGAGAGAGAGAGTTCTCTCATGGTTTAGAGGTTCCCATCCATGATTGGGCAGATCCATTCTTTTAGTCCTCTGGTGAGAGTGCCAGGTGGCAAGGGCGGGTAGCTCACTGTGGAGCAAACTGCTCACCTCATGCCCAGGAAGCAACAGAGTAAGAAGGGGCCAGGGTCCCATAGACCCCTTGATGGTCACACCCCTATTGACCTAAGGACCCCCATCTCCTGAAGGTTCCACCACCTCCCAATAACACCACCCTGGGACCCAGCCTTTAACACACGGACCTTTGGGGGACATAAAACATCCAAATCACAGCATCCATTAATAGGACAATGACCACATAGTGCCATCGTCACTGAACGAACTACTCATAACCACAATGAAAATGGACAAACCAAAGCTACACGCAGTAACACAGATGAATCTTAGACAGTACCGAATGATAAAGTCACGAAAACCACAAACATGATTATGTAATTTTTATAAAACCCAATACAGGAGAGTAAATAACATTGTTTAGTGTTACATATATATTATAAATAATTATGTATAATAATATTAATTTAACATTATATCATATAAATGTATAGTATAAAGCATCATATACCATATACAGTTAATATAAGATTGCATATTTTTAAACTTTTATTTTTAAACCAGGGAAGGAAAACCTTTGGCTAGTGCTCACCCTGGAAGGAAGAAAAGACAGGCGGTGGGATAGGAGGACACCCAGGAACAGGAAACAGAAGAGGAAGCACCTGAAGAGAGCTTCTCAGTTATGTACAGATGTTCCCCAACACATGATAGTTACACTAAGGATTTTCAACCCTCCCATACTATGAAAATGTTACACATGCAGTAGAAACTGTACTTTGGATTTGGGTCTTTTCCTGGACAAGCTCTATGCAGCACCACATGCTGCAGTAACAAGCCAGGGTTCCCGGTCAGGACAGCAGTCGGGAGGGGAAACAGCCCCTACCCTACAGCATCCTAGTGTTGCTGAGCTATGATGCTCAGTTGCTTAGCTATACTAAGATCACTTTCAACCTGCCATATTTTCAACTTCGGATGGGCTTGTTGAACCATAACCCCACTATGAATTGAGAAGCACCTGTACATGTTGGTTATTATGCGTATCGTATATGTGTATGATGTGTATACATATGTGACAATGACACCAAAAAATTCTAATAAGGGAATTGCTAAGTAGATGATGTTTGTGCATGTAATAGATGGTCATTTTAACATTAAGATTCTTGTTCTCCAAGCCAACCACAAGATCTTCAAAAATATTAAATAGAAAAAAATTTCAGAAGCACATAGAAAGAAAACTGGATTAAGATGGTGTATCCAGCCTACTCTGACTGCAAATGCCTAAAAATGACAGATGCACATACTCACACATATCTAAGTCTGTATTCTTACATCTATAAACAGTGCTTAGAAAGGAAGGGGTGCCTTCAATGAACCAGCAGTTACGAAGAACCCCTGAAACTTAGAAGGCAGATTCACGTTGAATTGGGGAACACACCAGCCTAACACCAGGAATGGGTTTCTATGGAATGTGGGAGCAGCTAAGGCCCTGGAGCCAGAGGGGGCTCCATGCTCCAGTGGGTGGCTCTGGGATGACTCATGTGCTGGCGAGCACTGAAACAGTAACCCCCAGGCAGGTCCCCTAGTCAGCTTCCCAGACCATGCCAAGCAGTGAGCAGGAACAAAGAGGGTGCCTTCCTGGGAGTCCACAAAGCTAGGATGGTCTGCATGAAAAAGAAGGCGAAAATCTTGAAAATGAATTATCCATGCTGCTGAGGAAGAGCAAAGAGCAAGCAGCATGGTAGATGGAAATTTATGCCGAGGCCCAGGATGGGAGGCCTGAGAGGTCCAGGAGCTTCAACAGTAGTTCAACTGAAGACCCAGGAAAAGAAGATCTAAGGGAGAGGAATGGTGGGTGGGAAGCAAGAGCTGCAGAGAGACCTGAGTCCACAAGCTGAAGAGTTCATGGAGCATCAAGCAGGAAGAATGAAAAGGAGGAGAGAGAGAGAGATTCTTAGAAGCTTCAAAAGAAGTCTTTCCTCCAAGTACCAAGAACTGGAAGACTTCCCATTGACAACCCTGAATAGAAGACCACAGAGCAACTTTTCCAAGGTTTTGAAGGAAATTATCTTGCAGGTGGAATGCTATTCCTAGCCCAGTTATCTTTCAAAACTAAAGGTCAAGGACTGGGGCTATAGTTCAGTGGTTGAGCACTTGCCTAGCATGTGAGACTCTGGGTTCAATCTCCAGCACAGAAAAAAGGAAGAAAGGGAGGGAGGGATAAAGGGAGGGAGGGAAGAAAGGGTAAGGAAAGAGGGCTAAGGACCAGATGAGAAACACAGACTTTGAGGAGTCAGCAAATACATCACATAGGTGAGAAAAGGTAGTGATGCATGTATAGGCAAGTCACATGAAGTAGATGATATTCCTGACCACCTTAACAAGGAAATGAGAGGAAGTAAAAGTTAGTGTTAGTAAGGGTCTTACCCTGCAGGAAGGAGCAACACGGATGCAGGTAACTAAATGTTAGTAGAATGTAATCATTCTGCTGGAACATTGATTTTATTCTATGGAATCATTGATCACAAGGAAACCCAGGTGATCACTTACAGGGAACATGCCCCTCTCCCGAGTAAGAGGTTGTTCGTACCACCTGCACAGGTTCAAGGTAGACATGCAACTATCTGTTGAAGAGATGTGCCTTTCACACTGCTGAAAACTCAAAAGTGTAAGGGAGATGTTTGAAAATGAAACCAAAGTTATCCACATCCCTGTGCCTAGTGAGGCAGGTTCCACTGCATTGAGAGTTATTCATGGCCAGCAGTGTTTGTTACATGCTGTGCATGTTCTGAGTGAGGTGCATGCTATAAATCTCTGACTGAGCACACAAATAAAATCCTAGCTCAATCCTGCTTCAGCCACCCCCAGAAGTGCATATAGAAATATTCAAGCAACTTAAAAGAACCTTCCACAAGGCTCTTCCAGAATAATCACCCGGGGTCATCCTACCCTTATTAAATCATGATTTTAAAACATGTGGCAAACTGGGCGCTGTGGCACACGCCTGTAAACCTAGCAGCTCAGGAGGCTGAGGCAGGAGGATCGTGAGTTCAAAGCCAGCTTCAACAAAAGTGAAGCACTAAGCAACTCAGTGAGACCCTGTCTCTAAATATAATACAAAATAGGGCTGGGGATGTGGCTCAGTGGCCAAGTGCCCCTGAGTTCAATCCCAGGTATCCCTCTCCTCAAAAAAAAAGTGGCAATTTTTTTTAATAAAACAAAATTTATGGCAATAAAACTTGATAACTTGCTACATCTAGAATTATTGGATCTGTACATCATAATACCTTACCTCAGTCACAGAAACTATACAGAAAGCCAGGTATGGTGGCACACTCCTATAATCCCAGTGACTCAGGAGGCTGAGGAAGGAGAATGACAAGTTCGAGGCCAGCCTCAGCAAATTAGCAAGACTCTGTCTCAAAATTGAAAATAAAAATGGCTGGGAATGTGACTCAGTGGTTAAGTGCCCCTGGGTTCAATCCCTGGTACCATCAAAATTTATATATATATAGAAAAAAGTGGTGCAATGGATAATTTTGATGGTTATCATTTACCTTTGAATTCTCAGTTTATAAAATGATTCATAGCTTCAAAACCACCAAACAGGTGAAACAGTGCTTTGAAGATGACAAGTTGATCTGGTAAGACCTTTCTTTCTGGCCAATATTCCAATGTGGTATGTTAAATGGAAAAGAAGTGTTTGTTTGTAAGATTTTTTGCAGGGGTAGAGGGACCTAGAGAATTCTCTTAAGTTTTCAGCTTTGTATAAGATGGACAGAAATAGGTTCTATAGGGTTTTAGCTGAATAAGTAGCATAGATTCAGTTTCTTATTTGTCATAAGAATGAAAAAGATAAGTGAATGAGCCTGTGCCCATTCTGTCCCCAAATACAATTTCTTCATTATAAGGAACAAAACAGAAAAGAAGTTAAAGAACTTCCTTAATAAAAGCACTGAACTGCCACAAGTCTAATGGACTATTAGAACCTAGATGAAGATGGAAAATTACCTAATAAAAATTGCAATTTGCATAGATTTGCCCCATAATTACAAAACTTATTAAGCTTCATTTTCCTGATACCATAATGGGGTTCACCTTTCATTTAATGCGATTTGTGATCACTGACTACTGCAGGCAGCAAACGTTGGTAAAATCGAATCCATAATTACATTTTTGGTTCATACGTGAAAGACTGAAATATTCATTAGATGTTATATATACTATTTGTTAAAATAAAGTAGAATGAAAAATCTGGAAGACAGTTTTCCTTGATCCTTCAACTTCTTTTTTCCAGGGCTTTTGGTCCATTGACCCTGTACAAAGTAAGGTTACAAAAAGTGATAAAACGGGCAGAGGGGACACTCACTTTGAATCTATGATCATTCCATCTAGTTCAATACAGAAAAGGTTGATTAAAATCTTTCCAGAAGTGAGGTTCTGTCTGAATTAGGCAGACAGCATAACAGCCAAATACCTGTTTCGTGCTGAACCTTTGGTAGCAACTGCATTATGGTTTTGGGTAGGTTGAGACAGGTAAGCCCCCCACCTATGAATCATGCACCCAGTGTCCACATCCATTTTCAGTGTGGCTTTGTGCCCCGCCACACACAAGTAGCAGGGTCTTTTTCACCACCACCTGAATCTTATTTGGCCTTGTGACTGACTTTGGCTGATAAAATGTAGTAGACAGGAAGCCAGGCAAAGAAGACTTAGGACTTCCTCTTCTACCTCTTGGAATGTTCCTGCTAAGATGTGAGAAAGACTGGACCACACTCCCGGGTGATGAGAGACCAAGTAGTGGGAGACGCCCAGGAACAGCCAGTTCTAGGGCCATCTTGGAGCCTCAAGCTGCCAGATGACTGCAGTTGAAACAGAGGGAAAACCTAAATAAACCCTCTATTTTCGCTTGCTTTCAGTTAACTGTAAAAATCTAATTCAGAAGCTACATATCATTATGTCTATGCTGAGATATATATCATTAGTCTCCCACTACTTTCATGATAGATTTGGGTCTCCCACCTCCATGGTTGGCTCTCGGACAAATAAACATGCTCTTGTGCACAACTTACCATTTCCATGATTGACATACTGAGAGGCAGACAAAGTCAGACTGCTTTGCTATAGCCCATTCATAGGAGTAACCCCAAGTCGGGACAACGGAAGAGTCCCCCAGCTGAGCCTAGCCAGCCCATGGAATTGTGAGAAATAATACATAGGTCTTGTTTTTTAAGCATCTAATTTGGGAGCTCCAGGTAACTGACTCCCAAATCCCCAGTTTTCTAGGATAGAACTTCTATGGTACCAGAGACCAAGACAGTGAGTGTGACTGTCCAGAACAATCCCTGAAAACACAAATGTGCCTTTTTTTTCTTTTTATTGCTTTCACAAGTAATTATTGCTGCTAGTTCAAATGTATTAATCCTATTCTCTCCACCAGTCACAATAACATCTAGGATTGTAAAAGCTTTCTAGGATGAGACAGCATACAGGTAATGAAAGCAGAACTGAGTTCAGTGTGTTCCTTGCACACTGAAGTCTTGAAGAGTGATCCGGAAGAGCTTCCACATGTGCACACTTCCAATCTGGTTGTAATCACATAGTGGACTCTCAAATACACAAGTGGATGGATAGTTTGGTTAATTTATAATGAATTAAAATTCACTAATATTTGTCCAGTTTTGTTCAGCTTCAGTTAGGAGGGAAAGGGAAGCTCAAATGAGAGCTTGTGTGCTCTGAGCTGGTCCCCCGATCCCATGAGGACCCCTGTCCTTTCATGAGGTCCTTGTGCCTGGCCGCTCCTGACTGCTCTGCTCCTTTCTTCCTTCCCACCAGACTTGGTTAAGTCTCTCTAGACTCTGAGTTCCAAAACTCCTTTCCTATTGGGTTGAATGATGGATCTAGTTTAAGTGTCAGAAAAGGTATCCAAAGCTTGAAAATAAATACAAATTTGAAAATAGATTAAAGACCTGCTGAATGTTCTTTCAGGGCAGTTCTGCTCTTGCATCCTTGATTGATTTCCTATCCATGGGGGCTATTTTACTACTCTTCAGGGGCAGAGGTTACTTGAGAAATTTGTTTAGATATGCAAATAATACCAAAGCAAAGAAGAACCCCATATGTGGTTTGCGGTACTGTAGGAGAAAAATCAGTTTACTATTTAAACCAGCAAGCGACTGTAATATTTCGTTATTAAGTTGTCTAAAATATCCAGTCCCTCAAATGTACTTTGAACCAATTTTAATGTCTTCCTTGTCTCCACATTAATGAATGAGTCAAAGAAAGTCTTTGGTACTT
This sequence comes from Glaucomys volans, assembly GCA_020662805.1. Taxonomy (NCBI): domain Eukaryota; kingdom Metazoa; phylum Chordata; class Mammalia; order Rodentia; family Sciuridae; genus Glaucomys; species Glaucomys volans. The sequence goes on from JAJEJO010002366.1 coordinate 650,956, forward strand.
GTTCTTTTTATTGTTGAGTTGGGTTATTTAATCTTCTGTAAATTATAACATAGCATAAGGCCACAAAAGGGTCTCAAGGACTGGAGGAACCACTCACCCTCCTGAAACAACTTCTGTCTCTAGGGGGTGCCTGGGAGCCACATGCTCACTTGCGCTCTCTCCTCCTTCTCTCTCTCTCTCTCTCCTTCCCTCTACATCAATCCCCATGCTTGCTCCTGCTTCTTTTCACACCCTTAGAGAACATGGTCATCACCCAACAATTCTCAGGTTGCATCATATCATCTATTTAGAGGAACACCCAGAATGACCAGACTACCAGCAGATTTTTTTTTTTTTTTTTTTTTTGGTACCTGGATTGAACCCAATGAACCCAGGGGTGCTTAACCACTGAGCAACATCCCCAGCCCATTTTTGTTTTTATTGTCTATTTGAGATAGGATCTTAATAAGTTGCTCAGGGCCAAGGCTGGCTTTGAACTTGCAGTCCTCCTGCCTTGGCCTCCCAGCCCTTGGGATTATAGGGACGCGCCACCATGGCTGGCCGTAGTAGCAGAATCGGTTTCCAAAGAGTCTGAGACAATTCCAGTTTGATTTCAGCATCTATCTGCTCCTTGACTACTGGATCATAAGGACAAGGCTGTGAAGTTTTTGCATTTGTGTGATCAAAAACATCACTGGAAGTACCCCCAGAGACTTGCAATAGCAAACTCTAGAGTCTGACTACTTCTTGGTACCCTGATACTGTAAAAGAGCTGAGCCAGTGGAGAGGGTAGAAGATGAGAACAGTCCTGTTGTAATGGGAAGCCATCTATCTCTAAGGTAACACATCCTTTACCATACACCAATGTTCTCTCTTTTTCTTATTTAGCATTACCAAAATTTAAGTCATTTTAATTTTTTGATTTTTTTTTTTTCTGGTACTGGGGATTGAACCCAGAGCCACTTGACCACTGAGCCACATCCCCAGTCCTTTTTATATTTTATTTTGAGACAGGGTTTCCTTATATTGCTTAGGGCCTTGCTAAGTTGCTGAGACTAGCTTTGAACTCACAATCCTCCTGCCTCAGCCTCCTGAATTGCTGGGATTCATTTTGAAATTTTTTAAGAGAATTATTCCTTGGGTTAAACACTATTCTAGTTCTTTAATTTGTCTCTAATTTTGTCTCCATTCATTGCATTGGGATGGGAAGGGATTATTGGGCTTTATTTTATGGGTTTTCTAGTTTTGCGGGGGAACCAGGGATTAAACCCAGGTATGCCTAATTACTGAGCCACATCCCCAGCCTGTTATATTTTATTTAGAGAGAGAGTCTTACTAAATTGCTTAGAACCTTGATAAGTTGCTGAGGCTGGTTTTGGACTTGAGATCCTCTTGCCTCAGCCTCTTGAGCCACTGGGATTACAGGCATGGGCCATGGCGCCAGTTTTCTTACTTTTATTTTTTATTTTTTTATTTTTATTTTTTTAATTTCAGAGAATTATCTTTTTTTTTAATGGTCAGGTGACTTTTACTTTACTGATATGTGGTGCTGAGAATCAAACCCAGTGCCTCACACATACTAGGCAAGTGCTCTTCCACTGAGCCACAACCCCAGCCCGACTTTTATTTTTTAAATATTTTTAGTTGTAGATGAACACAATACCTTTATTTTGTTTATTTCATTTTTTGTTTTTTGGGTTTTTTTATGTGGTGCTTGATCGACCCCAGTGCCTCATGTGTGCCAGGCAAGGGCTCCACCACTGAGCCACAACCCCAACCCGTTTTTCTTACTTTTCAAGAAATATGATTTGTGTTCATCCTCACTTATGCAATAATGAGAACACTTTGTTATTGGTGCACTATCAGGGATCCCCGAGGGGTCCTAGGTCCAGGTTCTTGGCATCCCCAACAAAGAATGGACCAAGACCCGAGAGGTTGGCAAGCGAAGCAAAAGTTTACTGAACGCAAAAGTTCACTCTGGAAGAGCAGAGAGGGCCGAGCCGAGAAGGCCCTGTCTATACAGCGGAGCGCGCCTTTATTGGGTTGTGCTAGTTCTCTCCTGGGTTGATTGGCACCTTGATTGGCAGCTGAATTTGATATAATTTCTTTTCTACTGCCTAAGTTTCTTTTCCCCTAGGAAAAATGTATGGAAGGGGAGCGAATGGTAGTGCTGGGAAAGGTTAACTAGCAACAGGCTAACTTTAGTGATTGCCTCAGGCTATTGCGCATGCTCAAGATCAGGGACTTTCCCTTCAGGGTCTTGAGTTCCCGTCCTGGCCTCTAGATTCTCCCTTTAACTTCAAGATGGTCAGTCTGCCCTCACAGGAAGATGCTAGGTGGGCTGCGGGGCCCGAGCCCTTCCCCAGGCCCTGTCTCCTACCTAACAACTTCATTGCCATACTCGGAGCAGGGATCTGGTGCATCTCTCGTAAGCTTTGGTGCTCTCTGTTCTCTACCATCCTAACTTCTAAGGAGCCTGCAATTGCTATTTGGATTTCCTCCTGGACAGAAGTGCTGCTTAAAAGGTTTGTTTAGCTTCTAGGTTTTGAATTTTTAAAATTAACCTTTCATGAGTGATTTCTAGTTGTATTCATCGCTGTCAAAAAGTGTGCCTGGTGGCGCATCCGCTGTGTAATTGGAGATTTTCTTCTTGTGACAGTTTCATAGGTTCTGAAATAAAGATGACTATGCTTAACTCACAAAGTCCTGTGGATCTAAGAGTCAGCGTTTCAGTTTGTTTTTCCTACTTGACCCATGAAAGATTGAGAAGGGTCTATTCAAGTGCCTCTCTGATTTTCCTTATGACCATTTATTCTTGAAGTTCATTAGTTTTGTTTCACATATTTCAACTTCAGTAATTTGCTACATCTATGTTAGTGATACGAACTCCCTCGTTGTCTATCATAACTCTGTACTGTTAATATTTTGGCTCCAATTCATGTCACATAGTAACAGAACCTCAAGTTTTTAAAAATTTGTATCTGCCTAAAATTCATTCATTTAATTCATTCATTCATTCACTAGCATTCCCCATGTAACAGGCACTGTGTCCGTTGATGGAACAAAATGGTGAGTGTAATCAATAAGGTCCCTGCCCTCCCAGAGATTCTAGTGGAGAAAGACCATGATCTAATTTACCAGCAATGTTAGACTCACGCTGTCATGCACCTTCACTCACACATGCACACACTCACATTCACACATGCTCATGCACACTCAGACACACTGTCACTCATTCTTACACACACACACATGCACCTAAGCATCTGTTCTCACATGCATACTCACCTACATTCTTAACGCCAGCTCATCTTTAACTTGTGAAAGAACTCCTTACGAGGGATTATTAGGAAAGGAATTGGGGGTTGAAAGTCATGGGTGTTTTAAATTGACAAAAAAACTCCCTAGATTTCCCATTTAAGATAATCCACAGGTAACAGTGATATTTTTGCTAGTTGGTTCCTATTTCTTTGATTCATATACTGAGCTCCTTTTCCTGTGTATTTGTCTTATCTGCTTTTAGAAGCCCTGCACACATTCTGGATGTGAACACTTTGTCATGTGTCACAAATATGCATTCAGTTTTGTTATTTGCTCTTTAAGTTTACTGATGGTGTGGTGTGTGTGTGTTTTAAAATTGGGGATCCTTTCCTTTTTTCTTCTATTGCTTCTAGATTTCTTTTCTTTCTCTCAAATTATGAAAACATGCTCCTACATTTTCTTCTGATACCTTAGCAATTCTCTTACTCTCCGATTTTTAATCCATTCAGACTGTTGTGAATAGCAGGAAGGCAGAGATGTAATTTCTCCCCAAGTGGATACGTCAGTTGTCCTGGCAACCTTTATGGTCTAATCAATGAACCAATTCACTAAAAGCAAAATACTATTATGAGAGAAAGGGATAGAGAAGAGAGGTGCTGGGCGGAGGGTTAGAAAACAAAAACAAGTCTGTCTTTCAATTTTCTTTCCAAATCTTAGAGCCTATAATCTAAGAAGAAACAGTAAGAACATGAAGAACCGTATCCAGACAAGAGAGAGCTTGCTTTATTTAAGAAAGACAGATCTTGTTTCATAGAGGACACAAAACTGCTGGTCTGAGTCCAAGATAACCAGTCATGAGCAGAGCACCTGATCAGGAAAAATCTCCCAGGAACAAAGGGAGCCAATGTAGCCTGTGTGCTGCGAACACCTCCATGGTGACCGGTGACCAGCTTAATACAAAGCCAAGTCCTTTGTTTCTATAAAACTCAAATGCTTACTTTGTAGAGAGAGGTTGTCATGGTAACTCTTTCAGCAACACAGTCTTCACCAGAGACCAGTTGTTTAAACTCTGGAGAGCAATCTTTTCTTCTGTGATGACAATTAAAATCCAACAGGGGAGCTGAACTTGGCTGCACCTCAGTGAACCTCAGGGAGACCTTTGCTGGTTTTCAAAACACTTCAAGAATCCTAAAACAAGGACTTAACGATATATAGCACTTTTTTTCAAAACCTAATCAATTGTTGCTTAGATCAACTGTTTACATGGATATGAAATAGTAATAGATAAATATGACAAAAGGAACAGTGTGATAATTATAACAATATTATAATAAGGCTTCTTTTGTAAAAGATGGGGATATTCAATGCTAAGTTAAAATCACGAACCTAATTAAAATACATCCTCCTCATCTGCAGCTTCTCAAGCTTTGCCTTCTGATGTCTTAAACCCATTTTGGAGCCACAGGTACCTGGAGCCTGACAGTCAGGTTGATGACCCCTGCTTGAGTGTTCAAAAGGTTTAAGGGACAGCAGATTTAAGGAAAGACTAAAGAGGTGAGGACTGGACAATGGGAACCCAAGGAGGTTGGTGAGGAATTTAGGGCCAGCAACGCTGGAAAGCCTGGGCCAGATGGGGTGAGGGAAGGAAGACTTCTTTCTGGAATCCTGTGAAAAGGAGGGTTGTGGGAGAGGGGTCCCTCAAAAGGATCAGTGGCCTCACATAGAAGAGCAGCTGCCAGACACTTCACAGAAGAAGATATACAGGCAATCAACAGAAATATGAAAACGTGTTCAACATCTCTAGTAATTAGAGAAATGCAAATCAAAGCCATCCTAAAATTTCAACTCATTCCAATTAGAATGGCTATTATCAAGAATACAAGCAACAATAGGTGTTGGTGAAGATGTGGGGAAAAAGGCACACTCATACATTGCTGGTGGTGTTGCAAATTGGTGCAGCCACTCTGGAAAGCAGTATGGAGATTCCTCAGAAAACTCGGAATGGACCCTCCATTTGACCCAGTTATTCCACTCCTCAGTTTATACCCAAAGGACTTAAAATCAGCATACTACAGTAACACAGCCACATCAATATTTATAGAAGCTCAATTCACAATAGCTAGATTGTGGAACCAACCTAGATGCCCTTCAATAGATGAATGGATAAAGAAACTGTGGTATATATACACAATGGAATATTACTCAGCCATAAAGAAGAATAAAATTATGGCCTTTGCTGGTAATTTGTTGGAGAATATCATGCTAAGTGAAATAAGCCAATCTCAAAAAACCAAGGCTGAATGATTTCTCTGATAAGTAAATGATGATACATAACATGAGGGTGGTGGGGAGGGATAAGAGAAGAATGGAGGAACTTTGGATTGTGTAGAGGGAAATGGGGCAGGAGGGGGTGGGGGATGGAAAGATAGTGGACTGAGACAGACATCATTACCCTATGTATATGTATGATTAACAAATGGTGTGAATCTACATTGTGTACAACCATAGAAATGAAAAGTTGTACCCCATTTGTGTACAATGAATCAAAATACAGACTGTAAAAATCTTTAAAATAAATAAAAATAAAAAAAGGGCAGCTTCCAGGTGCAGAACACAGGTTCTGGAGTTTAAATCCTGCCAAACAAAGATGCATGCTTTGGTTTCCTCATCCATAAAATGTGGATACTGATATTACCAATGTCATAGGGCTCCAGATTAAACTTGATAGTCATAAAAACACTTGGAATAGTGTTTGGAAGTTCAAGTAATAGGATTTCAAACATGAGCACCTTAGTAAAAACAGGTAAGGAAATGAACCTTGCAAATTACATTGGCAAATTAATTTTGACACTAGAACTGCTAATTCAGCCCACCTGTCATTCAAGTGTTTTCAAATATGTAAAGATTTAGAAAATTTACCACCAACTCCTCATTGTAAGTAAGGATGCCCTCAGTCAATAACGAGATACTCCAGTGGACAGAATTTGCATGATTGGAAACTTCTTTTATAGATAACATGAATGCTGTTTTGGATTCTACTTTTGAATTACCCTCTAGGCCAATTAGGAAAACTAACAGTCAAAGGGGGGGAAATGTAAATGTTATTACCTTGAACACACCAAAAAGTGAAAGGTACCTGTAAATAGAAGTTGGGAACTTAGGTAGGAGGAGAGGAAAGGCAAGGAGGAGAGGAAAGGCAAGATCCATTTCTACATTTCCCCTGGTGATAAGCTTAGAAATACTACCCAAATTTGACAAAACCAGACACAGGTATTTAAGTGAGCTATTTCATGTTACAAAGATAACCACCCCGGCCAACAACAAGCAAATAGGAAGAAGTGGGGGAGAGGGTGAGGAGTCAGTCCTATGGAGCAGAACTGCAGGCATGGTAATTACAGCTGTGGACACAGGCACTAGAAAAACCAAATGGAAAATGCCATACAGTGACTGAGAACAGAAGATCAAGAGGCAGCCATGATTAGCAATTCTCTAAGTTTTCCCATATTTTTATTGATGCATAATAATTATACATAATGGTGGGATTCATTGTTATATATTCGTACGTGCACATGATAGAACAATATAATTTGGCCAATATCATTCCCTAGTGTTTCCCCCTTCTCCTTCCCTTGTTCCCTTTCCTCTACTGATCTCCCTTCCATTCTCATGAGATCACCACCCCCCTTCCCACCTTTCTTTTCCATTTTCCTCTCTAGCTTCCTTCCACCTATGAGAGAAAACATACAAGCTTTGACTTTTTGAGTTTGGCTTATTTCGCTTAACATAATGTTCTCAAGTTCCATCCATTTTCCTGCAGATGACATAATTTCATTCTTCTTCATGGCCGAATAAAACTCCATTGTGTGTTTATCTATCCATTCATCCATTGACGGACACCTAGGCAGGTTCCATAGTTTGGCTATTGTGAATGGTGCTGCTTAAATATGGATATACTTGTTTAAGATTTTAACCATGGGCATATATTGATAAGACAATTGTAGTTTTTCACTGATGATAATTTCATGACACTTGTTATTCTCAAAGTACACTCAGTATATGGGACCGAATGAGCATCTGCATGAGAACCAGCTGGTCAGATGGAATAGTGCATCCAGAGCACTTAAATAAATGTTTAACTGGACAGATGGGAACCAAAGCATGGGCACTGAAAAAAGAGAATAACTTTTCCCCAGGAGTGAGAAAAGAGGTCTGCTAATAAATAATAAAAATCTACTCGACTTTTTGCTATGGTCTCAATGTTGCTCCCTTCCAAATTCATATGATAAAATCCTAACCCCCAAAAGGATGGTATTAGGAGGTGCGTCCTTTGGAAGGTGATTAGATCATGAAGGTGGGACCTTCAGAATGGGGATCAGGTTCCTTATCAAGAGAAAGCAGAGCCAGATGCGGTGGTGCATGCCAGTGACTTGGGAGGCTAAGGCAGGAGGATTGCAAGTTCAAGGACAGCCTCAGATACTTAGACTCTCAACAACTTAGTCAGACGCTGTCTCAAAAAAATAAAAATAAAAAGGACTAGGGATGTAATTCAGTGGTAGAGTTCAGTCCCCTGGGTTCAGTCCCCAATGACAAAATAAAAATAAATAAATAAATAAAAATAAATGTGAAAATAGAGAGAAAGCAGAGAGCTAGGCAGCCTCTTCTACCATGTGAGGGCATAGCTAGAAGGTACCATCTATAAGGAAGCACCAGACACTGGATCTGCCTGCACCTTGATCTTGGACCTCCCAGCCTCCAGAACTGCAAGGCAAGCATACACCTGTTGTTTATGGTACCTAGACTATGGTATTTTGTCGTAGCAGCATGAACAGACTGAGATGACTTTGAACCAATTCCTCGTAGGAATGAGTGCCAATACTCCAAATATTCAGATGCTCCTCTGAGGGCTATTCTTGATAAAAAAAAAAAAAAAAAAAAAAAAAAAAAAAAAAAAAACCTTTAGTTTTTCCTTTTTTTTTTTTTAAAAAAATTTTCTAACTCCCTAGGGCTCATCTTTTGGGATTTTCATATTATTTTTCTACTGCATTTATTTGTTGATTTGCGCAGTGTGGCTACAACAGACCTACCCAGTATCATAAATATGCAAAAGGCAGCCAGAGTCCTCAGTCAAAGGAATTAAAGAAACAAAACATGTTTGCAAAACATGACTTAGACACAAGTGGAAAAGACACTGCAGACCTGGCAATATTCCATATAAATTGCCTCCGCTGAACATAGACACTCAATTAGGCACTTAATTATCCTGAAGCCTTATTGATGCCCGGTTAGAAGTGGCCCCACCCCTTAGAATCAAACAGAGACAGGTCAGCTCCCTGGAGGAGCCCGGAGGCAGGCCAAATGCGGCTGGCAAGGGGAGGCAGCATCAATCAACAGCCCCCAGGCCTCCTCCCCTCCTGTTGTCCCGGTCACACCACTCAGTGCACAAGCATTTTCCTCCTTAGATCCTCTGAAATCTGAATTTTAAATGTGGATTTTCTGTTGAGGACTCCAAATAGATGATTGCTCTGCATGGCCCCACTCAGGATGTCAACCCTTGGCGAGAGCCGACCCCTCTCAGACCGTCAAGGGACATCATGCCAGCCGCTTTGATAAGCTGCTTGGAGTGGGGCTCTGACTGATGGAGTCTGTTCATGGTCCATCCCCCCACCCCCAATAATAACTCACCTCTACAGGCAGCAGCTCCAGGTCCCTCACGACCTGGTATCGCATTATACACTTATTATACTCAGATTCATTTTTCAAACCCTTTGGACAGAGACATGCTAATTTGGATTCTTAGACATTAAAATGTTATGAAGTTCTCTGGTAACTTTAGGTCCAATTTCTTCATTTAGGTGAAAAAATGTAGCTGTCAGCTTTGCACCAAGAACTGAGTCCTTGGTAGATTAAAGTCCTTCTGACTTTAATCAGAAGCTTCTCTGTAAACCCAGGGGTTATGTCTCATGCCAATTCAGCATGTTATTTTTTCCATATTTTTTATTGGGGCATTTTAGTTGTACACAACGGTGAGAATCACTGTCACAGGTTCATACATGCACACAATATATCCATATGGGCACCTTATTTATTATTATTATTTTGAGGGAGTACTGGAGATTGAACTCAGGGGCACTCGACCACTAAGCCACATCCCCAGCCCTTTTTTTGTATTTTATTTAGAAACAGGGTCTCACTGAGTTGCTTAGTGCCCTGCTAAGTTGCTGAGGCTGACTTTGAACCCACAATCCTCTTATGTCAGCCATCACGGCCTGGCTCAGCACTTTATTTTAAAATGTCTGTCAGAGAAAGACAAATGAAGTAGCTCTCGCCCACTTATCTGTGCAGGATACTTCCAAGACCCCCAGTGAATGTCTAAAACTGCGGGGAGTACAGAGTCTGCAGGTAAGCACTGATATTCCAACAGCGGGTCTGATCACCAGGATGACTACCAAGTGACTAACGGGCACTGTACTTGTATGTTCTCACTTACTTTGTAAACTAAGAAAGTCAAACTCATAGAAATAGAACAGTGGTTTCCGGGGAATGAGAATTAGTAGAAACAGGGAGATGTTGGCCAAATGCTACAAATTTTCAGTTACAAAATGAATACATTCTGGAGCTCTGTACAGTGTGGTAACTTTAGTTAATAATAGCATATTGCACACTTGAAGTTTGCTAAGATAAATCTTAAAGGTTCACACACACA